>BLSH010106274.1:283383-294198 GCA_018402905.1 Glandirana rugosa
GTAGTAACCATAGTCACCCTCCTTATCACGGGGTAGTAACCATAGTCACCCTCCTTATCACGAGATAGCAACCGTAGTCACCCTTCTTATCATGGGGTAGTAACCATAATCACCCTCCTTATCACGGGGTAGTAACCATAATCGCCCTCCCACTAATACCAATGATGGGGTACTATTCTTCCCACTGATGCCAACGATAGAGCACTATTCCTCCCACTGATACCAATGATGGGGCACTATTCCTCCCACTGATACCAATGATGGGGTACTATTCTTCCCACTGATGCCAACGATAGGGCACTATTCCTCCCGCTAATACCAATGATGGGGCACTATTCCTCCCACTAATACCAATGATGGGGTACTATTCTTCCCACTGATGCCAACGATAGAGCACTATTCCTCCCACTGATACCAATGATGGGGCACTATTCCTCCCACTGATACCAACAATAGGGCACTATTCCTCCCACTGATACCAATGATGGAGCACTATTTCTCCCACTGATACCAATGATGGGGAACTATTCCTCCCACTGATACCAATGATGGGGCACTATTTCTCCCACTGATACCAATGATGGGGCACTATTCCTCCCACTGATGCCAGTGATGGAGTACTATTCCTCCCACTAATGCCAACGATGGGACACTATTCCCCCCACTGCCACCAATGATGGGACACTATCACTCCCACTGACACCAATGATGGGACACTATTCCCCCCACTGCCACCAATGATGGGACGCTATTCCTCCCACTGACATCAATGATGGGGCACTATTCCTCCCACTGACATCAATGATGGGGCACTATTCCTCCCACTAATGCCAATGATGGGACACTATTCCCCTCACTACCACCAATGATGGGGCACTATTCCTCCCACTGACACTAATGATGGGACACTATTCCCCCCACTGCCACCAATGATGGGACACTATTCCTCCCACTGCCACCAATGATGGGGCACTATTCCTCCCACTCACACCAATGATGGGGCACTATTCCTCCCACTGACATCAATGATGGGGCACTATTCCTACCACTGATACCAATGATGGGGCACTATGCCTCCCACTGATACCATTGATGGGGCACTATTCTTCCCACTAATACCAATAATGGGGCACTATTCCACCCACGGACACCAGTGATGGGGCACTATTCCTCCCACTGATGCCAATGATGGGGCACTATTCCTCCCACTGATGCCAATGATGGGGCACTATTTCACCCACTGTCATCAATGATGAGACACTATTCCTCCCATTGATATCAATGATGGGACACTATTTCTCCCACTGATGGCAAAGATGGGGCACTATTCCCCCCACTGATGCCAATGATGGGACACTATTCCTCCCACCAATACTGCCCTACACACGACGCATGAACATTTATTTGGCACTCTCATTGGAATGCATGCATGTAGATTTTCAACTCCCAGTCTATTGGAAGGACTACTACTCTGCAGGAACGTTCTGGTATTTCATGGTTCCTCCTTCGCAGCATTTTTTTTGTACATCAGACTTCCTTTAACAGCTTCCCGCTCGCCGTATTGTAGAATGATGGTTGGACGGGACATCATATGAGCTCCTCACATTCTTGGCATGGTCTCCATCGGGGGTGTGCTGTGTCAGAAGGATAATCGCAGTAAGGAGCCAATGACGTAGGCTCTTTACCATGTGATCAGCTGTGTCCATCAGAGCTGATCACATGCAAACAAATGCTGGTTATCGGTTATCAGCGCTGTCACTGTCTGAGGAAAGGGAAGCTGATGCTGACAGGGGCATTTACACTGATAACCAGGGCACTGATTATCAGTGCAGCTCCATCAGTGCTGCATATCATTGCCCATCAGTGTTGCATATAAGTGCAGATCAGTGCTCATCAGTGACATTTATCAGTGGCCATCAATGCTGCCTTATTAGTGCATCCTCATCAGTGCCCAGCAGTGCAACCTCATCAGTGCCTGCCAGTGCAGCCTATCATTGTCCATCAGTGCAGCCTATCAGTGTCCACCAGGGCACCCTATCAGTGCCCATCAGTGCAGCCTATCGGTGTCCATCAGTGCAGCCTATCAGTGTCCATCCGTGCAGCCTAGTAGTGCCCAGCAGTGCAACCTCATCTGTGCCCATCAATACAGCATACCAGTGCCCAGCAGTGCAGCCTCATCAGTGCCCATCAATGCAGTCTATCAGTGCCCATCAGTGCCCAGCAGTGCAGCCTCTTCAGTGTCCATCAATGCAGCATATCAGTGACCATCAATGCAGCCTATCAGTGTCCATCAGTGCAGCCTATCAGTGCCCATCAGTGCAGCCTACCAGTGCCCATCAGTGCAGCCTATCAGTGTCCATCAGTGCAGTATATTAGTGCCCATCAGTGCAGCCTCATCAGTGCCCATTCCTGCAGCCTATCAGTGCCCATCAATGCAGCCTATCAGTGCAGCCTAAGTGTCCATCAGTGCAGCCTGAAACAAAGAAAAAAAATCCAAAATTTTAATTTTTTTAATTTCTTTAGCAAAAAAATTAAAACACAGTGGTGATTACATACCACCAAAAGAAAGCTCTTTCTATTTAAAAACAAAATAAAAAATATGTCTCATGGATACAGCGTGGCATGACTGGGCAATTCTCATTCAAAGTGTGACAGCGCTGAAAGCTGAAAATTGGCCTGGGCAGGAAGGGGGTGAAAGTGCCCGGTATGGAAGGGTTAAGTATCCATATTCTAAATGTCAAGAGAAAAAACAAAATCATACTCACAGTTGCCAGGATTGCAGCATAATTTCCATAGACATTTTGAGGCTGAGCCAACAAATGTTAGTTGATGACAGAGAACCTTGGATCACTTCATTTCCAACTTTATCACGCTTTCTCAGTGAAATAAAAAAACGTACTTCTATGTATATGTTGTTTTTTTTTTTTTTTTGCACATTTTAACCACTTCAGCTCCGGAAGGATTTCCCCCTTTAGGACCAGAGCACTTTTTGCGATTCGGCACTGCGTTGCTTTAACTGACAATTGTGCGGTCGTGCGATGTTGTATACAAATGAAATTTGCATCCTTTTTTCCCACAAATAGAGCTTTTTTTTGGTGGTATTTGATCCCCTCTGCGTCATTTATGATCACTGCTATAAACAAAAGAAGAGCGACAATTTTGCAAAAAATCCAATATTTCTTACTTTTTGCTAAAATACAAATCAAAAAAAAATATATATATATAAATAAAAAAAAAACAAATTCATTCATCAGTTTTGGCCGATATATATACTTCCTCGTATTTTTGGTAAAAAAAAATCGCAATCAGCCTATATAGATTGGATTGCACAAAAGTTGCCGAGTTTACGAACAATGAGAATTAATTTATGGGTTTTTTTTTATTTTTATTTTTTGCTAGTAACGGTGGCGATCTGCGATTTTTAGCGGGACTGCGACATTGGGGCAGACATGTTGGACACTTTTGACACTCCTTTGTGACCATTGACATTTATACAGCGATCAGTGTTATGAAAATGCACTGATTACTGTGGGGGCTAACGCTAGGGGGTGATCAAAGGGTTAACTGTGTTCCCTGGATAGTGTTTCTAACTGTACGGAGGCTGGGCTGAGTGGGGGAGGAGAGTGATCGTTACCCCCATAAACATGGAGAATACGATCACACTCCTTCTCCCGTTAGAACGGAGATCTGTTGTTTACATACATGGATCCCCGTTCTGTCACTGCGGCAGTGCGATCGAGGGTAGCCGGTGGACATCGAGTCCGCCCTACCCGCTCCCTGGCTCCCCCTCTACAGAGTGAGCCTCTGGTGGCGCGCACGCCCACAATCCGCAATCTCGCAGCCGCCGTCATCCTTTGGGCTGCCTGGGCAGGAGATCCGGTCCCCAGAGTGATGCCAACATCAGGAAAGGAGAGTGTGAAGCAATACACTGGGCATAATATTATAGGGCTGCTTTCACACTGATGTGCTGCGGCTTACCCACACCGCGGGTACAGTGCAATGTACCTGCAGCTTTGCTACAGGTTTGCTGCCCTTAGCCATAGACTTCTATTTTATCCTACGGGTTTGGCACTCTTAGCCATAGACTTCTATTATATCCTGCAGGTTTGGTGCTCTTAGCCATAGACTTCTATTATATCCTGTGGGTTTGCTGCTCTTAGCCATAGACTTCTATTATATCCTGCGGGTTTGCTGTGCTTTGCCATAGACTTCTATTATATCCTGCGGGTTTGCTGCTCTTAGCCATAGACTTCTATTATATCCTGCGGGATTGCTGTGCTTTGCCATAGACTTCTATTATATCCTGCAGGTTTGGTGCTCTTAGCCATAGACTTCTATTATATCCTGCGGGTTTGCTGCTCTTAGCCATAGACTTCTATTATATCCTGCGAGTTTGCTGCTCTTAGCCATAGACTTCTATTATGTCTTGCGGGTTTGCTGCCCTTAGCCATAGACTTCTATTATATCCTGCGGGTTTGCTGCTCTTAGCCATAGACTTCTATTATATCCTGCGGGTTTGCTGCTCTTAGCCATAGACTTCTATTATATCCTGCGAGTTTGCTGCTCTTAGCCATAGACTTCTATTATATCTTGCGGATTTGCTGCTCTTTGCCATAGACTTCTATTATATCTTGCGGGTTTGCTGCTCTTAGCCATAGACTTCTATTATATCCTGTGGGTTTGCTTCCCTTAGCCATAGACTTCTATTATATCCTGCGGGTTGGTGCGTTTAGCCATAGACTTTTATTATATCCTGCAGGTTTGCTTCCCTTAGCCATAGACTTCTATTATATCCTGCAGGTTTGCTTCCCTTAGCCATAGACTTCTATTATATCCTGCAGGTTTGCTGCTCTTAGCCATAGACTTCTATTATATCCTGCGGGTTTGCTGCCCTTAGCCATAGACTTCTATTATATCCTGCGGGTTTGCTGCCCTTAGCCATAGACTTCTATTATATCCTGCAGGTTTGCTTCCCTTAGCCATAGACTTCTATTATATCCTGCAGGTTTGCTTCCCTTAGCCATAGACTTCTATTATATCCTGCAGGTTTGCTGCTCTTAGCCATAGACTTCTATTATATCCTGCAGGTTTGCTGCTCTTAGCCATAGACTTCTATTATATCCTGCAGGTTTGCTTCCCTTAGCCATAGACTTCTATTATATCCTGCGGGTTTGCTGCACTTAGCCATAGACTTCTATTATATCCTGCGAGTTTTCTGAACTTTCAGAATGCAGGAGTTTTGGTTGCTTTCAGAAAGTGTCTCACACCTGCAGGATATAATAGAAGTCTACGGCAAAGCAAAGTGTGAAAGCAGCCTTATAGGGGGCTCAGAACAGTAAGGGTTCATTTACATTTGGAGCTTGGGGGGGTGGTAAAACCCCATAGTTAAGACATGTTTTTATCACCCCGCACCAAACGCACCCCCCTTTAGCTGCAGTGGCCAGGGGTGTACACATGTCGCAGGAGTTATACGCCCTCTCGTGGTTGGTGGGTGTAGCACCTGACAAGCATGACCCATTCAAGTGAATGAGGCCGCTCTGCAGCCTTGTGCAGTACAGCAAACAAGGGGTTAAAGCAGGCAGCTTTGTGTTGCTTTCTCACACCTGCTTTAACCCCTTGGACCCCGCAGAAGCAGTTTGCACCAGAACTCTCGAACATCGCAAAAGTTCGGACACAAACTGCGAACACCATTGAAGTCTGTGGGACCCGAACTTGAAAAATCAAAAGTGCCCATTTTGAAGGCTTATATGCAAGCAATTGGCCATAAAAGGAGTATGGGGGTCCGGGTACTGCCCTGGGAAACATGCATCAATGGAAAAAAAATGTTTTAACCACTTCAGCTCCAGTAAGGATTTGCCCCCTTCCTGACCAGAGCACTTTTTGCGATTCAGCACTGCGTCGCTTTAACTGACAATTGCACGGTCGTGCGACGTTCTACCTAAACACAATGTACGTTTTTTTTTGGTGGTATTTGATCACCTCTGCTGGGTTTTTTTGCACTATAAATAAAGAGCGACAATTTTGGAAAAAAAAACTATTTTTTTTTACTTTTTGCTATAATAAATATAAAAAAAATATATATAAAAATATGAATTTATTCATCAGTTTAGGCTGATATATATTATTTTTGGTAAAAAAAAAAAAAATGCAATAGGCGTATATTGATTGATTTCTGTTATCGTGTCTACAAAGTATGGGAATAGATTTATGGCATTTTTATTCTTTTATTTTTTTTACTAGTAATGGCGGTGATATGCGATTTTTATCGCGACTGCGACATTGTAGCGGACAGATTGGACATTTTTGACACTTTTTTGGGACCACTGACATTTATACAGCGATCAGTGCTAAAAATAGCCACTGATTGTTGAATAAATGTCACTGGCAGGGAAGGGGTTAACAGTAAGGGGGCAATCAAGAGCTTAACTGTGTTCCCTATCAGTGTGTTCTAACTGTGTGGGGGGCTGGGCTGGCATGACAGATCTCACTGATCCCGATCACAGGGAACAGTAGATCTCTGTCATGTCAAAACCAGGATCTGCATTGTTTACATTGGCAGATCCCCGTTCTGCTTCTGTAGAAGGCGATCGAGGGTCACCGGCGGACCTCAAGTCCACGGTCCACCCGACCCGCAGGCACGCTCCCGGAGCATGCAGCGGGCGTGAGCTTGCGCCACTAGTGGCGCGCTCACGCCCGCAACTGCGCGAGCCGACGTACCATGATGGCGGTTAGCGCAGGAGAGCCAACTTGCCACCGTAAAACAACGGCGGCTGGTCGGCAAGTGGTTAAAAAAGATTTTTTTTAAAAAGAGTTTTTACAGGAGCATGCTGGGTCGGTATTACTACAAGGGGACGGTGCCACCAGCTGACATCACTAGGTGGCCCCGGGCCCTTATCCATGTCCCTCAACTGCCAAACGGCAGAGCGTTTTTTTCTTTTTTCAGGTCTAGCGGTGCGCAGGCGTTGTGATTGACCATGGAGCTACATGAGGGGGACACTGTTTTTTTTATTTTGTAATAAAGGAGTTGTCAAAAACGGTCGCATGTCTTTATTTATTTTTGGCACTTTTTTTAGTGAATGAGTAGAGGTAGGCCCCTTTCACACAGGCTTGTCCGTTGGATGGACGCCGCTTTGCTCAGCGAGGGATCGATCTGCTGATCCCGCTGAGCAGGCGGATGACAGGTCCTTCTCCACTCACTGTGCTGGGACGGACCCGTCAGAGCCCCGCTCTCCTCTATAGGAAGATCAGACTGTCTGGATTTGATGGACAGGATCGGGTCGGATAGCAGTGGGTGTCACCGCTGACATCCGTTGCTCCATAGGGGTGAATGGAGGGTCCAATCAGGTCCGCCTGAAAAACTGACAGACGGGCCTGATCGGAAAGCCTGCGTGAAAGGGCCCAATCAATGTACAAGGGGTGACAGGACCTGGGGGCCCCCTGTTAAAGGAGGCTTTCAGATTCTGATAAGCCCCCTGCCCGCAGACCCCTACAACCACTGCCCAGGGCTGTCAGAAAGAGGCCCTTTCCCCATCATCATGGGGATAAGGTGCTTTGGGGTGGGGGGTGTAGAGCCCCTCCTGCCCCAAAGCACCCCGCCATGCTAAGGGCACGTGGCCGGGTATGGTTCAGGGGGCGGGCTCTCTCTCCTCCTACCAGGGTCTGATATGGATTCCAGTGGGGGGGACAACACACCTTTTCTTTTTTATTTTGTTGTGGGGTTCCCCTTAAATCCCAAAGCACCCCCCAATGTTGACGGTATGTGGCCTGATATGATTCAGGAGGGTAGGATGGTGTTCCAGCCTCCCCCTCCTTTCCTGACTTGCTGGGCTGCATGCTTGGATAAGGGTCTGGTATAGATTTCAGTGGGGGACCCCACACTATTTTTATTTGTTTAAAATTTTGGTGTGGGGTTCCCCTTAAGCCCCAAAGCACCCCCCCCCATTGTTCATAGCATGTGGCCTGGTATGGTTCGGGGGGGGGGGGCGCTCGATCGCCGCCCTTCTTTCCTGACCTGCTAGACTGCATGGTTGGATAAGGGTCTGGTATGGATTTTGGGGGGGGGGCACCACACCATTTTTAAAAAAAAATGTTGTGGGGATCCTTTTAAGCCCCAAAGCACCCCTCAATGTTGAGGGCATGTGGCCTGATATGGTTCGGGGGGGGGGGGGTCGCTCCTCCCCCTCCTTTCCTGTCCTGCTGGGCTGCACGCTTGGATAAGGGCCTGGTATGGATGTTGGGGGGGACCCCATGCTGTTTTTTTTTTTAGTTTTGTTGTGGTGATCCCCTTATGCCCCAAAGCACCTACCTCCATGTTGAGGGCATGTGGCCTGATATGGTTCGGGGGGGGGGAGGGTTGCTCCTCCCCCTCCTTTCCTGACCTGCTGGGCTGCATGCTTGGATAAGGGTCTGGTATGGATTTCGGTTGGGGGGCCCACACCCTTCTCTTTCACTTTTGTCAGTGGGGAAGCCATTTAATGACTCATCCGTTGTTAAGGATGCAGCGTAGGGTTGCCACCTGTCCGGGATTCACCTGGACAGTTTGGGTTTTGAATCATGTGACCGGGTTTCAGACCACCTGAAACCCGGGCTCATTATGCAGACCGGACTATGGCTTCTTAGCAGGGTTGCTAGCTGCAGTTTTCTAAGCCAAGACTGTCTGTTACACTCTCCTTCACACTGCCCAAAGCCAGCACTAACAATTACCCCCACCCCCACACTGACGTGAAAGGAGAGAGGGCTCAATCTGATCCTCTTCCTTCTGCCCCTAACCCTCTATGTCTGCCCACACTCCAATCCCTGGCAAGTGGGGGCGAGAAATTTGAAGTCCAGTAGTCACAGATACATCTAGATGAAAGGTGCTGACTGCCAAGGGGTGAGTGAATTCACCATCCATCCTTGTCCATCCCCCTTTTCTCTCCTGCCTCTGCTTGAGTACATTAATGTAAATCAGGGTTCTAAGAGCACCCCTTACATCAGACTTCCCCTTTACACCAGAGGCCACAGTGTTCCCCCTTACATCAAAACCCCCTCTGTACATCAGAGTTGCCAGTGTTCCCCCTTAAATCATGGTTCCCAGAGCATCCTTTATGTCAGAGTCCCCAGAGTTCTCCCTTACATCAGAGTCTGCAGAGTCCCCCCCCCTCTTACAGTGTAAGGGAACTCTATGCTATAAAATTAAAATTGTTGGGCGCCGTGAAAGTGTTCGTGTTTGACTTGAAGAAAAGGTGGCAATCCTAATGCAGCGGCCGGCTTCCCGGCCCCCTACTTAACAACCAGTTATGCACTATACAGCACGCAGTGCATTGTGGGGTTCTCAGTGTGCGAACATCCCGCTGAGCGCTCCACCAATTTGAGTGTTCGCCGAACAGGCGATGTTCAGGCCAAACTTTTGCTCAGCTCAAACTGTTCGCCCAACTCTAATGAGGAGTCGCTATGTTGCCTCCTCGCCACCTGATGTAAACCCATGGTTACCATGCAATGCATGCGATTGCGACATGGTAGTGCGACAATTAGAGGTGTAAATCAGGCATGAGAAGGTAACACTGTGCCCGGGGATCTTTGACTTCTCCAATGTTGTTCAGGTAAATCTCCACCTCTTTAAGGTTGCCTAACCCTGGTCTAGCGGGAAGCAACCCTTCTAGCCTGGCTTCATAATCGGTGGCATGAAAACACGGTAGTGACAGTTGCTTACCAATCCACTTCTCCGCTTTCACCGAGTGCAGATTAAATGTCATGAAATTCATGCAGCGTTGATCTCGCAGTAAACCTCCTCTCCTGAACCGCCGTCTACAGGCTAATAAAATCATATTTAGGGAGCTGTATAACGCACATCATAAATGTAATATACAGCTGGAGTGCCGGATCCAAGAACAATTTTCTTCTTCCCGAGTGCGTGGTTTTGGCAGTTGAAATGATTACCGTTTTATGTGAAAAAGATGAGCCATAAGTCCCGGCTTTTCTCCAGATGTTTTATCATCCCTCGGTATCAGTTCTCCACTATTGTGGGGGGCGGCAGTTAAATAATAAAAGTTAAAGGGGTTGTCAATCTTCAGACGATATACCAGCAGCTCACAAGTCACCCATCTTTGATTTATGGGTCAGAATCGATGGCTCTATCATATGGGAGCGTTAACACCATCAATGGTCTCTATTAGGAATGCATTGATTCCATATTTTTTACGATTACCGATACTTTTTTTTAATACTCACCGTTACCAATTACCGATACCTGCACCGGTCCGCGACCCGGGAGTTGGGGACCCCTGTGCTAAATCCAAAATAGGAACACAGGGCAGGTAGAGCTCTGTATTGGGGGTGGGGGAAGAGCTTTGTAGTGAGGGGTGTTGAGGAAAGAGCTCTGTACTGAATAGGTAGTTAAGCTTCATAGCAGTGGCGGCTGGTGTTTTTTTTTGGGGGGGGTCTTGTGGTCGGTCACCCTGCGCTGCACTTACCCCATCTAGGTTGCGGGCAGGCGGGCGTTTCCTCCTCCTCTGTGTCATGGCGGCTTCTGCCATGCGTCTCCTCCCTCCTCCTAGGCGTCCAATAGGATCGCCTGTCCTTTCAGCCAATCAGGTGACAGGTCTCAGGACCCACTTCCTGATTGGCCGGGAGGAGGATCATATTCAATCGATATTGTCACACGACGGGGTGGGCTCGAATCGCAGTGCTCTGCACCCCGAGCCCACCCTTCTTTGAAGCCTTTTAAAGCCTCTGGCTCTAATCACAGTGCGTAAACCCCCCCCCCCATTGGACTCCATGCATCCGGCACCCTACATGTAGATTAAGAGGACGGACGCATGGATTGGAGGGGGGGGG
>BLSH010106274.1:303447-320823 GCA_018402905.1 Glandirana rugosa
CATCCCCACCCCTCCCCTCTCCTCCTGCCTAGCTAGAGCAATGCTATTCCCCTGAAGCTACTCCTCTTTGTTAACCAATTCCCACTCAGGCCCAGTGACGGAACTACCAGTGTCGCAACAATCACACTCACGATGGGGCCCTGGCATTCCGCCACTGTCGGGGGGGCCAGCAGGGTTGTTAGTCGCACGGCTCTGAGCTGAGAGTGTCTCACTCATATAGCTCAGAGCTGGCATTGACAGTTCTCTCTCCCCCTCTGTCCTCTCTCTCATGGGATGGGAGAGGAGACAGCCAATCTGCTCCTCCTTCTCCCCCCTCCCCTCTCCTTTGTGTGCTCCAAGGGAAGTCAAATGTGAAGCTAACGAGCTCACATTTCCCATGGAGCGCACACAGGAGAGGGGAGGGGGAGAAGGGGGAGCAGATTGGCAGTCAATGCCGGCTCTGAGCTGTATGAGAGAGACACTCTCAGCTCAGAGCCGTTCTCAGAAGGCAGATGGCATTAATGAGCACTGATAGGCTGCACTGATAGAAGGTACTAATGATAGGTTGCATTGATGAGCACTGATGGGCATTGGTGAGCACTGATAGGTGGCATTGATAGGCACTGATGGGCACTGATAGGTGGCATTGATGGGCACTGATAAAATGCACTGATGGGCATTGATGAGCACTGATAGGCAGAACCCATAGGCTGCACTCATGAGCACTGATAGGCAGAATTCAGCATTGATGAGCACTGATAGGTACCGATCCTTCCTACAATCTAACAACCGATCCTTCCTACAATCTAACAACCGATCCTTCCTACAATCTGACAACCGATCCTTCCTACAATCTAACAACCGATCCTTCCTACAATCTGACAACCAATCCTTCCTACAATCTAACAAACGATCCTTCCTACAATCTAACAACCGATCCTTCCTACAATCTAACAAACGATCCTTCCTACAATCTAACAAACGATCCTTCCTACAATCTGACAACCGATCCTTCCTACAATCTGACACCCAATCCTTCCTACAATCTGACAACCGATCCTTCCAACAATCTAACAACCGATCCTTCCTACAATCTAACAACCGATCCTTTCAACAATCTGATAACCGATCCTTCCAACAATCTGACAACCGATCCTTCCAACAATCTGACAACCGATCCTTCCAACAATCTGACAACCGATCCTTCCTACAATCTAACAACCGATCCTTCCAACAATCTGACAACCGATCCTTCCTACAATCTAACAACCGATCCTTCCAACAATCTAACAACCGATCCTTCCTACAATCTAACAACCGATCCTCCCAAAAATCTGACAACCGATCCTTCCTACCATCTAACAACCGATCCTTCCTACAATCTAACAACCGATCCTTCCTACAATCTAACAACTGATCCTTCCTACAATCTAACAACCAATCCTTCCTACAATCTAACAACCGATCCTTCCTACAATCTAACAACCGATCCTTCCTATAATCTGACAACCGATCCTTCCTACAATCTGACAACCGATCCTTCCTACAATCTAACAACCGATCCTTCAAACAATCTGACAACCGATCCTGCCTACAATCTAACAACCTATCCTTCAAACAATCTGACAACCAATCCTTCCTACAATCTAACAACCGATCCTTCTTACAATCTGACAACCGATCCTTCCTACAATCTAACAACCGATCCTTCAAACAATCTGACAGCTGATCCTTCCTACAATCTAACAACCGATCCTTCCTGCAATCTAACAACCGATCCTTCCTACAATTTGACAACCGATCCTTCCAACAATCTGACAACCGATCCTTCCTACAATCTGACAACCGATCCTTCCTACAATCTAACAACCGATCCTTTCAACAATCTGATAACCGATCCTTCCAACAATCTGACAACCGATCCTTCCAACAATCTGACAACCGATCCTTCCAACAATCTGACAACCGATCCTTCCTACAATCTAACAACCGATCCTTCCAACAATCTGACAACCGATCCTTCCTACAATCTAACAACCGATCCTTCCAACAATCTAACAACCGATCCTTCCTACAATCTAACAACCGATCCTCCCAAAAATCTGACAACCGATCCTTCCTACCATCTAACAACCGATCCTTCCTACAATCTAACAACCGATCCTTCCTACAATCTAACAACCGATCCTTCCTACAATCTAACAACCAATCCTTCCTACAATCTAACAACCGATCCTTCCTACAATCTAACAACCGATCCTTCCTATAATCTGACAACCGATCCTTCCTACAATCTGACAACCGATCCTTCCTACAATCTAACAACCGATCCTCCCAACAATCTGACAACCGATCCTTCCTACAATCTAACAACCGATCCTTCCTACAATCTAACAACCGATCCTTCCTACAATCTAACAACTAATCCTTCCTGCAATCTGACAAGCAATCCTTCCTACAATCTAACAACCGATCCTTCCTACAATCTGACAACCGATCCTTCCTACAATCTGACAACCGATCCTTCCTACAATCTAACACAATCTGACAACCGATCCTTCCTACAATCTAACAACCGATCCTTCCTACAATTTGACAACCGATCCTTCCAACAATCTGACAACCGATCCTTCCTACAATCTAACAACCAATCCTTCCTACAATCTAATAACCGATCCTTCCTACAATCTAACAACCGATCCTCCCTACAATCTGACAACCGATCCTTTCTACAATCTAACAACCGATCCTTCCTACAATCTAACAACTGACACTTCCTACAGTCTAACAAACGATCCTTCCTACAATCTGACAACCGATCCTTCCTACAATCTAACAACCGATCCTTCCTACAATCTAACAACCGATTCTTCCTACAATCTGACAACCGATCCTTCCAACAATCTAACAACCGATCCTTCCTACAATCTAACAACCGATCCTTCCTACAATCTAACAACCGATCCTTCCTACAATCTAACAACCGATCCTTCCTACAATCTGACAACCGATCCTTCCTACAATCTAACAACCGATCCTTCCTACAATCTAACAACCGATCCTTCCTACAATCTGACAACCGATCCTTCCTACAATCTGACAACCGATCCTTCCTACAATCTGACCACCGATCCTTCCAACAATCTAACAACCGATCCTTCCTACAATCTAACAACCGATCCTCCCAACAATCTGACAACCGATCCTTCCTACAATCTAACAACCGATCCTTCCTACAATCTAACAACCGATCCTTCCTACAATCTAACAACTAATCCTTCCTGCAATCTGACAAGCAATCCTTCCTACAATCTAACAACCGATCCTTCCTACAATCTAACAACCGATCCTTCCTATAATCTGACAACCGATCCTTCCTACAATCTGACAACCGATCCTTCCTACAATCTTACAACCGATCCTTCAAACAATCTGACAACCGATCCTTCCTACAATCTGACAACCGATCCTTCCAACAATCTGACAACCGATCCTTCCTACAATCTGACAACCGATCCTTCCTACAATCTAACAACCAATCCTTCCTACAATCTAACAACCGATCCTTCCTACAATTTGACAACCGATCCTTCCAACAATCTGACAACCGATCCTTCCTACAATCTAACAACCAATCCTTCCTACAATCTAATAACCGATCCTTCCTACAATCTAACAACCGATCCTTCCTACAATCTAACAACCGATCCTTCCTACAATCTAACAACCGATCCTTCCTACAATCTAACAACCGATCCTTCCTACAATCTGACAACCGATCCTTCCTACAATCTAACAACCGATCCTTCCTACAATCTAACAACCGATCCTTCCAACAATCTAACAACCGATCCTTCCTACAATCTAACAACCGATCCTTCCTACAATCTAACAACCGATCCTTCCTACAATCTAACAACCGATCCTTCCTACAATCTGACAACCGATCCTTCCTACAATCTGACAACCAATCCTTCCTACAATCTAACAACCGATCCTTCCTACAATCTGACAACCGATCCTTCCTACAATCTGACAACCGATCCTTCCTACAATCTAACAACGGATCCTTCCTACAATCTGACAACCGATCCTTCCTACAATCTGACAACCGATCCTTCCTACAATCTAACAACGGATCCTTCCTACAATCTAATAACCGATCCTTCCTATAATCTGACAACCGATCCTTCCAACAATCTGACAACTGATCCTTCCTACAATCTGACAACCGATCCTTCCAACAATCTGACAACCGATCCTTCCTACAATCTAACAACCGATCCTTCCTAGAATCTAATAACCGATACTTCCTACAATCTAACAACCGATCCTTCCTACAATCTGACAACCGATCCTTCCTACAATCTGACAACCGATCCTTCCTACAATCTAACAACCGATCCTTCCTAGAATCTAATAACCGATACTTCCTACAATCTAACAACCGATCCTTCCTACAATCTGACAACCGATCCTTCCTACAATCTGACAACCGATCCTTCCTACAATCTAACAACCGATCCTTCCTAGAATCTAATAACCGATACTTCCTACAATCTAACAACCGATCCTTCCTACAATCTGACAACCGATCCTTCCAACAATCTGACAACCGATCCTTCAAACAATCTGACAACCGATCCTTCCTACAATCTAATAACCGATCCTCCCAACAATCTAACAACCGATCCTTCCTACAATCTGACAACCGATCCTTCCAACAATCTGACAACCAATCCTTCCTACAATCTAATAACCGATCCTCCCAACAATCTAACAACCGATCCTTTCTGCAATCTGACAACCGATCCTTCCTACAATCTGACAACCGATCCTTCCTACAATCTAACAATCGATCCTTCCTACAATCTAACAACCGATCCTTCCTACAATCTAACAACCGATTCTTCCTACAATCTGACAACTGATCCTTCCTACAATCTAACAACCGATCCTTCCTACAATCTAACAACCGATCCTTCCTACAATCTAACAACCGATCCTTCCTACAAACTGACAACCGATCCTTCCTACAATCTAACAACAGATCCTTCCTACAATCTAACAACCGATCCTTCCTACAATCTGACAACCGATCCTTCCAACAATCTGACAACCGATCCTTCCTACAATCTAATAACCGATCCTCCCAACAATCTAACAACCGATCCTTTCTGCAATCTGACAACCGATCCTTCCTACAATCTGACAACCGATCCTTCCTACAATCTAACAATCGATCCTTCCTACAATCTAACAACCGATCCTTCCTACAATCTAACAACCGATTCTTCCTACAATCTGACAACTGATCCTTCCTACAATCTAACAACCGATCCTTCCTACAATCTAACAACCGATCCTTCCTACAATCTAACAACCGATCCTTCCTACAAACTGACAACCGATCCTTCCTACAATCTAACAACAGATCCTTCCTACAATCTAACAACCGATCCTTCCTACAATCTGACAACCGATCCTTCCAACAATCTGACAACCGATCCTTCCTACAATCTAATAACCGATCCTCCCAACAATCTAACAACCGATCCTTTCTGCAATCTGACAACCGATCCTTCCTACAATCTGACAACCGATCCTTCCTACAATCTAACAATCGATCCTTCCTACAATCTAACAACCGATCCTTCCTACAATCTAACAACAGATCCTTCCTACAATCTAACAACCGATCCTTCCTACAATCTGACAACCGATCCTTCCTACAATCTAAAACCGATCCTTCCTACAATCTAACAACCGATCCTTCCTACAATCTAAGAACCGATCCTTCCTACAATCTAACAACCGATTCTTCCTACAATCTAACAACCGATCCTTCCAACAATCTAACAACCGATCCTTCCTACAATCTTACAACCGAACCTTCCTACAATCTGACAACCGATCCTTCCTACAATCTAACAACCGATCCTTCCTACAATCTAACAACCGATCCTTCCTACAATCTAACAACCGATCCTTCCTACAATCTGACAACCGATCCTTCCTACAATCTAATAACCGATCCTTCCTACAATCTAACAACCGATCCTTCCTACAATCTAACAACCGATCCTTCCAACAATCTAACAACCGATAGTTCCTGCAATCGATTGACCGATCCTTCCTGCAAGCAGTGTAGTAGTGGTATAGTAGCAGTGTAGTAGTAGTGTTGTAGCAGTGTAATAGAGGTAGGGATGTACTAAACCAAGTGGACTCTGCACTGATGATACAATTTGTGTTGATCAATTGAAGTGTTGGTGTAGCAGCAGTGTGTTAGTGGTGTATTAGCAGTGTAGTAATGGTGAAGTAGCAGTGCAGTAGTGGTGTATTAGCAGTGTAGTAGCGGTGTAGTAGTGGTGTATCAGCAGTGTAGTTGTTATGTAGTAGCAGTGTAGTAGTGTTGCATTAGCAGTGTAGTAGTGGTATAGTAGCAGTGTATCAGCAGTGTAGTAGTGGTGTAGTAGCAGTGTAGTAGTGATGCAGTAGTAGTGTAATAGCAGTGTAGTAGCTGTGTAGTAGCAGTGTAGTAGTGGTATAGTATCAGTGTAGTAGTTGTGTAGTAGCAGTGTAGTAGAAGTGTAGTAGTGGTGTAGTAGTAGTGTAGTAATGGTGTATTAGTGGTGCAGTAGTTGTGTAGTAGTGCTGTAGTAGTTATGTAGTAGAAGTGTAGTAGTTGTTTAGTAGCAGATTTACTTTAGTGATCTCCAGCTTCTAGAGGGATGGCACACACACACACAGGGGCGTAACTACAGGGGTTGCAATTGCAACCGGGCCCCATACTCCAGGGGGCCCGTGTGCCTCCCTTGTACACCTGGTTAGGAGGGATCAGGATTGCAAAAGTCGCATTTGCGTCCGGGCCCTGGCATTTCACCACCATGGGGAGATCCGAAGGTGGCAGAAAGGGGGCCCGCTGCAGTGCTTGTGAAAGGGTCCCTCTGCATGACCATAATAAAGGGCCCCAGGATCAGTGGGAAGAGGGAAGGACCCTGGCCATAATTTCTTGCACCGGGGACCTGAAGGTTGTAGTTACACCTCTGCACACACACTTCCATGGATCTAGCGTTGTGTAGTAGCGGATTTACTCCAGTCATCTCCAGCTTCTAGAGGGATGGCACACACACACACACACACTTTCATGGATCTAAGCTGTAGAAGCCGCCATTCCTGACCTCTGCTGTACACAAGGACACATCCGCCTCCATGGTGTAGTAGCGGTGTAGTAGTGGTGTAGTAGTTGTGTAGTAGTGGTGTAGTAACAGTGTAGTAGTGGTGTAGTAGCAGTGTAGTAGTTGTGTAGTAGCAGTGTAGTAGTCGTGCAGTAGTGGTGTAGTAGCAGTGTAGTAGTTGTGTAGTAGCAGTGTAGTAGTCATGTAGTAGTTGTGTAGTAGCAGTGTAGTAGCGGATTTACTCCAGTCATCTCCAGCTTCTAGAGGGATGGCACACACACACTTCCATGGATCTAAGCTGTGGAAGCCGCCATTCCTGACCTCAGCTGTACACAAGGACACATCCGCCTCCATGGTGTAGTAGCAGTGTAGTAGTGGTGTAGTAGTTGTGTAGTAGTGGTGTAGTAACTGTGTAGTAGTGGTGTAGCAGCAGTGTAGAAGTGGTGTAGTAGCAGTGTAGTAGTGGTGTAGTAGTGGTGTAGCAGCAGTGTAGTAGTGGTGTAGTAGCAGTGTAGTAGTTGTGTAGTAGCGGTGTAGTAGTGGTGTAGTAACAGTGTAGTAGTGGTGTAGTAGTGGTGTAGCAGCAGTGTAGTAGTGGTGTAGTAGCAGTGTAGTAGTTGTGTAGTAGCAGTGTAGTAGCGGATTTACTCCAGTCATCTCCAGCTTCTAGAGGGATGGCACACACAAACTTCCATGGATCTAAGCTGTAGAAGCCGCCATTCCTGACCTCAGCTCTACACAAGGACACATCCGCCTCCATGGTGTAGTTGCTCCCCAGCTGTGTTTTGCTTCTCCTCTGTATAAATGTGCCAGCCGCTTGTAATTTGGACTCTACAATACCCTCCGGCTAAAGCCCGGCACTTTCTGCCGGCGTCTCCTGGCCAGAAACCAATGGGCCTCATGTCAGGCCGGTGTGACTTCCATGGGGGGGGGGGAGGAGAACAGGCGCCCCGTGTATATTTTCCTTCCATAGGTGACACTTCCCCCTTAATTCACACTTCCCATCCAACCCATTAGCGGATAATTGGCGATGTTTACAACTTGTCATAATGACTTAATAGCGTTGCAGGTTGTGTTGTGCGCGGTGTGGGACGCGGAGGGCTCGGTGGAAGGATGCAGCTGTTGAGCCGTCCTCAGCCGGTTGTGTCGGGGCCCCGCTCTCTCGGTAACACTGGCTGCATTGTGCCTGACCTCCCTGCTCAGGATCACTCCTCAAACCTTATTGCTCGTGGCGTTGGGGTTCCATCATCTAAAGTTTCATTGTTTTCCAGCGAGGAGGAGCCAATCATAGCTAATGCACTTATAAAATGTTTACAAGAAGGAGAGCTCACATCCTGGTAACGTGCGAACGCAGAGAGCGCCTAATCACCATCATTAATCAGGACGGATTACGTTCACGAATGCTCCGGGATGTCATTAAAATATTACAGCGTTTATCACCGAGCACGCGGAAAATGGACGCGGTGAGAATAACCAGAACCGATCCGATGTGTTAGGAAAGCTTGGAGTGATTGATTTTTTGGTGGAAATCCAAAGAGTCGCAATGTAACTTTTATATGTCCTACCAGATCCATTCTACTGCAACATTGTATACCTTCCTAGAAAAGCTGCTCTTCACATTCCGCAAAGGAGAAGGGTCGCTGTGCTTCAGAGGAACAAGATTGAAAATATTATATATATATATACCGGGGGGGAAAAGTATTTGACCCCCTGCTGATTTTGTAGGTTTGCCCACTGACAAAGAAACGGTCAGTTAATCATTTTATTGGTCGGCTTATTTTACCAGTAAGAGACGGAATAACAAAAATATCCAGAAAAACGCATTTCAAAAAGTTATAAATTGATTTGCATTTTAATGAGTGAAATAAGTATTTGACCCCTTCGCAAAACACTTAGTAGTTGGTGGCAAAACCCTTATTGGCAATCAGAGGTCGAACGTTTCTTGTAGTTGGCCACCAGGTTTGCAGACATCTCAGGAGGGATTTTGTCCCACTCCTCTCCAAATTATTAAGGTTTTCGAGGTCGACGTTTGGTACCTTCAGCTCCCTCCACATATTTTCTATGGGATTAAGGTCTGGAGACTGGCTAGGCCACTCCAGGACCTTAATGTGCTTCTTCATGAGCCACTCCTTTGTGGCCTTGGCCGTGTGTTTTGGGCCATTGTCATGCTGGAAGACCCATCCACCACCCATTTTCAATGACCTGGCTAAGTAAAGGAGGTTCTCACCCAAGATTTGAAGGTACATGGCCCCGTCCATTGGCCCTTTGATCCGGTGAAGTTGTCCTGTCCCCTTAGCACAGGGATAGGCAACTTGCGGCCCTCCAACTGTTGCAGAACTACAAGTCCCATCATGCCTCTGAGAGTAATTGTAACTGCCAGCTTTGCAATGCCTCATGGGAAATGTAGTTCCACAACAGCTGGAGGGCCGCAGGTTGCCTAGCCCTGCCTTAGCAGAAGAACACCCTCAAAGCACAATGTTTCCACCTCCATGTGACGGTGGGGATGGTGTTCTTGGGGTCACAGGCAGCGTTCCTCCTCCTCCAAACACGGCGAGTTGAGTTGATGCCAAAGAGCTTGATTTTGGTCTCATCCAGGGGCGTAACGATAGGGGTTGCAGGGGTTGCAATTGCAACCAGGCCCCATGCTCCAGTGGGCCCATGTGCCTCCCTTGTACACCTGGATAGGAGGGATGGCGGGGGTGGCATTTAGAGGAACCAATCTCCTCCATTTTCCTCCTAATGCAGGAGATTGGTTCCTCTATATCGGGGGTAGGGAACCTGCGGCTCTCCAGCCGTTGTAGAACTACAATTCCCATCATGTTTCTGGGAGTATTTGTATCCATCAGGCTTGCAATGCATCATGGGAAATGTAGTTCCACAACAGCTGGAGAGTCGCAGGTTCCCTACCCCTGAGGAAAATGGAGGAGATTGGTTCCTCTAAATGTCGCCTCTGCCGCCCCTCCTATCCAGTTTACTTTTCTTCTGCTGTTCCCAGGGTCCCTGTGTGCTTCCCTGATCCCCCCACAGAGCTGCTGTCTTCCCCCCTCCTCTCTCCTGCCAGCTGCTGTAGAAGATGGGTCATGGTGGAGAGATGGGAACGGGTTGGTAAATTTGTCATTTACCGGCTCCTTCCTTTTCTGAATGAACAGAGTCAGTGATTGGTACCAATTGGTTCATTTATAAGTGAAGCATAGTAAACTGTTTTTTCTATACTTCCATTTCTGAATGAACAGGAGGCTCAGTACACATCTATTCCTGTCCATTCATTCTGTGCAGCTGAGGCTACACAGATGGAGATTGAGAGCTGAGGTTTGTTTAGACCCCCTGATATCTCATCAAAGCCCCCCCCCAACAGAGCTCCTAAAAAAAAAAAAATAATAATAATAAAAATAAAATTGTAAAAGAAATAAAATGAAATGGTAAAAAAAGAATAAAAAATAAAAATGAAAAACTACTGACACCAGTGAGGGAACTATCAGGATTGCAAAGGTTGCAATTGTGACCGGGCCCTGGCATTTCACCACCATGGGGAGGCCCAAAGATGGCAGTAAGGTGGCTGCTGCAGAACTTGTGAAAGGGCCCTGCTGCGGGACCATAATAAAGGGACTGTAATAAAGATGGGAGTAAAGGGCCCCAGGATCAGCGGGAAGAGGGAAGGGCCCTGGCCAGGGGTCAGGGGGGCCCTTCATAATTTCTTGCACCGGGGCCCTGAAAGTTCTCGTTACGTCTCTGGTCTCATCTGACCACAGCACTTTCACCCAGTTCTCCTCTGAATCATTCAGATGTTCATAAGCAAACTTCAGACGGGCTGTACATGTGCTTTCTTGAGCAGGGGGACCTTGGGGGCACCGCAGGATTTCAGTCCTTCACGGTGCAGTGTTACCAATTGTATTCTTGGTGACTTTGGTCCCAGCTGCCTTCAGATCATTGACAAGATTCTCCCGTGTAGTTCTGGGCGGATTCCTCACGATTCTCATGATCATTGAAACTCCACAAGGTGAGACCTTGCATGGAGCCCCAGACCGAGGGAGATGACAGTTATTTTGTGTTTCTTCCATTTGTGAATAATCGCACCAACTGTTGTCACCCCCTCACCAAGCTGCTTCCTGATGGTCTTGTAGCCAATTCCAGCCTTGTGTAGGTCTACAATCTTTTCCCTGACATCCTTGGACAGCTCCTTGGTCTTGGCCATGGTGGAGAGATTGGAATCTGATTGATTGATTGCTTCTGTGGACAGGAGTCTTTTATACAAGTAACAAGCTGTGTCTTGGCACTAATGTTGGACGAGAAGGCCTGGCTCACAGTCTCCTCTCTAATTCATCCCAAAGGTGTTCTATTGGGTTGAGGTCAGGACTCTGTGCAGGTCAGTCAAGTTCCTCCACTCCAAACTCGCTCATCCATGTCTTTATGGACCTTGCTTTGTGCAGTGGTCCAAATCATTTGGTGGAGGGAGGATTATGGTGTGGGGTTGTTTTTCAGGGGTTGGGCTTGGCCCCTTAGTTCCAGTGAAGGGAACTCTTAAGGCGTCAGCATTTCAAGACATTTTGGACAATTTCATGCTCCCAACTTTGTGGGAACAGTTTGGGAATGGCCCCTTCCTGTTCCAACATGACTGCCCACCAGTGCACAAAGCAAGGTCCATAAAGACATGGATGAGCGAGCTTGTTGTGGAGGAACTTGACTGGCCTGCACAGAGTCCTGACCTCAACCTGATAGAACACCTTTGGGATGAATTAGAGCGGAGACTGTGAGCCAGGCTTTCTTATCCAACATCAGTCCCTGACCTCACAAATGCACTTCTGGAAGAATGGTCAAACCTTCCCATAGACACTCCTAAACCTTGTGGACAGCCTTCCCAGAAGAGGTGAAGCTGTTATAGCTGCAAAGGGTGGGCCAACTCAATATTGAACCCTACGGACTAAAGGCCTTTACACACGGTGTGACGGTCGTATGAAAACAGTCGTACGGCCGCTTGTTGTATGATCATCTGACCGTTAGTACGGGCGATTAGAACAGCCAACGTGCGACGGTCGTACAACAGAAGTTGTATGAGCAGACTAGAAAACTTCGTCGTACCAACAAGCGGTCATACGACCGTTGTATCGTGTGTACAGAGAAGTTGGTCCAACAAGTTGTATCTGCAAGACACGCATGCTCAGAAGTCAGGAACGCCCGGAAGTGTCCATTCTGGGAAACCTATGTTCCTAATTCACAAATCACATTCACCTGAACTCGTTATAAGCTCGTAACACATCACTACGTTCAGCTTGGTCGTACAATCACTTAGTGCATGTCAGTACGCGAGATACAACAGCCAACATACAATTTGGGCCGTTCGGCATGCGTACGAGGTTTAAGACTGGGATTCCATTAAAGTTCATGTGTGTGTAAAGGCAGGCGTCCCAATACTTTTGACAATATAGTGTATGTATGTATATACAGTCATGGCCAAAAATCTTGGCACCCTATTCATTTCTGTCAGATAATACACCACTTCACCCAGAAAATTGTTGCAATTACCAATGTTTCAGCATTCTCATCATTATTGCTTGTGTTTCTATCAGTATGACACAAAAAAGTGGAAAAACAAAAAACCAAATCCGACACATTTCACGCAAAACTCCTAAAATGGATTGGACAAAATGATTGGCAGCTTCTCAAAATTGTAAGAAATAATTGCACTCTTATGCCTCGTACACACGGGATGACGATCGTATACAACAGGTCGTACTAACGACCGTTGTATGCGAAATCGATCGTTCGTATGCGCGATTAGAACAGCCAACGTACGACGGTCATACAAGGGAGATGTATGAGCAGACTAGAAAACTTGGTCGTACCAACAAGCGCTCGTACGACCGTTGTATCGTGTGTACAGAGAAGTTGGTACAACAAGTTGTATTGTGCAAAACACGCATGCTGAGAAGTCATGAACGGCCGGATGCTAATTACATGCACCTGAACGTTCTTTCTGCGGTCGTACGGTCGTGTAGTGCAGTCAGTATGCAAGTTACATTATCCAACATACGATTTGAGGAAAATCGTAAGTACGATCCTCGCCCCGTGTGTACGAGGCTTAAGTTTGTGATGTTCCTGTAATTTATAATTAAAACGGAGTTCCACCCAAAAACTTCTGTTTTAAGACCTCTTCCCAGCTCCTGATGGTAAAACAGAGCTTTTGGGGAGGAGGGGGGGGGTGCGGGTTCCCGATTTTTACGGGCACTTCCGTTCCAGTCGCGTTAGGTGATCGGAAGTGGAAGGTCTTCTTCCCCCTCCCTCCCGAAGTCTTCCGGGACACAATCCCAGAAGGTCCCACCGGTCCTAGAAGACATCGGGACCAGTGCGTGCCCGGCCGTGAAGCAGCTAGCTATCATGGCCGGGTGCCCACAGTAGGAATGGCGGCGCCGCGGAGGGGATGGGGAGAGATCCGAGGGCTGGGCTGGGAGACAGGTGAGTGTTTATTAGAAGTCAGCAGCTACACTTTTTGTAGCTGCTGACTTTTAATAAACTAAGAAAACGGTGGAACTCCGCTTTAGACTCACCGGTATCAGTTATCAGGTGCTGGCAATGTAGAAATCACACCGACAAGCGGTTAAAATGGTGAAAAATTGACCCAACCGTTCTGTTGTGTGTCTCGGAGCATGGAGAAGAGAGAGAGCAGCAAAGAATTGTCTGAGGATTTGAGAACATAAAATTGTGGAAAAGCATGGGCAACCTCAAGGTTGCAAGTCCATCTCTAGAGATCTTCATGTTCCTGTGTCCACTGTGCCCAACATTGTCAAGAAATTTACAGCCCATGGCACTGTCACTAATCTCCATGGACATAAGAGAAACATTCATCAAAGATTACAACAAAGGATTGATGGAATGGTGGATAAAGAACCTCAATCAGCTTCCAGACAAATCCAAGCCGACCTTCAGGCACAGGGTACAGCTGTGCCAGCTCACACTATACGTCGCCATCAGAATGCAAAGGGACGCTATGGTAGGAGACCTAGGAGGACCCCACTGCTGACACAGAAACATAAAAAAGCCAGATATGAGTTTGCCAAAACTTACCTGAGGAAGCCAAAATCCTTTGCACTGTGGACAGACGAAACAAAATTCCAGCTTTTTGGCAAAGTCCATCATTATACAGTTTTCAGAACAAGAAATGAGGCCTTTAACCACTTAAAGTGGAGTTCCACCCAGTTAAAAGTCAGCAGCTACAAAAAGTGTAGCTACTGACTTTTAGCAATCGGACACTCACCTGTCCCTCGCTCCAGCGATGCGGTCGCCCGAGGGCTCGCTCTTCTCCCCCTCCCCTCGGCGGCACTGGCATCACAAGTGTGGGCACAAAGCCAAATCCAGGCGCACACTGCGCATGGGCAAGGCGCGCTGCGCTTTGTGAATGGCTCAGCGTATCTTTTGGGACCTGTGACGTGTCCGAGAAGATTGCCAAGAGGGGGGGGGGGGGTGAACTTCTTTCCAGAGCCGTGGCTCTACGGGAGGAAGTGGACCTGGGACCCTGTGAAAACAGTTTCCCCGGTCCACCCCCAAAAAAATGACATGCCAATTGTGGCATGTCAGGGGGTCACCTTCCCTTAAAGTGGAAGTTCCACTTTGGGGTGGAACTCTGTTTTAGGGACATTGATTTAATCTGAGATTTGTTGTTTACAAGTAGGGATGGGCTTCGAGTTCGGATCGAACGTGAGTTCGACCCGAACATCGGGTGTTCTTTTGTTTGGGGAAATCGAAACGTTATGAGGCATTGACCTGCATGCTTTGGCCAATCAGGGGGCCAATCAGCGGGCGGCCTGCTGTGAGAGCTTTTATTGGCTAAAGGCAGGATGCCTTTGGCCAAATACTACACAGTGGCTCTATGTAGTGTGTCGGTCGGCGTTGCTTGATGGAGAGAGAGAGCGTAGGTTCCTGTACATAGGCAGTTTAGATAGCTAGATTGAAAAAAGTGTTAAAAATAGACAAAAAAATCTGAAAAAATAGATAGCTAACTAGATAGATAGTTAGACATCTAAAATATATCTATCAGTTAGTGCAGACAGGTTAGTGTAGGGAAAAAAAAAATATATATATATATATATATATAGTAAGGGGTTAGCTCGGCAGCGGGTGTGTTTGACCCCCTGGAAGGGTACACTACACAATTTAGGCACAGCGAGACAGCAGTTTCAGAGAAAAAACAAAAAAAGGTAGTTCATTCTCACTATATACAATGTGAAAAACAGCAAAACAAAAACAAACAACAAAATAAATCCTAGGCCACTTGACCACTGACTACACAGTAGGTTTCCCTGTCTGTCAGCTGGGTACAGCCTACCGCTGTACCTAGCTCCTATCTCTCACTGAACAGTCAGCCACACAGGCTTCCAAAGCCTCGTACACACGGTTCAACGGTCATACGACCGAACTGACCAAATCGTATGTTTGCTGTTGTATCTAGTATACTGACTGCACTACACGATCGTACGACCAAAGAAAGAACGCTCAGGTGCATGTAATTAGCATCCGGCCGTTCCTGACTTCTGAGCATGCGCGTTTTGCACAATACAACTTGTTGGACCAACTTCTCTGTACACACGATACAACGGTCGTATGACCGCTTGTTGGTACTACCAAGTTTTCTAATTTGCTCATACAACTCCTGTTGTACGACCATCGTACGTCGGCTGTTCTAATCGCACATACTAAAGATCGATTTCGCATTCAACGGTCGCTCGTACGTCCTGTTGTATGCGATCGTCGTCCCGTGGTTACGAGGCTTTACCAGACAAGTTGTTTCACTCCCCAGTCTGTTCACCTGACACAGAACCTGGTTCCAGGATGGAGCACTAACCTATGCTTGCTGGGAGTTTATGTAGAGGTCTTAATGAGCCAGCTCAACCCAGCTGTACTCATTACCTCTACCCCTGCAAGACTCAGCACTCCCCCTAGTAGTATAAGTCTGTATAGACTTTAAATCTTGGGCAGATGTACCTGCCATCCTGCACGCAAACCAGGCGTCTTTACCTGCCGGCTGTCACAATATATACACACAGCATATTGAGCATGCTCTATATATCTGTACCTAAGGTATATAGTCCACTTGACGTGGTGTATTAAAATATACACAGCCTGGTGTATATATATATATATATATATATATATATATATACACACAGTGTATTGAGTGTGCACTATATATCGGTGCATTTGGGGTGTATGGCATATAGCACACTACTTGGCATGTTGTCTTCAAATGTATACAGATATACACGCAGCGTATTGAGTAAACTATATATCAGTGCTAAAAAAAAACAAAAAAAAACATCATGTCAGGAAGGCCGACACTCCCAGGCCACTAAAAGAGGGTAAGCAGCCTCTGTGTCTTCAGTGAAAGGTGGCGAACGTGGTGCATCCTCTGCAGGCGGGTCACGCTTGTCCTTTTTTTTTTGTGCTGTTGGACGTGCTATTGAGCCACAACATGCAGAAGAGTTGGTGGAGTGGATAACAAAGCCGTCCTCATCCTCCTCATCCTCTGTCACCCAGGCTCTTACAAGTTTGCCTTCCAACGCATTTGGCAAAGGGGCCTATTCCACCGGATCCTTGTCCACAGTTACTCCTTCTGTAGCCCCACCATCATGCACGGAGGAGTCATCTGAGTTGTTCGACCATAGTGTCGGTTACATGCTCATGGAGGATGCGCAGCAGTTTGAAGGCTCCGATGTTGGTTCCCAGGTTGAGAAAGGGAGTAGCTTGAGCCTAGTATTCTGACTCCTAACTGTTGTAATGGCGACTTATCCCTTGTTGAGACCTCTATGCCTGGCCTGTATAAGCAGATATGATCACCGCAGACAGTTCTTATCAGATAGTGACTCACCAATTACCGATTTCTTCCACGAGCGTTTATTCATTGGAATAGCAGGTACAGCATACAACAAATGTGACAGATGGTCGAAAGATGGTAACTGCAGGTCAAAACATAGTAATGTGTCCTAGGATGCGAGTAGATTGAGTGAGGCCTTCTAGCGTGTGGCCATATTCTTTACCTCATGAGAGAGAGGACACAGGAAGAGGAACTAGAATAGCAGAATGCACCAGGAACCGGAAGTTACAGAGTAGAGTGAACTAGGAAGAGGAAATAGCTCACAGAGGATGGGAGGTACACACTTAGAAAATACAATAGAAAGGTGTAATATCCAAAAGAACCACAAGATGGCATTGTAATAACCAGATGAGACAT
>BLSH010106274.1:340049-350690 GCA_018402905.1 Glandirana rugosa
TCTGCGACACATTTCTGGCGGCGTTTATTATTCGTAAATTGTAAACTTTAAAATCAGAAACACTTTGGGGAATGCATGGAGGTTCTGCAGGCCGGGAGGAGGACAGCGTCTTCCCTATACAGCAATCTGCAACGTCTTCTTCTGCAGGGTATCAATCATGAAGGATACTTTGTTGCAATGTAAATGGGATATTATGTAAGAATTGCCCCACTAATATTGTCTGAAGGTTTTAAAGAATATCCAATATGGCGTCTGCGACACATTGCGGGCGCCGTGTATTATTTAGAAAGCATAGATGTAGATGTTATTTAGCAAAGTTCAAAAAGGACCCCACTGATACCTGCAGGGTTACAGAATATAAGTGGCGTCTGCGACACATTTCTGGCGGCGTTTATTATTCGTAAATTGTAAACTTTAAAATCAGAAACACTTTGGGGAATGCATGGAGGTTCTGCAGGCCGGGAGGAGGACAGCGTCTCCCCTATACAGCAATCTGCAACGTCTTCTTCTGCAGGGTATCAATCATGAAGGATACTTTGTTGCAATGTTATGTAAATTGGATATTATGTAAGAATTGCCCCGCTAATATTATCTGCGAGTATAAAAAAATACAGGAGGCAATCCAATATGGCGTCTGCGAAACATTTCTGGCGCCGTGTATTATTTAAAAAGTGTAAATGTAGACTTTGTTACATTTTTAGGTACATAGTATAAAAATATATTATTTTGCAATGTTCAAAAGATACCCCACTGATATCTGCAGGTTTACAGAATCTAGGTGGCGATCCAATATGGCGTCTGTGACACATTTCTGGCGGCGTGTATTATTGGTAAATTGTAAACTTTAAAATAAAAAAAAACACTTTGGGGAATTCATGGAAGTTCTGCAGGCTGGGAGGAGGACAGCGTCTTCCCTATACAGCAATCTGCAACGTCTTCTTCTGCAGGGTATCAATCATGAAGGATACTTTGTTGCAATGTTATGTAAATGGGATATTATGTAAGAATTGCCCCACTAATATTATCTGAAGGTTTTAAAGAATATCCAATATGGCGTCTGCGACACATTTCTGGCGCCGTGTATCATTCAAAAAGCATAAATGTAAATTTTGTTACAGTTTTAGATACATAGTATAATAGAATATTCTTAAGTAAAGTACAAAAAACACCCCACTGATATCTGCAGGGTTTAAAAATATTGGCAGCTTTTCCAAAAGGCGTCTGCGACACATATCTGGCGCCGTGTATTATTCAAAAAGTGTAAATGTATACTTTGTTGCAGTTTTAGATACATAGTATAATAGAATATTATTTAGCAAAGTTCAAAAACGACCCCACTGATATCTGCAGGGTTAAAGAATATAGGTGACAATCCAATATGGCGTCTGCGGCACATATCTGGCGGCGTGCATTGTTCATAAATTGTAAACTTTAAAGTCAAAAACACTTTGGGGAACGCATGGAAGTTCTGCAGGCCGGGAGGAGGACAGCGTCTCCCCTATACAGCAATCTGCAACGTCTTCTTCTGCAGGGTATCAATCATGAAGGATACTTTGTTACAATGTAAATTGGATATTATGTAAGAATTGCCCCACTAATATTGTCTGCTGGTTTTAAAGAATATCCAATATGGCGTCTGCGACACTTTTCTGGCACCGTGTATCATTCAAAAAGCATAAATGTAGACTTTGTTATGATTTTACATGCATAGTATAATAGAATATTCTTCAGCAAAGTTCAAAAATGAACCCCCGCTGATATCTGCAGGGTTAAAGATTCAAGGTGGCGATCCAATATGGCGTCTGCGACACATTTCTGGCGGCGTGCATTGTTTGTAAATTATAAACTTTAACATCGATAATAATTTGTTACAATGTTATGTAAATAGGATATTATGTAGTAAAATACAAGAACTGCCAACTAATATTATCTGTGGGTTAAAATATATATTAGGTGATCCGTTATGGCGTCTGCGACACATTTCTGGCGGCGTGTATTATTCACAAAGCGTAAACATTAAAATCAGAAACACGTTGGGGAATGCATGGAGGTTCTGCAGGCTGGGAGGAGGACAGCGTCTTCCCTATACAGCAATCTGCAACGTCTTCTTCTGCAGGGTATCAATCATGAAGGATACTTTGTTGCAATGTTATGTAAATGGGATATTCTGTAAGAATTACCCCACTAATATTATCTGAAGGTTTTAAAGAATATCCAATATGGCGTCTGCGACACATTTCTGGCGGCGTGTATTATTATTTAAAAAGCATAAATGTATATTTTGTTACAGTTTTAGATACATAGTATAATAGAATATTCTTAAGTAAAGTACAAAAACCACCCCACTGATATCTGCAGGGTTTAAAAATATTGGCAGCTTTTCCAAAAGGCGTCTGCGACACATTTCTGGCGCCGTGTATTATTCAAAAAGCATAAATGTATACTTTGTTACAATTTTAGATACATAGTATAATAGAATATTATTTACCAAAGTTCAAAAACGACCCCACTGATATCTGCAGGGTTAAAGAATATAGGTGACAATCCAATATGGCGTCTGCGGCACATATCTGGCGGCGTGTATTGTTCATAAATTGTAAACTTTAAAGTCAAAAACACTTTGGGGAACGCATGGAAGTTCTGCAGGCCGGGAGGAGGACAGCGTCTTCCCTATACAGCAATCTGCAACGTCTTCTTCTGCAGGGTATCAATCATGAAGGATACTTTGTTGCAATGTTATGTAAATGGGATATTATGTAAGAATTGCCCCGCTAATATTATCTGAAGGTTTTAAAGAATATCCAATATGGCGTCTGCGACACATTTCTGGCACCGTGTATGATTCAAAAAGCATAAATGTAGACTTTGTTATGATTTTACATGAATAGTATAATAGAATATTCTTTAGCAAAGTTCAAAAATGACCCCCGCTGATATCTGCAGGGTTAAAGATTCAAGGTGGCGATCCAATATGGCGTCTGCGACACATTTCTGGCGGCGTGTATTGTTTGTAAATTATAAACGTTAACATCGATAATAATTTGTTACAATGTTATGTAAATGGGATATTATGTAGTAAAATACAAGAACTGCCAACTAATATTATCTGTGGGTTAAAATATATATTAGGTGATTATTGGCGTTATGGCGTCTGCGACACATTTCTGGCGGCGTGTATTATTCACAAAGCATAAACTTTAAAATCAGAAATACTTTGGGGAATGCATGGAGGTTCTGCAGGCCTGGAGGACCGCGTCTTCCCTATACAGCAATCTGCAACGTCTTCTTCTGCAGGGTATCAATCATGAAGGATACTTTGTTGCAATGTTATGTAAATGGGATATTCTGTAAGAATTGCCCCACTAATATTATCTGCAGGTTTTAAAAAATATAGGAAGCGATCCAATATGGCATCTGCGACACATTTTTGGCGTATTATTCAAAAAGCATAAATGTATACTTTGTTACAGTTTTAGATACATCTTATAATAGAAAATTCTTTAGCAAAGTACAAAAAACACCCCACTGATATCTGCAGGGTTTAAGAATATTGGCAGCTTTTCCAAAAGGCGCCTGCGACACATTTCTGGCGCGGTGTATTATTCAAAAAGCGTAAATGTAGACTTTGTTATGATTTTACATACACAGTATAATAGAATATTCTTTAGCAAAATTCAAAAATGACCCCACTGATATCTGCAGGGTTAAAGAATCAAAGTGGCGATCCAATATGGCGTCTGCGGCACATTTCTGGCGGCGTGTATTGTTTGTAAATTGTAAACTTTAAAATTAAAAACACTTTGGGGAATGCATGGAGGTTCTGCAGGCCGGGAGGAGGACAGCGTCTTCCCTATACAGCAATCTGCAACGTCTTCTTCTGCAGGGTATCAACCATGAAGGATACTTTGTTGCAATGTTATGTAAATGGGATATTATGTAAGAATTGCCCCGCTAATATTACCTGAAGGTTTTAAAGAATATCCAATATGGCGTCTGCGACACATTTCTGGCGCCATGTATTATTCAAAACGAGTAAATGTAGACTTTGTTATGATTTTACATACATAGTATAATAGAATATCCTTTAGCAAAAAATGACCCCACTGATATCTGCAGGGTCTAAGAATATAAGTGGCCATCCAACATGGCGTCTGCGAGACATTTCTGGCGGCGTGTATTATTCAAAAAGCGTAAAAGTAAATTTTGTTACAGTTTTAGATACATGGTATAATAGAATATTCTTAAGTAAAGTACAAAAACCACCCCACTGATATCTGCAGGGTTTAAGAATATAGGCAGCTTTTCCAAAAGGCGCCTGCGACACATTTCTGGCGCTGTGTATTATTCAAAAAGCGTAAATGTAGACTTTGTTATCATTTTACATACATAGTATAATAGAATATTCTTTAGCAAAATTCAAAAATTACCCCACTGATATCTGCAGGGTTAAAGAATATAGGTGGCGATCCAATATGGCGTCTGCGACACATTTCTGGCGGCGTGTATTGTTCGTAAATTATAAACTTTAAAATCAAAGACACTTTAGGGAATGTATGGAAGTTCTGCAGGCCGGGAGGAGGACAGCGTCTTCCCTATACAGCAATCTGCAACGTCTTCTTCTGCAGGGTATCAATCATGAAGGATACTTTGTTGCAATGTTATGTAAATGGGATATTATGTAAGAATTGCCCCGCTAATATTATCTGCTGGTTTTTAAAAAAATAGGAAGCGATCCAATAAAGCTTTGCGACACATTTCTGTCGGCGTGTATAATACGCAGGGGATAAACTTTACATTCTAAAACATGTATATAAATTCTGCAGGCCCGGAGGGGGAAAGCTCATCCACAATCTTCTTATATTGTTCATGAAGGATACTTTGTTGCAGTGTTATGTAAATAGAATTTCAAGTAATAAAATACAATGGGGGAAATAATGATTGGCTCCCCTGCAGATTGTGTGAGTTCACCCACTTACAGAGAAATGAAGGGTCTATAATTTTTATCATCGGTGTATTTTATATGATAGAGACAGAATATCAACCAAAAATCCAGAAATAACACAATGATACAAATCTTATAAATGGAGTTTCAGTTCAGTGAGTAAAATAAGTATTTGATCCCCAAGCAAAACATGACTTAGTAGTTGGTGGGGAAACCCTTGTTGGCAATCACAGAGGTGAGAAGTTTCTTGTAGTTGGTGACCAGGTTTGCACATCTCAGGAGGGATTTTGGTCCAATCTTCTTTACAGATCTTCTCTAAATCCTTAAGGTTTCTTGGCAACTCGAAGTTTCAGCTCCCTCCATACATTTTCTATAGGATTAAGGTCTGGAGACTGGCTAGGCCACTCCATGACCTTAATGTGCTTCTTCTTGAGCCACTCCTTTGTTGGCTTGGTGGTATGTTTTGGGTCCTTGTCATGCTGGAAGACCCATCCACGACCCATCTTCAGTGTTCTGGCTGAAGGAAGAAGGCTCTCCAAGATTTTACAATACATGGCCCCGTCCATTGGCCCCCTCAATGCAGCAAAGTCGGCCTCTACCTTTAGCAGAGAAACAAAGCATAATGTTTCCACCTCCGTGCTTGACTGTAGGGTTGGAGTTCTTAGGGTCATAGTCAGCATTTTTCTTCCTCCAAGCACAGTGAGTCGAGTTAATGCCAAAGAGCTCAATTTTGGTCTCATCTGACCACAGCACTTTCTCCCAATCCTTCTCTGAATCATTTGGATGGTCATTGGCATGACTGTACATGTGCCTTCTTGAGGAGGGGGACCTGCTGTGTTTGCAGGAAGAAAAATGCTGACTATGACCCTAAGAACAGCCAAGCACGGTGGTGGAAACATTATGCTTTGGGGCTGTTTCTCTGCTAAAGGTAAAGACCAACTTTGCCGCATTGATGGGCCAATGGACGGGCCATGTATTGTAAAATCTTGGATGAGACCCTTCTTCCCTCAGCCAGAACACTGAAGATGCATTATGGATGGGTCTTACAGCATGACAATGACCCAAAACATACCGCCAAGGCAAAAGAGGAGTGGCTCAAGAAGAAGCACATTAAGGTCATGGAGTGGCCTAGCCAGCCTCCAGACCTTAATCCTATAGAAAATTTATGGCGGGAGATGAAACTTCGAGTTGCCAAGCGACAGCTAAGAAACCTTAAGGATTTAAAGAAGATCTGTAAAGAAGAGTGGACCAAAATCCCTCCTGAGATGCCTCCCGAGATCCCTCCTGAGATGTGCAAAACTGGTCACCATCTACAAGAAACTTCTCACCTCTGTGCTTGCCAATAAGGGTTTCTCCACCAAGTCATGTTTTGCTTGGGGATCAAATACTTATTTTACTCACTGAACTGCAACTTAATTTATAACATTTGTATCATGGGTTTTTCTTGATTTTTGGTTGATATTTTGTCTCTATCATATAAAATACAACGATGATAAAAATTATAGATCCTTCATATCTTTGTAAGTGGGTGAACTCACACAATCTGCAGGGAAGCAAATCATTATTTTCCCCCATTGTATTTTATCTCCGCCGCAATATCGCAGTCCCACTAAAAATTGCAGATCCATTAGAAGCAATAAGAAAAAAATAAAAGTCCCTAATTCTATCCCATAGTTTGTAGACGCGATAACTTTTGCGCAAACCAATCAATATACGCTTATTGCAATTTTTTTTTTACTAAAAATATGTAGCAGAATATATATCGGCCTAAATTGATGAATAAATTAATTTATATATATATATATTTTTGAATATGTATTATAGCAGAAAGTAAAAAAAAAATATTTTTTTTTTTTTCAAAATTGTCGCTCTTTTTTTGTTTATAGCGCAAAAAAAAACAAAACACAGAGGCGATCAAATACCACCAAATGAAAGCTCTATTTGTGGGAAAAAAAGGACATTAATTTTGCTTGGGCACAATGTCGCACGACCGCACAATTGTCAGCTAAAACGGCCGTATCGCAAAAATGGCCTGGTCAGGAAGGGGGAAATCCTTCCGGTCCTTAAGTGATTAAATCGCGCTAATTCAATACGATCTCAAAGCCACACATCAACGCGGTTTGGACTTTCTGATATCATTGCGGCTTGCGACTTCATTTAACGGAGGCCTATGCAAGTTGCAATGAAGTCGCTAAAAAGTAGCGCAGGAACCTTTTTTCATAACCGGCGCAACATGAGTCGCGGCGATATGAACGGCTAGATTGCTGGCAATAGGGTGCGACTTGTCATGCGATTTAGAACTGTCCAATCCCATGGGCGACGGGGGCTTAATCCAAAAGTAATATTTGATACGTTTTACGTGATTCCCCGACTTCTCCGATTGGGTATGAATATCCGCCGCTGGCGACCGCTCGGCAGCTTTATACTCCAGTGTCGCGTGCATATACAAGTGCCGCCATTTGTTGTAATAACGCGAGACGGATTTCTACGACTGTCTATGAATTTCGGCGATGGTCTTTTGAGTTTTTTTTTTGTTGACTCAACTTTATTTCTAATATCATTTATTGATCTTTTTTTTTTCCAATCATATTCTGGTTTGTGGCGTCCGCCATGTTCTTCGATGTCCTCCACCGATAAGCGTCCCCTCCTAAACGTGCAAAACGCCTTCTTTTTCTCTTAGCAGCTTCTTAATGAGAGCCGAGGCTGAGATGTCACGCTGGAAGCGCGCACATCCGTCTGCTTCTATCGCACGCTGTGATCTCGTTGGCTATGACCGCACAAGAGCGCTGAATTAATCATGCACTTCAAAGCATTTAGGAACTATAAATATCCCCAGATAGGGACTGACGGCCTCTCTCCTTCTCTCCTGTGTGTTCCCTTTGAGTTTTTCAGGGTTAGTGAGAACTCCTTCTGCGTTGAGCCGGTCGGCCGCCCTCCGTACCTCCGGGGAAGCGGCGGTTGCTATTAGACGCTCGGTTAATGAAGTTGTACATTGGGGAGCAAGGATTTGATTGACAGCTCTGCTGCCCAGGGAGGCTGCATTCCCTCTGCACCCGTCAGCCTTAATATGTCAGTCAATGGGCGATGTGATGGGTGTCAGGCCGCTACTGATGTCACTTGGAGGGGGGGTAGCGATCCGTTTGGCCCGTTGTCCTAAACCGCCGAAGCCCCCGGCGTAGCGGGGATGTTTGTGTGATTTGTCATCCAGCAAATTATATGTTTTGTTTGTTTTCAACGTGTTTTTCTGATGTTCAAAGTGAAAACATTCCGTCCTCGTGGCCCGCTGGCAGAGTCCTACAGAATAATCGCAGGGGGAGGGGATTACAATCTAGAAAGAACCAGAACTGGACTATCTGGGATTTTTCAGGCACTGAATCGGATCAGATGTATGGCAACAGAATCCGAGCTTTATTAGAAGCATAATATAAATCCATAGAAATCAGGGCTCTCCAAATGACGGCCCCAGGGCCACATGTGGTCCAACACGGGGGTTTATCCAGCCCACTGTTGATGTGCATGGTCTCTGCTTCTCACCCAATATCACCCCCAAACTTCAACCCCCCCCCCCCCCCAGGCTCCAGCACAGGAGCACAAGCCCCTGTCCTCATCCTAACAACCAATGACATTGTTCCCCCAGTGTTCACATGAGGATGGGACTTCTTCTGCACTCTGTGAGCCTAATTACAAAGGTAAGGAGGGGGGCTCTGATCTAAGAGGGGAGTCTGATGGAAACTGTGATGTATGGGGGGCTCTGGTGTAAAGGGGAGCTCTGATGGAGACTCTGATGTAAGGTATACCTTGATGTAAGGGGGGGGGGGTGCTCTGATGGGAACATTGATGAAAGGGGAGACTCTGTTGGAGACACTGATGTAAGGAGGGACTCTAATGGGAACACTGATATAACTGAGGACTGATGGGGACTCTGATATAAAAAGGGATTCTGATGTACATGGAGCTCTGATGGGGCACTGATGTATTTAGGGACTTTGATACAGGAGGTGACTCTGCAGGAGACACTGATGTACAGGGACACTGATGTATGGGGGACACTGATGGGGAAACTGATGGGACACTGACGTATGGGAGACTGATGGGGATACTGATGTATGGGGGGCACTGATGTACGGGGGACACAGATGAATGGGGGGCACTGATGTATGGGGGACTCTGCTGGGGACACTGATGTAAGTGGGGCACTGATGTATGGGGGACACTGATGTACGGGGGACTCTGCTGGGGACACTGATGTATGGGGGACACTGATGCATGGGGGACACTGATGTATGGGAGACACTGATGTGTAGGGGAGAGTGATGTAAGGGGGAAACTAATGTATTTGGGGACTTTGATAAAGAAGGTGACTCTGTGGGGGACACTGATGTAAGGGGGACACTAATGTATTTGAAGACTCTGATACTGTTGCTGGGGTTCAGCTCAACGCATTTTGTAATGACATCTTCAGGAGGGGGAGGGGGGATGTTCTTCATAGAGTAGTGATAGACCATGGATCAGCCAATGACAGACCATACAGGTCATGATGGTGTTTTTGGTTTGAGGAGACCAGGTGACCCTATACAATGACTCAGGCTCTTTGTGCGACTTTGATCCGTCCTTACATTCTCTGGACCAAAGTCGCATTGCAAGTCACAGCCCACTCTTTTCAACGGCACCCTTCAAATTGGTGCAACTTGCAGTCACAGCGACTTTGAAAAAGGTGCCTGCACTACTTTGGTCCGACTTTGATGCGATTTCAATGCCACAGAGTTTAAAAAGTCACGTGACTTTGGAGCCGGGATAGTGTGGCTCGGTTCACAGCTACGCGTTTTGTTTGCAGTGCGTTTTGCCATTTACAGGAATGCATTAAAGCGGAGTTCCACCCAAAAGGTGAAGCTCCGCTTGTTTGCACCCCCTTCACTGCCACATTTGGTGCTTTTGACAGGTACCCACTTCTCAGATCACCGCGGCGATTTATCGGTAAAAAAAGAAAGCCCCGCCGCCAGTACATCAAGGAGCAGCGCTATTTTGGCAGAAAAATTGCTTGACACATATAAATGCGTTTAGGCGCGGTTAGCACTTGAGGCCGGGTTCACACAGGTCCAGTGCAAATTTCCCATCCGAATTTCCAAAGCAGCTGTTCAGCGGTTCGGCTGCGATTTCCGGATACGGTTCAGATGCAAATTTTTGGTTTCCTGCAGACAGCTGAATGCAAACGAAAGAATTGAAGGCAATAAAATTTGAGGAAAAAAAACGTGGGGTCCCTCCAATCCATACCAGACCCTTATCCAAGCATGTATCCCAGCAGGCCAGGAAAGGGGGGGGGGCCGAGCAAGCACCCCCTCCTTCCTGAACCATACCAGACCACATGCCCTCAACATGGGGGGGTGCTTTTGGCAAGGGCGGCCCCGTCGCCTTGTGATGTCATCCACCCATCATGCACCGGTCGATGATGTCACAAGGGGATGGGGACACCTAGTTATGTCATCGGGTCACCCCACCTTTTAGCTATTTAAGAACTGGCTAGCAGTGGAGCTTGCAGACAGCGGGAGCCAGCGACGGGAGCATTTTTCTCTTTTTGTTTTTTCAGGTCGGCTGCGGCGTTAATCGTGATTGAGGATGGATTTACTTCAGGGGACATTTTTTTGTTTTTCAATAAAGTAATTGTCAAAAATTCTCTCTGTGTTTTTATTCATTTTTGCCAC
>BLSH010106274.1:363751-388614 GCA_018402905.1 Glandirana rugosa
AAAGGGCATATGGAGAGAGGGGATTTGAGCTGGGAGGTGGGAGATGGGGGAGCAAAGATTTATGCTGGGAAGGGGGATTTCAGCAGGGGGTGGATTTGTACTGGGAGGAGGGGGAATTTATGCTTAGGGTCTGAGGCCCAGGAACCTGAGATCAGACCGAAGTCAAGGACACACATGACACATGCACTTGACCCAGGGACTGTCTTCTTTTCCATGGCTCCCTGTGGTTACAATGCGGCTTTCTCCTCCTCCGCAGCCATTGTTCCGGAGTCGCAGCGTGAAGCCGATCTCGGGGCGGGGGGCTCATCTCATGTCAGGCCTATTTTGCTGCAGTCATGCAGAAATCTTTAGCTAAACTTGAAACGATCGCCTCCGGTTCATTGCACTTTGTAATGAAACTCGTGCTCCAAGTCCTGCAATGCAGCATTCTCTGCGCACCGGCCAGCGATTAGCACGCTCACCCACACCTCCACACCTCCGCACCCCCACCGCCACCACCATTGACCCCCACCACCGCTGCCCCCGCCGCCACCACCGCTGACCCCCTGCTAACTTCTTCATCTCCCTAATCAGCCTGGACGCTTCTTGGCTCTGGTGCCTCTCTGGAGGTCTCTATGGTAAACGAGGCGCTGGGACTGGCATGAGTTAACCCTTCTGTCACCAGCATGGATCACTATGTATGAAGAACATGTATGACTTGTAGGAAGATATGTATGACGAACACCAATGACTTGTAGGAAAATATGTATGACGAACACGTATGACTTGTATGAAGATATGTATGTATGAAGAACACGTATGACTTGTATGAAAATATGTATGTATGAAGAACACGTATGACTTGTAGGAAGATATGTATGTATGAAGAACACGTATGACTTGTATGAAGATATGTATGAAGAAGATGTATGACTTGTATGAAGATATGTATGAAGAACACGTATGACTTGTAGGAAGATATGTATGTATGATGAACATGTATGACTTGTATGAAGATATGTATGAAGAACACGTATGACTTGTATGAAGATATGTATGTATGAAGAACACGTATGACTTGTATGAAGATATGTATGTATGATGAACATGTATGACTTGTATGAAGATATGTATGAAGAACACGTATGACTTGTATGAAGATATGTATGTATGAAGAACACGTATGACTTGTATGAAGATATGTATGAAGAACACGTATGACTTGTATGAAGATATGTATGTATGAAGAACACGTATGACTTGTATGAAGATATGTATGTATGAAGAACACGTATGACTTGTATGAAGATATGTATGAAGAAGATGTATGACTTGTATGAAGATATGTATGTATGAAGAACACGTATGACTTGTATGAAAATATGTATGTATGAAGAACACGTATGACTTGTAGGAAGATATGTATGTATGAAGAACACGTATGACTTGTATGAAGATATGTATGAAGAAGATGTATGACTTGTATGAAGATATGTATGAAGAACACGTATGACTTGTAGGAAGATATGTATGTATGAAGAACACGTATGACTTGTAGGAAGATATGTATGAAGAACACGTATGACTTGTATGAAGATATGTATGTATGAAGAACACGTATGACTTGTATGAAGATATGTATGAAGAACACGTATGACTTGTATGAAGATATGTATGTATGAAGAACACGTATGACTTGTATGAAGATATGTATGTATGAAGAACACATATGACTTGTAGGAAGATATGTATGTATGAAGAACCGTATGACTTGTATGAAGATATTTATGAAGAACACGTATGACTTGTATGAAGATATGTCTGTATGAAGAACACGTATGACTTGTAGGAAGATATTTATGAAGAACACGTATGACTTGTATGAAGATATGTATGTATGAAGAACACGTATGACTTGTATGAAGATATGTATGAAGAACACGTATGACTTGTAGGAAGATATCTATGTATGAAGAACATGTATGACTTGTAGGAAGATATGTATGTATGAAGAACCCGTATGACTTGTATGAAGATATTTATGAAGAACATGTATGACTTGTATGAAGATATGTCTGTATGACGAACACGTATGACTTGTATGAAGATATGTATGTATGAAGAACACCAATGACTTGTAGGAAGATATGTATGAAGAACACGTATGACTTGTATGAAGATATGTCTGTATGAAGAACACCAATGACTTGTAGCAAGATATGTATGAAGAACACGTATGACTTGTAGGAAGATATGTATATATGAAGAACACGTATGACTTGTATGAAGATATTTATGAAGAACACGTATGACTTGTATGAAGATATGTCTGTATGACGAACATGTATGACTTGTATGAAGATATGTATGACGAACACGTATGACTTGTAGGAAGATATGTATGTATGAAGAACACCAATGACTTGTAGGAAGATATGTATGAAGAACATGTATGACTTGTAGGAAGATATGGATGTATGAAGAACACATATGACTTGTATGAAGATATGGATGAAGAACACGTATGACTTGTATGAAGATATGTATGTATGAAGAACATGTATGACTTGTAGGAAGATATTTATGTATGATGAACATGTATGACTTGTATGAAGATATGTATGAAGAACACGTATGACTTGTATGAAGATATGTATGTATGAAGAACACGTATGACTTGTATGAAGATATGTATGTATGATGAACATGTATGACTTGTATGAAGATATGTATGAAGAACACGTATGACTTGTATGAAGATATGTATGTATGAAGAACACGTATGACTTGTATGAAGATATGTATGTATGAAGAACACATATGACTTGTAGGAAGATATGTATGTATGAAGAACCGTATGACTTGTATGAAGATATTTATGAAGAACACGTATGACTTGTATGAAGATATGTCTGTATGAAGAACACGTATGACTTGTAGGAAGATAAGTATGTATGAAGAACATGTATGACTTGTAGGAAGATATTTATGAAGAACACGTATGACTTGTATGAAGATATGTATGTATGAAGAACACGTATGACTTGTATGAAGATATGTATGAAGAACACGTATGACTTGTAGGAAGATATCTATGTATGAAGAACATGTATGACTTGTAGGAAGATATGTATGTATGAAGAACCCGTATGACTTGTATGAAGATATTTATGAAGAACATGTATGACTTGTATGAAGATATGTCTGTATGACGAACACGTATGACTTGTATGAAGATATGTATGTATGAAGAACACCAATGACTTGTAGGAAGATATGTATGAAGAACACGTATGACTTGTATGAAGATATGTCTGTATGAAGAACACGTATGACTTGTAGGAAGATATGTATATATGAAGAACACGTATGACTTGTATGAAGATATTTATGAAGAACACGTATGACTTGTATGAAGATATGTCTGTATGACGAACATGTATGACTTGTATGAAGATATGTATGACGAACACGTATGACTTGTAGGAAGATATGTATGTATGAAGAACACCAATGACTTGTAGGAAGATATGTATGAAGAACATGTATGACTTGTAGGAAGATATGGATGTATGAAGAACACATATGACTTGTATGAAGATATGGATGAAGAACACGTATGACTTGTATGAAGATATGTATGTATGAAGAACATGTATGACTTGTAGGAAGATATTTATGTATGAAGAACACGTATGACTTGTATGAAGATATGTATGTATGATGAACATGTATGACTTGTATGAAGATATGTATGAAGAACACCAATGACTTGTAGGAAGATATGTATGAAGAGCATGTATGACTTGTAGGAAGATATGTATGAAGAACACTTATGACTTGTAGGAAGATATTTATGTATGAAGAACACGTATGACTTGTATGAAGATATTTATGTATGAAGAACACGTATGACTTGTAGGAAGATATGTATGAAGAACATGTATGACTTGTAGGAAGATATGTATGTATGAAGAACATGTATGACTTGTAGGAAGATATGTATGACGAACACCAATGACTTGTAGGAAGATATGTATGTATGAAGAACACGTATGACTTGTAGGAAGATATGTCTGTATGATGAACATGTATGACTTGTAGGAAGATATGTATGAAGAACACGTATGACTTGTAGGAAGATATGTATGAAGAACGTGTATGACTTGTAGGAAGATATGTATGTATGAAGAACACGTATGACTTGTAGGAAGATATTTATGAAGAACACGTATGACTTGTATGAAGATATGTATGTATGAAGAACACGTATGACTTGTAGGAAGATATCTATGTATGAAGAACACGTATGACTTGTAGGAAGATATCTATGTATGAAGAACATGTATGACTTGTAGGAAGATATCTATGTATGAAGAACACGTATGACTTGTAGGAAGATATCTATGTATGAAGAACATGTATGACTTGTAGGACGATATGTATGTATGAAGAACGTGTATGACTTGTAGGAAGATATTTATGAAGAACACGTATGACTTGTATGAAGATATGTATGTATGAAGAACACGTATGACTTGTATGAAGATATGTATGTATGACGAACATGTATGACTTGTAGGAAGCTATGTATGTATGAAGAACATGTATGACTTGTATGAAGATATGCATGTATGAAGAACACGTATGACTTGTATGAAGATATGCATGTATGAAGAACACGTATGACTTGTAGGAAGATATGTATGCATGAAGAACATGTATGACTTGTATGAAGATATGCATGTATGAAGAACACATATGACTTGTAGGAAGATATGTATGTATGAAGAACATGTATGACTTGTATGAAGATATGCATGTATGAAGAACACGTATGACTTGTATGAAGATATGGATGAATGAAGAACACGTATGACTTGTATGAAGATATGTATGAAGAACACGTATGACTTGTAGGAAGATATGTATGTATGAAGAACACGTATGACTTGTATGAAGATATGTATGAAGAACACATATGACTTGTAGGAAGATATGGATGAATGAAGAACACGTATGACTTGTATGAACATATGTATGAAGAACACGTATGACTTGTAGGAAGATATGTATGTATGAAGAACATGTATGACTTGTATGAACATATGTATGAAGAACACGTATGACTTGTATGAAGATATGTATGAAGAACACGTATGAATTGTAGGAAGATATGGATGTATGAAGAACACGTATGACTTGTAGGAAAATATGGATGTATGAAGAACACATATGACTTGTAGGAAGATATGTATGTATGAAGAACACGTATGACTTGTATGAAGATATGTATGAAGAACACGTATGACTTGTAGGAAGATATGTATGTATGAAGAACACGTATGACTTGTATGAAGATATGTATGAAGAACACGTATGACTTGTATGAAGATATGTATGAAGAGCATGTATGACTTGTATGAAGATATGTATGAAGAACACGTATGACTTGTAGGAAGATATGTCTGTATGAATAACACGTATGACTTGTATGAAGATATGGATGTATGAAGAACACGTATGACTTGTAGGAAGATATGTCTGTATGAATAACACGTATGACTTGTAGGAAGATATGTATGTATGAATAATACGTATGACTTGTATGAAGATATGGATGTATGAAGAACACGTATGACTTGTAGGAAGATATGTATGTATGAAGAACACGTATGATTTGTAGGAAGATATGGATGTATGAAGAACACGTATGACTTGTATGAAGATATGGATGTATGAAGAGCACGTATGACTTGTAGGAAGATATGGATGTATGAAGAACACATATAACTTGTATGAAGATATGTATGTATGAAGAACACGTATGACTTGTATGAAGATATGTATGTATGAAGAACACGTATGACTTGTATGAAGATATGCATGTATGAAGAACACGTATAACTTGTATGAAGATATGTATGAAGAACACATATGACTTGTAGGAAGATATGGATGAATGAAGAACACGTATGACTTGTATGAACATATGTATGAAGAACACGTATGACTTGTATGAAGATATGTATGAAGAACACGTATGACTTGTATGAAGATATGTATGAAGAACACGTATGACTTGTATGAAGATATGTATGAAGAGCATGTATGACTTGTAGGAAGATATGTATGTATGAAGAACATGTATGAATTGTAGGAAGATATGTATGTATGAAGAACACGTATGACTTGTAGAAAGATATGTATGTATGAATAACACGTATGACTTGTATGAAGATATGTATGTATGAAGAAGACGTATGACTTGCATGAAGAACACGTATGACTTGTAGGAAGATATGGATGTATGAAGAACACATATGACTTGTATGGAGATATGTATGTATGAAGAACACGTATGATTTGTAGGAAGATATGTATGTATGAATAACACGTATGACTTGTATGAAGATATGTATGTATGAAGAAGACGTATGACTTGCATGAAGAACACGTATGACTTGTAGGAAGATATGTATGAAGGTATGTATGTATGAAGAACACATATGACTTGTATGAAGATATGGATGTATGAAGAACACGTATGACTTGTAGGAAGATATGGATGAATGAAGAATACGTATGACTTGTAGGAAGATATGGATGTATGAAGAACACGTATGACTTGTAGGAAGATATGGATGAATGAAGAACACGTATGACTTGTAGGAAGGTATGTACGAAGAACATGTATAATATGCTCATTGTAGCAATAAAAATGTGCAATGTGCAGCATCTATTTGGGTTCACATCGGTTGAACTTGATAGTCTTTTTTCATCCTTATAAATCGTGCAACTAAACAGAAATAATATAACTGATCTGTACGTCTCATTGGCCAAATGTTGCGTCCATCCCTGATGTTCGCTGCGTTTTCAGGCAAAATAAAAACACACACAAAATAAATAATATAGCTTTTAAGAGCCGGTTCACACTACAGCGACTTGGGATCCGACTTGTGTTACCCCAAGTTGCCCCAGGTCGCTTGACATAAGAAATCCCATTGAAGTGAATGGGAGCCGTCTTAATGTACACTACTAGGTCGCTCCGACTTCAGGAAAGGTTCCTGTACTACTTCAAGGCGACTTCTATCTGACTTGTGCCCATAGAATTCAATGGAAGTCGCCTCCAAGTTGCATCCCCATCTATATTGAAGCGACTTACAGGAAAAAGAAATTAATTTACCCAGATAAAAGGAATGATGTCAGAGGAGCTATGTATTCTGATTGGCCACAGGCAAAGTCGCCTGGCATGGAGGTCACTTTAAGTCGCCCAAAGTCATGATGAAGTCACCTTGAAGTTGCGTCTAAATCGTCTACAAAGTCGCGCCTGAAGTCGGATCGCCCCGGTGTGAACCGACTAATTATATACAATACATGTTTATCCTATGTGTTATTATTGGTTGAAGACGACCCTTTTTGTATTGCCCCCCGCTGATTACGCTAAGAAGAAGAAATTGGGGCAATGGGGTTTTCCACCTTTGGATAAAGTTGATACTTTGTTTCTATATTTCTTCGGAAGCTTCTGTCTTCCGTTTCTTCCAACCACAGCTCTGTGATATAAATCCTGAGCGCCTTCCAGAATTGGATCCTTTTATATGAAGGGGATTGCTTTGTGGTGTATCCCATGGCAACAGAAATACACACGCTCTCCGCAATGGTGCAATTACGTGTTTAAAAAATCCAAAGATAGCCCCAGAGAGGCGACCGCAGGGTGGACTTCCCCTGGAAACAAGTTTTCAGATCTTTAGGCTGGGAAGACATTTGTGCGATACGGGGAATGTACGCAAAATCGTACAAAAAACGCACATCCCCTTTACAGGCGCAGGCGTGCGGTTAATTCTTAATGGCACCACAATGTACTTTGGTAATGCATGTGCAAAATTGGGCACCAGAATGCATAACAACAAAGTACTATGCGTTTTGGTGCGACGCAATTTAAAAGAAAAGAAAAAGCAAGCAATTCTTTGGTGCGAATTTTGCACATAGGACAGCGCATTGAAGTGGTCAGGCAGCCGTAAACGCAATGCGGAGAAACACAGGCGCACCATGACACCTTTATAGGAGGAGCCTTAGAGAGGTCTCATCGATAAGTTGCGGTGTATCCACCCTGCAAAATAGGTAAATTGTAAAAAAGAATAAATAAATAAAAATGTTTAAATTATTACATAAAAGCAAAAGCTTCTTAATTTCAAACTCAAACACTAAATTAAAATATATAGGATATTATAAAATATATCAAATATTATTATAAAATATATATATATATATATATATATATATATATATATATATATATATATATATATATATAAATATATATATATATATATATATTATTTTTTCAAAATATATGAAATTAAAATGAAAATAATTAAAAAAACATGCATATCTATCTATCCATACATAACCTGTACTCTTAATGCAATAGTAATTGTTAAGCATGGATGAACAGTTGGGCAATTTTTACAGTTAAATATTTATTTAAAAATTTAATTAAAAAAAACTCTGCAAAATGGGTGACAGGTGAATTGTAAAAAAGAATAAAATAAATAAAAATGTTTACATTATTACATAAAAGCAAATGCTTCTTAATTTCTTAATTTAAAATTCAAAAAACTAAATTAAAATGTATAGGATATTATAAAATATATCAAATATTATATCTATATATATATATATTTCAAAATATATGAAATTAAAATAAGAATAATTAAAAATAACATGCATATCTATCTATCCATATATAATTTGTACCCCTAACGTAATAGTTATTGTTAAGCATGGATGAACAGTTGGCCCATTTTTACCATTTAATATTTTTAAAAAAATGTAATTTAAAAAAACAATGTGGTGTATCCACTCTGAAAAATGGGTGACAGGTAAATTGTAAAAAAACAAATAAATAAATAAAAATGTTTAAATTATTACATAAAAGCAAATGCTTCTTAATTTCTTAATTTATAATTAAAAAACTAAATTAAAATATATAGGATATTATAAAATATATCAAATATTATATATATGTATATATATATATATATATATATATATATATATATATTTCAAAATATATGAAATTAAAATAAGAAAAATTAAAAATAACATGCATATCTATCTATCCATATATAATTTGTACTCCTAACTCCTATTGTTAAGCATGGATGAACAGTTGGGCCATTTTTACAGTTTAATATTTTTTTAAAAATGAAATAAAAAAAAAAAAGATAATTACAAAATAACTAATAAAACTGACGTTAAATAACAAATTAAATTCAGAAACTTCTTAATTCCTTCATATATTACTATATATAAGCAAAGTGTGTAAAGTACTCTGTGTATAACTATGCAAGTGTTAAACGTATTAGCAGATTTAAATACGCTAACAAATTGAAGCCAAACTCCAGCTAAGACTTTATAATCAGTTACAGTAAACAGGTTTTTTTCTCTATTTTGGGATAAAGGTTTTAATTAATAAATAACAGCTGACCATTGTAAGCACCCCTGCCAGCGGTAAATGGTTCGTCTAACCCATGTAAACTGATACACTCTGCTGGAGAGCTTGTGCTTTTCAAAAACAACGGACTTGCTGGCTGGATCACCAGCTAGAAATAGAAAAAAGCATGAAAAGAAAACAAATGCAACCATCACATCTAAGAATTGGTAACCTACAATATAATGCATGTTTGCTTAATACCACTTTAACATATGTGCAAGAAATGTAAAAAACATTTCCCTGGTTGAGATTAAATACTACCAAAAGAAAACTCTGTCTTAGATGATATAAAATTAATTTGGATACAGTGTTGCATGACAGAGTGACGGTCAGTCAAACTATCACAATCATCATCCTGGACAAGAAGGGGTATCACAGACTGGTACTCAAATCAGTGGCAGGACAACCAGGGTCACAAAGGTCACACTTGTGACTGGACCCTGGCATTCCGACACTGTCGAGGGGGGGCAGCAGTGTTGCTGACCACAGGGCTCTGAGCTGAGTGTCTCTCTCATACAGCCCAGAGCGTGCACTGACAGTCCCCCCTCCTTCCTCCCTCGCACTGATGGGAGAGGAGAGAGCCGATCTGCTCCTTCTCCTCCTGCCCCTCTCCTCCGGTGTGCACCGCAGGAAGTGTGAGGCTAAGCAGCTGAATTTGATCATTTACACTTCCTGCGGTGCACACAGGAGGAGAGGGGCAGGAGGAGATGGAGTAGATCGTCTCTCTCCTCTCCCATCAGTGTGAGGGAGGAAGGAGGGGGGACTGTCAGTGCACGCTCTGCGCTGTATGAGAGATGTATGAGTATGCACTGGCAGGCTGCACTGATGAGCACTGATAGGTGGTGCTAATAGGTGGCATTGAAGAGCACTGATAGGCAGCACTGATATGCGGCATTGATAGTTGGCACTGGTGGGCAGCACTGATAGGCTGCACTGATAGGTGGCATTGAAGAGCACTGATAGGCAGCACTGATAGGCGGCATTGATGAGCACTGATTGGTCACACTGATAGACAGCACTGATGGGCACTGAAAGGTGGCACTGATAGGCTGCACTGATGGGCACTGATAGGGGGTGTTGATAGGCTGATGAGCACTGATATGCTGCACTGATAGGCTGCACTGATAGGCAACATTGATGAGCACTAATAGGTGGCACTGATGAGCACTGATAGGCTGCACTGATGAGCACTGATAGGCTGCACTGATGAGCACTGATAGGCAGCACTGATGGGCACTGATAGGCAGCACTGATGGGCACTGATAGCCAGCATTGGTGAGCACTGATAGGCTTGGCTAGGATTATCAATGTAAATAATGTACTAACAGTCGTGCCAGTTAACGGCTCTCCTTTCCTCACACAGACACAGCGTTGGAGGAAAGGACTGCCGATAGCAGGAAAGTCTGTGTACATGTGGTCAGCTGATCACATGGCAAAGGGCTGCTGTGATTGGCCCTTTACCGTGATCTGTGATCAGCCGAGTCCAAAGAATACAGCACTCACAGAGAGCGCTGGATGCACGGGCCAGGGGGTACACGGGAGGCAGGGCCCTGGGAGGATGTCTATGGATGCCCTTTTAGAACTGGAAGCCCAGGTCTTGGATAGAAGGGGGGATCAGGGGGCCCCTTCATGGTTTCTTGCACCGGGCCCTGAAGGTTCTAGTTAATCCTCCGACTCAAGTGGTTATTAAGTAGCAATATACAGTTTTTCTCTTTGTTATGAGTATTTTGCGGATTCTGGGTGTTCTTCTAGAAAGGATGAACAAAATATCGCATATTTTACACGTCTTCCTCGGATTTGGGGAAGGCGGCACCCGATGGGAATTGCAGGACGCCCGGGCAGACAGTAATTACTTGGGCATCTTTCTGACAGCTGCTGCGGGGAGGCAGGGGATGGAAGTGGCATCATCTCTGTTTACTTTTCAGAATTCCGCATTGGAATGTTCTCTTCATGTGCATATTAATAATGACTTGGACAGGCGACAGCTGCGGCACAGGTAGACACCGTGTAAATGCCTCGGCTACATCGCCCGCCGCTGAGCGCCATATGACCTACGAGTGATGATCGGCGTCATTGGGACCAGTCCAGAGTCTTCTGTTATACTGGGCTGGCCAAGTGAGCATAGGCTGCAGACGGTTATTTTTTTTCATCTTTTTTACGTTTTGGGATTTCCATGTTGGTTTTGTTTCAAAGAGTTGCCATATTAACTCTATTGCTGCCATAATTATTTTTTTAAATCATTTTAGGCCTACAGGTTGAATAAAACCCTCAAATGTTCAATATATTTGCTAAAAAGCCTACACCCTAGAGCAGGGATCCTCAAACTACGGCCCTCCAGCTGTTGAGGAACTACAAGTCCCATGAGGCATTGTAAAACTCTGACATTCACAGACATGACTAGACATGATGGGAATTGTAGTTCCTGAACAACTGGAGGGCCATAGTTTGAGGACCCCTGCCCTAGAGAATAAAATAGTGCTAGTTCCAATGTATTTTTACGTCACACGATATTAGCGCAACAGTTTAGGAAACTTAAAATTTTAATGTTAAAGTTAATTTTAGGATACAGACATGCAGTCAATTACCCAATTTTTTGGGGGTAGATACCCAAGATGTCAAGCTCTAAAATCGCATGCTACCATGAAATGGCGAAAAACTGGTATTATATATTTTCAAAGCCAAATTTATGGCTGTATTTGGTCAATGACATTGTCCTGCAATGATAGTTTCCTGTGGGTTCAGGCTGAATTGAGTTTGGCTACTTGGCCATATTTGGTCAATGACTTTGTCCCACAGTGACAGTTACCTGCTGGTTTGGGCTCAATTGAGTTTGGTCACATGGCCATATTTGGTCAATGACATTGTCCCACAGTGACAGTTTCCTAAGGGTTTGGGCTGAATTGTGGCCATATTTGGTCAATGATATTGTCCTACAATGATAGTTTTCTGTGTGTTCTAGCTGAATTGAGTTTGGTCACATGGCCATATTTGGTCAATGACATTGTCCTACAATGACATTTTCTTGTGGGTTTGGGCTGAATTGAGTTTGTCCATGTGGCCATATATGGTCAGTGACATTGTCCCGCAATGACAGTTTCCTATGGGTTTGGGAGTGAATTGAGTTTCGCCACATGGCATGCTACCATGAAATGGCGAAAAACTGGTATTATATATTTTCAAAGCCAAATTTATGGCTGTATTTGGTCAATGACATTGTCCCGCAATGATAGTTTCCTGCAGGTTCAGGCTTAATTGAGTTTGGCTACTTGGCCGTATTTGGTCGGTGACATTTGCCTACAATGACAGTTTACTAAGGGTTTGAGCTGAATTATGGCCATATTTGGTCAATGACATTGTCCAGCAATGACAGATTGCTACGGGTTTGGGCTGAATTGGGGGCCATATTTGGTCAATAAAATTGTCCCACAATGACAGTTTGCTATGGGTTTGGGCTGAATTATGGCCATATTTGGTCAATGACGTTATCCCACATTGACAGTTTGCCATGGGTTTGGGCTGAATTGTGGCCATATTTGGTCAATGATATTGTCTCGCAATGACAGTTTCCTGTGGGTTCAGGTTGAATTGAGTTTGGCTACTTGGCCATATTTGGTCATTGACATTGTCCCGAAATGACAGTTTCCTGTAGATTCGGACTCAATTGAGTTTGACTACTTAGCTGTATTTGCTCAGTAACATTTGCCCACAATGACAATTTGCTAAGGGTTTGGGCTGAATTATGGCCATATTTGGTCAATGACATTGTCCAGCAGTGACATTTTCCTGCGGGTTTGGGTTGAATTGAGTTTGGTCACATGGCCATATTTGGTCAATGACATTGTCCCGCAATGACAGTTTGCTACGGGTTTGGGCTGAATTATGGCCATATTTAGTCAATGACGTTGTCCCGCAATGACGGTTTCCTGCGGGTTCGCGTTGAATTGAGTTTGGCTACTTGGCCATATTTGGTCAATGACATTGTTCCGCAATGACAGTTTCCTGCGGGTTCAGGCTGAATTGAGTTTGGCTATTTGGCTGTATTTGGTCAGTAACAGTTGCCCACAGTGACAGTTTGCTAAGGGTTTGGGCTGAATTATGGCCATATTTGGTCAAGGACCTTGTCCAACAGTGACATTTTCCTGCGGGTTTGGGTGTGGCATTGTCCCGCAACGACAGTTTGCTACGGGTTTGAGCTGAATTGTGGCCATATTTGGTCAATGATATTGTCCCGCAATGACAGCTTCCTGTGGGTTCGGGTTGCATTGAGTTTGGCCCGAGCTGTAGCTCTAACCATCCGTACTCTATAAAGATACACTTTAAGATTATATTTCTATTTGTCTATCTAAGTAGCTTTCTGCCTCAGGAACAGACTTTTGCAGACGTGTTGCACGTGTTTACTCCATGTGACAACTGCCAATTTATATAACAGCTTTCATGACGGGAAAGAGAGGCCGTATAGCTGAGATTTCTCAGAAGAGGCGACAGCTACTGTGCATTGCTATTCAGCTTTTACTTCGGCTGTGCGGTATATTTTTGAATATTGCACAACAGATACATAAAATGCGTAGACACCAGAACACAAGCGTGCATCTGCATTAGGCAGGGTGCAAATAAAACCAATGAATGGATGGGAATACGCACCAAGCAGAAATGTAATATGAAAGCGGGATGAGGATTCGGGTCTGCCGTTACCATGCAGGCTCGAGATTTGTTGTCCCAACAAATAAATGTGGAGAATTTTTGAAAGCCATAATGCACTGCATGGACTTTGCACATTGACTAGCAGGCAAAGGCCAAAAAGGGAGCTTTTGATTAAGCCATCTCCTTTATTATAAAGCAATGTGGGGGGGCACATATTATTCATAGTGGAAACTGTTGCCAGGAAAGCCAAAAAACTGCATAGAGAGAGATTACGGTCACTTTTGAAACTATACTTTAATTCTGATTGCTAGCTCTTTGGGCAGTCAACTTCTTTGCTGCCTTGGGTGTGTTTTATTTATTTATTTATTTATTTAATTTAGGTAGAGCTCTTTTACGTTTGGGGTGCTCAAAAATAAACATTTATTCATTGGTAAATTATTGGAAAATTTCTTATAATATTCTTTGTTTTGCCTATTGTGGTTGAGGCAGTCCAGTAGCTTATTGGTCAGTAGTGCTCGGCGATCGGTTCGGACGGAGCATAAGTTTGGCCCAAACATCGCTCATTCGACGAACAACCGAATTTGCTGGGCGTTAGACAGGACATTCACCCGACAAGCACCCCACAATGCACTGCGCTCTGCACAGTGCACTCTAAGCCCTGATTGGCTGAAGCAATGCACTTGACCGTTTGCCAAGTCAGGGTACAGGTTGTCAAGGAGCGGGCCAGGAAGCCGGCCGCTGCATCCTTAACAACGGAAGAGTCATCAATCAACAGTCTTCCCAGCTGACAGCTAATTGAACAAAAAAAGTTGCTGGCAATAGAGAAAAGTGAAAAAAAACTTAAAAGTTACGTGGGGGTCCATCCCAATCCATACCAGGCCCTTTGGGTTTGGTATGGATTTTAAGGGGAACCCCACACCAAAATGTGAAAAAAAGGCATAGGGTCCCCCTCTAAATCCATATTAGACCCTTATCCGAGCATGCATTCTGGCAGACCAGGAAAGGGGGGGGCAATGAGCTCCCCCCTCCTGAACCATACCAGGCTACATGCCCTCAACGTGGGGGGGGGGTGCTTTGAGCCCCCTGCACCCTCACTCCAAAGCACATCGCCCCTATGTTGATGAGAACAAAGGCCTCTTCCCCACAACCCTGGGCTGTGGTTATGGGAGTCTGTGGGGAGGGGGCTTATCGGATTCTGGAAGCCCCAGATCCCGCCCCCCCATTTGATTGAGTATGGAGTACATTGTAAAGCCAATGCATTTTGAGTGTTGCGGGGTTAAAGACTCCCCCTTCTTTAGAACGAAAATGAAAAAATACACAGTAAAACCTATATATATATATATATATATACATATATATATATATATATATATATATATACATAAAAGTGAGTTAAAAAGCATACCACAATTTTATATATCTGTTTTAGTGTATTTTTTTTTCATGTTTGTCCAATATACCTGAAGAAGGGGAGTCCTTTCCCCCGAAACACATTTTGATGTACTCGTATTATCATTAAATACTTTTTAACCCACCTCTAAATCTTCATTCTTTTTGGATACCGGGCACTTCTTCTTTCCTACTTTTCCAAGTTTACATGTAGCCCTGAAGAAGGAGTAGTCCTTTCCCCCCGAAACACGTTGGCTTTGATGTACCCATATTATCATTAAATACCCTTTCACCCACCTCTAAATCCACATTCTTTTTGGATAGCAGGCACTCCTTCCTTTCTACTTTTCCAAATCTACTTGTAGCCCTGAAGAAGGGGGAGTCTTTCCCCCTGAAACATGTTGGCTTTGATGTACCCATATTATCATTAAATACCCATTAACCACTTCTGAATCCACATTCTTTTTGGATACCAGGCGCTCCTTCCTTCCTACTTTTCCCAGTCTACATGTAGACAGAATTCCCAGCACGGCCGCATTCTGTCAATGAGAGTTCATGCATTGAATTAAAACCTTGTGAATTATCAGCCTACCTCCCCATAAATTTGTAGAAGGCCTCTCATCTGCATTCTTTTTGGATACCAGGAGCTCCTTCATTCCTACTTTTCCAAGTCTACCTGTAGCCCTGAAGAAGGGGGAGTCCTTTCCCCCGAAACACATTGGCTTTGATGTACTCGTATTATCATTAAATACCCTTTAACCCACCTCTAAATCTGCATTTATTTTGGATACCAGGCGCTCCTTCCTTCCTACTTTTTCAAGTCTATTTGTAGCCCTGAAAAAGGGGGAGTCCTTTCCCCTGAAACACATTGGCTTTGATGTACCTGTATTATCATTAAATACCTTTTAATCCACCTCTAAATCCTCATTCTTTTTGGATATCGGGCGCTCCTTCCTTCTTACTTTTCCAAGTCTACTTGTAGACAGAATTCCCGGCACGGCTGCCTTCTGCCGATCAGAGTTCATGCATTGAAATAAAACCTTGTGCATTATCAGCCTACCCCCCCATAAATTTGTAGAAGGCCTCTCATCTGCATTCTTTTTGGATACTGAGCACTCCTTCATTCCAATTTTTCCAAGTCTACCTGTAGCCCTGAAGAAGGGGGAGTCCTTTCCCCCGAAACACATTGGCTTTGATGTACCTGTATTATCATTAAATACCCTTTAACCCACCTCTAAATCTGCATTCTTTTTGGATACCGGGCACTCCTTCATTCCTACTTTTCCAAGTCTACTTGCAGCCCTGAAGAAGGGGGAGTCCTTTTCCCCCCGAAACACATTGGCTTTGATGTACCTGTATTATCATTAAATACCCTTTAACCCACCTCTAAATCTGCATTCTTTTTGGATACCGGGCACTCCTTCATTCCAATTTTTCCAAGTCTACCTGTAGCCCTGAAGAAGGGGGAGTCCTTTCCCCCGAAACACATTGGCTTTGATGTACCTGTATTATCATTAAATACCCTTTAACCCACCTCTAAATCTGCATTCTTTTTGGATACCGGGCACTCCTTCATTCCTACTTTTCCAAGTCTACTTGCAGCCCTGAAGAAGGGGGAGTCCTTTTCCCCCCGAAACACATTGGCTTTGATGTACCTGTATTATCATTAAATACCCTTTAACCCACCTCTAAATCTGCATTCTTTTTGGATACCGGGCACTCCTTCATTCCAATTTTTCCAAGTCTACCTGTAGCCCTGAAGAAGGGGGAGTCCTTTCCCCCGAAACACATTGGCTTTGATGTACCTGTATTATCATTAAATACCCTTAAACCCACCTCTAAATCGTCATTCTTTTTGGATATCGGGCGCTCCTTCCTTCTTACTTTTCCAAGTCTACTTGTAGCCCAGAAGAAGGGAGAGTCCTTTCCCCCAAAACACGTTGGCTTTGATGTACCCGTATTATCATTAAATACCCTTTAACCCACCTCTAAATCTGCCATAAATTGTAGAAGGCCTCTCATCTGCATTCTATTTGAATACCAGGCGCTCTTTCATTCCTACTTTTCCAAGTCTACTTGTAGACAGAATTCTCGGCACGGCTGCCTTCTGCCGATGAGAGTTCATGCATTGAAATAAAACCTTGTGCATTATCAGCCTACCCCCCCATAAATTTGTAGAAGGCCTCTCATCTGCATTCTTTTTGGATACTGAGCACTCCCTCGTTCCAATTTTTCCAAGTCTACCTGTAGCCCTGAAGAAGGGGGAGTCCTTTTCCCCCGAAACACATTGGTTTTGATGTACTCGTATTATCATTAAATACCCTTTAACCCACCTCTAAATCTGCATTCTTTTTGGATACCAGGTGCTCCTTCCTTCCTACTTTTCCAAGTCTACTTGTAGCCCTAAAGAAGGGGGAATCCTTTCCCCCAAAACACGTTGGCTTTGATGTACACATATTATCATTAAATACCCTTTAACCCACCTCTAAATTTGCCCTAAATTGTAGAAGGCCTCTCATCTGCATTCTTTTTGAATACCGGGCGCTCCTTCCTTCCTACTTTTCCAAGTCTATTTGTAGCCCTGAAAAAGGGGGAGTCCTTTCCCCTGAAACCTATTGGCTTTGATGTACCTGTATTATCATTAAATACCCTTTAACCCACCTCTAAGTCTTCATTCTTTTTGGATATCGGGCGCTCCTTCCTTCTTACTTTTCCAAGTCTACTTGTAGCCCTGAAGAAGGGGGAGTCCTTTCCCCCAAAACACGTTGGCTTTGATGTACCCGTATTATCATTAAATACCCTTTAACCCACCTCTAAATCTGCCATAAATTGTAGAAGGCCTCTCATCTGCATTCTTTTTGAATACCGGGCGCTCCTTCCTTCCTACTTTTCCAAGTCTACTTGTAGACAGAATTCCTGGCACAGCCTCCATCTGCCAATGAGAGTTCATGCATTGGCATAAAACCTTGTGCATTATCAACCTACCCCCCCATAAATTGTAGAAGGCCTCTCACTGTTGGAGATGAGAATTAAATTTTATTTTTCTGCTCCGTGACTCTTCATCTCCCCTGGGTCCTTGGACCTTGACAGGTACAAAACAAGCCACAGCAGGCTCATTCAATCCATGTGATGGAAATCTGTGTGCCAGATGGAGCTGATTCTGTCGAATCTATAGAAATATAGCTGAAGGCTCATATATCATGTAACCAGTGTGTATGAGATTATGCGTGATGCCAATAAGGAATAATTATGATGTAGCTGGTCAAGAAAAAAAAAAAAAGAGCGCCTGGGATGAATCCAATTAGAAGAGCAAAACAAAATTTGTTTGTATTTTTCGCATGTTTCTGCTTTGTGGCAGTTGGTCTGGCGCAGCTGGTATGAGGAACAGGATGGGTTGCTTGGCGTGCCATCGGCATCTGGGGAAGGCGCCACCAGTTGTTTCTCTCTTTGCTTTGCAATGACATTGTCCCGCTGCTAGCCAGGTGACATCTCCATGATTAAACCAGTCAGGGGTGCCAACTCATTAATTTCAGACATGCTGTACATACCTTCGTTATACAAGTTCTGCTTAATTACGTTTAGTGCCCTACCAGTGGGCTTGTGCAATTCGTTTCGTTCCAAATTCGTTTTTTAACAAATTTTTCAAACTGCGGGAGTTCGGGCGAAGCCGAATTTCTGAATTTTTTCCGAATTTTCGCTTTTTCGAATTCGAAAATTCGGTAATCCGAAATGCAGTAATTCGGAAATTCGGCACTCAGAATAGCCGAAAATCCAAAATTCGGAAATTCAAAATTCAAATATTAGAAAGTCGGAAATAATAACTAACTAATAATAACTTGAAGCGGTTGTCTACCCATTTGAAAAAAAAAATGACAGCCTGCAAGACAATAGCATAATGAGCTAGTATGCACGGCATACTAGCTCATTATGAAATACTTACCTTGAAACGAAGATCCGACCGGGCTGCTCAGTCTGCTCTGTGGGAGAGGACATCTTCCCCCGGATCTTGCTTCCGGGTACGCGGCTCCGGCGCTGTGACTGGCCGGAGCCGCGAGACATCACTCCCGCGCGTGACCCATCTCCCCGGCAATGTCCGCCCATATTGCCGGGCCTTTGCTGAGACATAGACGGCGCATGTGCCGTAACTCCAAAGCATTTTGGAGAGGGAATATCTCCTAAACAGTGCAGGTTTAGGGGATATTCATTTTACCTACAGGTAAGCCTTATTATAAGCTTAGCTGTAGGTAAAAGTAGTAAAATTGGGTAGACAACTAATTTTACTAACTATTAAATGATAGCTATTGGAATTTCCTTGGAAATTTGGCTGTTAGTGATAAATTTTGGATTTAAGTTCACTAACAGCCAAATTTGAAAGGAAATTCCAATACCTATAATTTAATAGTTATTTATTACTTAGCTATTATTTCAAATCTTCTTTCTTATTTTGGAATTTCCGACTTCTGAATTTCCGAAGCTTCGGTATTTTTACTGCCGAATTTCTGAAATTTAGTTTTTTTTACTTTCGAATTTCCGAGTTTCGCCATTTTCAAATTCTGAATTGCCGAATTTGTGAATTTCCAATCTCCAAATTTCTGATTTTACGAGTTTTTTGAATTTCCGAATTCCAGAAAAAAGAAAAAAACAAAAGGAACGAAAACTAACAAATTTTTTGTCCTTGCACAAGTCTACTTACCAGCTTGGAGCCAACCACAGAAGCTGTAGAATCGATATGTGATACTGATTGAAGGGATGCGTTTGAGATCCTGAAGACAGTCTTATTTTTACTCCACAAACCCCCTTGAGTCCCCAAGGTTTTCTTTTTTTTTTTTTTTTTTATATTTTTGTTATTTTTATTTATTTATTTTTGTTTATGGCAATATATCAGCTTTTATTATTTGTACTCTATCTTAATATATTATAATTTATATTATTATTATTATTGTTAATATAATACTGATAATTTATATATAATTTATTTAATAATGTATATATATATATATATTAATATATTATACATTTTCTCTTCTGGACAGATCAGGCTTTAATTTGGTAGCAGATTTTAATACTGTACTGTTTGTTCAAGGGGTTAAATAGTAAAAAAAATGTTAAAATTTTTTTAAAAATCTGTAATTTTCCCAGTGCAACTTTCCCTTTTTTTGGGCAACCATATATATATATTATTGCTAAATGATAATATGAAAATTCTGCTGGATATAACAGTAGTGCGACTTTTATTTAATGTGGTGAATGGTAAAAGCTCAAATTCCCATTTTGGCGATCCATGCAGTGGTTTGCTTAAATTATTACCATTAGGATAAGATTTAGTTTAGGATTTTTAGTAGATATTTATATATTGATTATTATTGGAAATTATATAGCACCGTCAATTTACTCAGCGCTTTACACATATACACTATATTACCAAAAGTATTGGGACACCTACCTTTACACACACATGAAGTTTAATGGCATGTCAGTCTTAGTCTGTAGGGTTCAATATTGAGTTGGCCCACCCTTTGCAGCTATAACAGCTTCACCTCTTCTGGGAAGGCTGCCCACAAGGTTTAGGAGTGTCTATGGGAAGGTTTGACCATTCTTCCAGAAGCCCATCTGTGAGGTCAGGCGCTGATGTTGGATGAGAAGGCCTGGCTCACAGTCTCCGCTCTAATTCATCCCAAAGGTGTTCTATCGGGTTGAAGTCAGTCAAGTTCCTCCACCCCAATCTCACTCATCCATGTCTTTATGGACCTTGCTTTGTGGACCTAAGGAGTCAAACCGGTCCTTAGATGAGGTGGCTGCATTGATATTTTTGTTTTTAGGTCTACATTCACTTTAATTCAATTAGAAATTCCTATTGCAGGGGATGTCTAAAATCTGAATTTTATCCTAGTGCAGACTTCTGGGGAAATCATCTAAGGACTGGTTAGCCGCCATGTATGATATTTTTGTTATTGGGTCTAGATTCAGTTTAACCTCTTAAGGACCGCCCGACGTACATTTATAATCATACCTGTACATGATTGCTTTGATAGGCTCTGGAGCGCGCGCGCCGCCGTAGCTGCTCTCTGACCAATGATGGGGCACTATTCCTCCCACTGATACCAATGATGGGGCACTATTCCTCCCACTGATACCAATGATGGGGCACTATTCCTCCCACTGATACCAATGATGGGACACTATTCCTCCCACTGACACCAATGATGGGGCACTATTCCACCCACTGATACCAATGATGGGACACTATTCCTCCCACTGATACCAATGATCGGGCACTATTCCACCCACTGATACCAATGATGGGACACAATTTCTCCCAATGACACCAATGAAGGGGCACTATTCCTCCCACTGACACCAATGATGGGGCACTATTCCTCCCACTGATACCAATGATCGGGCACTATTCCTCCCACTGACACCAATGATGGGGCACTATTCCACCCACTGATACCAATGATGGGACACAATTTCTCCCAATGACACCAAAGATGGGGCACTATTCCCCCCACTGATACCAATGATGGGACACGATTTCCGCCAATCACACCAATGATGGGGTATTGTTTTTTCCCCACTGAAGTTGGGACCTTTTCAAGTCCCCATGGCCACAGTCCATCCCCCAAAAGTCTGTAGGACAGTAAGCTGGACCTTTGTTTAGAACGGTTGGAGACCCCTGGCATAGCAGATCTGGGGTTCCTGAGCCCCGTGTCTGGCGGCTGTACACGGGGTGTGGAATTGTTGCTTTGCTCCAGCTGGGGCCCCCGATGGAGGGGTGGGAAGGTCGTTATAGGATCGCTGTATTCATCTCTTTGTCTGCCAGGATCTATAACACTCAGGAGGTGATAGGAAAAAGCAAAGCTCCTGGCAGGTCGGTGTCATATCTTTCACTTCAGCTGCCCACCATCACCACAATGGAATACATGAAATCCTCCCAACATAAAGCAGGTCGGGGAAACCCGATTCCTTCGCTCTATTCAAAGCCTTCCGTGGAGGAAAGGAGACTTTCACCAGAACGATCGCTCACATGCTTCTCTGCTCCCGAGAGTCTTGTAGATCCTATTGTGCAATCACTGATATATATATATATTTTGTAAAATTGCAAAAACTATACATTAATCTTACATATTACATTATTAAATATATTACAATTATATGGATTTTCAATTATGAAGTATTATTTAATTAATCATTTTATATATGCAGTATATTGTCAAAAGTATTGGGACACCTGCCTTTAAACACACATGAACTTTAATGGCATCCCAGTCTTAGTCTTTAGGGTTCAATGTTGAGTTGGCCCACCCTTTGCAGCTATAACAGCTTCACCTCTTCTGGGAAGGCTGTCCACAAGGTTTAGGAGTGTCTATGGGAATGTTTGACCGTTCTTCCAGAAGCGCATTTGTGAGGTCAGGCACGAGAAGGCCCGGCTCGCAGTCTCCACTCTAATTCATCCCAAAGGTGTTCTATCGGGTTGAGGTCAGGACTCTGTGCAGGCCAGTCAAGTTCCTCCACCCCAAACTCGCTCACCCATGTCTTTGTAGACCTTGCTTTGTGCAGTGGTGCGCAGTCATGTTGGAATAGGAAGGGGTCATCCCCAAACTGTTGTGAGCATGAAATTGTCCCATATGTCTTGGTATGCTGACGCCTTAAGCTTTCCCTTCACTGGAACTAAGGGGCCAAGCCCAACCCCTGAAAAACAACCCCACGCCATAATCCCCCCTCCACCAAATGATTTGGACCAGTGCACAAAGCAAGGTCCATAAAGACATGGATGAGCGAGTTTGGGGTGCAGGAACTTGACCACAGAGTCCTGACCTCTCCCTGATAGAACACCTTTGGGATGAATTAAGGTGGAGACTGCAAGCCAGGCCTTCTCATCCAACATCAGTGCCTGACCTTACAAATGTACTTCTGGAAGAATGGTCAAACATTCCCATAGACACTCCTAAACCTTGTGGACAGCCTTCCCAGTAGAGGTGAAGCTGTAATAGCTGCAAAGGGTGGGCCACCTCCAAGGTCAGATTAAAAACATCATGGGCCTGGTGCTGAGGATTTTGGTGGGCCCGTGATTTACATATCAACCATGTTTACACACACAGAGAGCAGGGCTGGGCAATATCAACAACTCACTGGTCTGGGCCTATCTTAAGGTAGGGGCCTGGAGCTACAGCTCCAATAGCCCTTATGTTAATCCAGCCCTGGCCAACTCAATATTGAACCCTACGGACTAAGACTGGGATGCCATTAAAGTTCATGTGCTTGTAAAGGCAGGTGTCCCAATACTTTTGGCAATATAGTGAATGTTGTATGAAAGGGAACACATAAACATATGGTGACGGTTTCCCACATTTGACTGCAAAAGTGCAAACACACTTTAATAGTCAGGTTCCCTTTAATGGAAAGTTGCCCATTCCTGGCAGCTTTCAGCACTGACTAATGGAGGTTGAGGCTCTGGGAAGTCACCAGTGATCCGGTTTCAGGGGTCAAGATGTTGGTGTAAAGAGATGATGGTGACAGGTTGACTCAACCATAGTAAATGATACGGCACTATTAACATTTGGCATCCTGGACGTTATTTACCAACAACCTGATGAAAGGTCAGAGCCAAGGCGAGGATTGACATTCTCCGTTCTGTAGAGAGAGAACGTCTCTGGAGCAATGATTGTAAATAAAGCTGAGTGACCACTGAAAGCAATGTAGGTTTTGTCCTTTGAAGGAAGCTGGAGATGTGGATAAAGTTATACAAATTTTTTAGAAAATGTAACATTTGGCTCCCAGATATTTACTGTAACTCTCTTCTGTGTATATATACATTTTTTTATACAACTACAAAAAGGTTTAGGTTTGTTGTCACCGGGACGCCATTTTTGAAGACCATGCGGTAGTGGTTGTATATGTAAGAACCTTTGCAGGGGATGAGTGAATAGCATTTTATACTTTTGGGAGATACCAGTGATTGTCCTATAGATTCAGAACTCTATTGGGCATCCTTGGCTAGTGAGGACATTGATTTAATGTCCATTGGATTGGATTTTATAATCTCAAAGTATATGGACAGAACATGTCACCACCTTGCTATGTGAGTTCAATCCTTGGAAAGTTTTCTAGGAGCATTCTTCCCACTGACCACCAATGTAAGGAGCATTCTTCCCACTGATCACCAATGTAAGGAACATTCTTCCCTCTGACCACCAATGTAAGGAACATTCTTCCCACTGATCACCAATGTAAGGGACATTCTTCCCACTGACTACCAATGTAAGGGGCATTCTTCCCACTGACCACCAATGTAAGGGACATTCTTCTAACCTCCAGTCACCCTTCTTACAGGGAATGTAACCACCAGTCACCCTTC
>BLSH010106274.1:423389-445251 GCA_018402905.1 Glandirana rugosa
GACTCGGGTCCCCTCGTACCACTCCTTTACGCCCTTTCTTTACGCCACCGACCACACACCTGTCAATGAGGTGGACAAGGACGGCATAGGACCCCCACAATGATACATAGGGCCCCCACAATGATACATATGACTCCCACAAGCCACACTGATACATAGGACCCCCACAATGATAGATAGTACCCCCACAATGATACATAGGACCCCCACAATGATACATAGGACCCCCACAAGCCACAATAATACATAGGACCCCCACAATGAAAAGATAGAACCCCAGTAAGGACCCCCAGAATGATAGGATACCCATAATGAACGCTATACCCCCCAGGAAGATGAAACAACCTCCTCCAGATTTTTAGGAACCCCAGATGGAGCCCCGGCCCCAGCAACATTGCAGTGGCCAGCTTAGGGGCAGGAACAGGTGGAGTAACTGTCCACACACCAGCCACCGCATTTCTTTCCCGCATTTCCTCACCATGCTCCCCTGGGCTCAGTGGGCTGGGTCCCTGTAACCTACCCAATTGGGTTGGCTGTGCGGCTGAGTCCCGCCGACCACCAAGTCCCGGTCTCCGGTCTTGCCTCTCTCTCTGCCTGCTGCCTGGCTTCAGTTCACCACCAAGGTCGCCACCAATGGTCGGATCTGACGGCACACTGGACACCAAATAAGTGTGGTCTTCAGCACGGTTTCCTCTGTATCCGGATGTGACGTGATGTCTGCTTTCCCCCGCGCTCACTCCCGCCTTCTGAATGCGCGATTAATTAATAGTGTTTGATGGCTCCTGGGCTTTTCAGGGGACCGTCGGGCCGTATCCCCATTAGCCCTCCCTTAGTGACGTCTCTTAGCAATAGTGCCCCATCATTGGTATCCGTGTGAGGAATAGTGCCCCATCATTGGTATCAGTGGGCGGAATAGTGCCCCATCACTGGTGTCAGTGGAAGGAATAGTGCCTCATCATTGGTGCCAGTGGGAGGTATAGTGCCCCATCATTGGTATCAGTGGGAGAAATAGTGCCCCATCATTGGTATCAGTGGGAAGAATAGTGCCCCATCATTGGTATCAGTGGGAGGAATAGTGCTTCATCATTGGTATCAGTGGGAGGAATAGTGCCCCATCATTGGTGTCAGTGGGAGGAATAGTGCCCCATCATTGGTGTCAGTGGGAGGAATAGTGCTCCATCATTGGTATCAGTTGGAGGAATAGTGCTCTATCATTGCAGTGGCCAGATAAAAGCAAGCTAAGGGCCATATCCAGCTCCCAGACCTCAGTTTGGAGACCACTGCCATAGAGGAACCATATTCCTCCTGACTTCCTCTCTGGTTGCAGTGCTGCTGCGGAATAGCGCCACCTGCAGGGCACAAAGTAGACTGCACTTGCCTATAGGTATTCCTGGTACAGCGTTCATCCCTGTCCAGCCAGAGCCTACCATAGACTTTGACAGGCTGCCTTCAGCACATGAGGGGCCACAACCATTTATTTCCCATATTGTGGATGTCATAATGTGATCACTTTTTGTGCATGCATTGCTTAGTGAAGCTTCCCTTTAATGGGCAATTGCACACATTTCCTTCTAATAGATGTGCTGTCTGCTATATATTTGCATGCTGAAAAACAATAGCCTGGAAATTAATCAAACCCCCCCATGAAGCAGAACTTTCAACTTCCCGATATTGAAAAAGTAACACAAATGTTCTGAGAATTGTTCTGCCACCAAGGATGGTAAATAACAACTCGCGTCTTCTTATACCACCGGGACATTCATTACCAATAATTAACGATTCAGACATTTGACACATTGGGAACATTTTTATACACATAACGCGGGGTTAGTATTTCCATAAAAAGAGCATTTTAAAGTTTTTAGCTATAAGTGGTTTGCTTACCAAAACCGCATGAATGGATCCATGGAGACACCTACTTGGAGTTGATACTCTTGCAGCTCAGTTTTCTTGCAGCTTTTAATGGTGTTTTCAGTGTACACTACTGGTCAAAAGTTTTAGAACGCCCCCATTTTTGCAGTTTTTATTGAAATTTATGTAATTTAATGTCTCAATGTACTTTGAAAATAAAGCATAGAACAGTTAAACGATTGGACATAAAGGAAATCATGGAATTGTTTTCTTTAACAAAATGTAAATTCATTTTTTTACACATCCAAGTGTCCACCTTTGGCAGATATAACCTCCGAACACACTGGTGGCATTCGTTCTACAATGGAAATGGAAAAGTTCTATCCAACACTGTTGCAGAAGTTCCCACAAATGTGTTACACTTGTAGGTTGCTTCACCCTTCAGTCCAGTTCATCCCAAACCAGCCTAATGGGGTTTAAGTCTGGAGACTGTGCTGGGCATTTTATCGCCTTTCATTTTGTTCTTTTCTTCTAAGGTAGTTCTGACACAGTCTGGAGGTGTGTTTGGGGTCATTATCTTGCTGTAGGATGAACCCCTGACCAACTAGACATATTTCAAAGGGTATTGCATAGAACTACAAAATGCTGTGGTAGCCATTTTGGTTCCTAGTGCCACTCATTCTGTGCAAGTCACAGACTCTGGATCCAGCAAAAGAGCCCCAGACCATCACGCTCCCTCCTCCATATTTCACAGTTGGTGTCATACACTGAGGAACCATCCTTTCACCCACTCGACGGAGTACGAAAACCCTGCGTGATGAACCAAAGATCTCAAATTTTGATTCATCTGTGCAAAATACCTTCTCCCCATCTTCAGTAGCCCCCTGGTGCTGCTTCATGGTCCAGGCAAGCCTCTTTTTCTTAGCAGTGACTTTCTTACAGCCACTTGACCTGTCAAACCTGCAGCTCAAAGTCTTCTGTTCACAGTTGGTGTCACACTCCAAGTAGCCATCCTTTCTCCTACTCAACGGCATACAAAAACCCTGCGTGATGAAAGGGCAATCTCACGTTTTGATTCATCGGTCCACAAGACCTTCTTCCAATCTTCAGTAGTCAACTGGTGGTGCTTCATGGTCCAGGCAAGCCTCTTTTTCTTAGGAATGACTTTCTTTCAGCCACTGGATCTGTCAAACCTGCATCTTGAAGTCTTCTCTTCAAAATTGAAACTGGGACTTGCTTACTTATTTCGGTGTTAAGCTGTGCTTGAAGCTGTTGTCCAGTTGACTCTCATAAACTTGTCTTCTGATTCTGTTGTGGCTTTGGGTCTGCCAGACCTCCTCTTGTCAGAGTTTCCTCCAGTTTCCAAGAGCCATTAGATGGTGTAGGAAACTATACTCACTGACACCTTGGCTTTTTTTGCAATTTCTCTAAAGGAAAGATCTACACTTTTATGTGGTATATTGATCTGTCTGTCTTCCTTTGTTAATTGCCTTTTTCTTGCCATTTTGAGAGCAATATACTACTTCCTGCAGTACAATACTGTCCAAATATTGCTTAGTGTACATTATCTGAAATGTACATTATTCTTCAGTTTTTGTTAACTAAACTTTTTTTTTTCACTTCTGGCAGTTTACCACTTACCTTTGTACCATTTCAGCTTAATTTTCAATAAAAATTGGAAAAATTGGGGTGTTCTAAAACCCTTGACTGACATTGTATGTTGTATGTTGAACATGCATTGATGTGTATTTTTAATGAGTTTCCATGCGCCATTTGTTTTTTTTTTTTCTTTTTTATGTTGACCCAAAATCTGGGCTTGTTATTAGGGGCTAAAAAATGCATGCAAAATGCATCATGTGAATGTTTTCTTCAAACTTCACATTTCATGCATTTTGAAACCAATGATAGTCAGGTAACTAGCATGGTTAGAGGGAGCGGTCAGACATGACAGCCAGGGAATTAGCATGTTTAGAGGCAGAGGTCAGCCATGACAGTTGGGGGACTAGCATGGTTAGAGGCAGAGGTCAGCCATGACAGTCGGGGAACTAGGATGTTTAGAGGGAGAGGTCAGCCATGACAGTTGGGGAACTAGCTTTGTTAGAGGGAGAGGCCAGCCATTAAAGTCGGGAAACTAGCATGTTTAGAAAGAGAGGTCAGCCATAACAGTTGGGGGACTAGCATGGTTAGAGGGAGCAGTCAGACATGACAGTCAGGGAACTAGCATGTTTAGAGGCAGAGGTCAGCCATGACAGTTGGGGGACTAGCATGGTTAGAGGCAGAGGTCAGCCATGACAGTCGGGGAACTAGGATGTTTAGAGGGAGAGGTCAGCCATGACAGTTGGGGAACTAGCTTTGTTAGAGGGAGAAGTCAGCCATGACGGTCAGGGAATTAGCTTGGTTAGAGGGAGAGGCCAGCCATGACGGTCAGGGAATTAGCTTGGTTAGAGGGAGAGGCCAGCCATTAAAGTCGGGAAGCTAGCATGTTTAGAAAGAGAGGTCAGCCATAACAGTTGGGGGACTAGCAAGTTTAGAGGCAGAGGTCAGCCATGACAGTCAAGGAACTAGCATGTTTAGAAGGAGAGGTCAGCCATGACATATTTTATCATTACAGGATTTAATCGATGTGTATGTTGTTGCAGTGGGACTTACAGATGTTTTCTATTTCATTCCTAGGCAGCTGATGGAGAATCAGATTATCAACGTGGAGCGTGGAGCTTTTGATGACATGAAGGAACTGGAAAGGCTGTGAGTGCTCATATTCTACTTTATTATTCTGCTTATCATGTTCCTGGATTATCTGGAGACAGTTGGCTCATTCTACACCACCACCAACTACCGCTCAGACTTTTGGGGGAGTTATCAGTGGTAGCGGCCTCCTGTAACTCCAGGGAATACACTACAGGTGTACATCAGATGTATAGAGGAAGACACAAAGAACAAGTGGGGTTGATTTACTAACATTTGAGCATTCATTCTGGTGCAGCTCTGCATAGAAACCAATCAACTTCCAGGTTTTATTGTCAAAGCTTAATTGAACAAGCTGAAGTTAGAAGTTGATTGGCTACCATGCACAGCTGCACCATATTTTTATATTTATCGTTTTACCAATGAGGAACCCATGAAATCAGGGATCCCCTGCTAATGAACAGTAGTGATAATACAATGAAAAAAAGTATAATAATGGCCAGAAAAGAAGATTGAGGTGACCCTTTACATTGGTGGTCAGTGGAAAAAGGGTCCCCTTAAACTGGTGGTCAGTAGAAAAGTTGTTCCATTGGGAGTGGGAGAGGTGTTCTATTCCATTAGTGGTCAGTGGGAGAGGTGTTCCATTCCATTGCTGGTCAGTGGGAGAGGTGTCCCCTTCCCTTGGTGGTCAGTGGGAGAGTTTTCCCCTTCCATTGGTGGTCGTTAAGAAAGGTGTCCCTTTCCATTGGTGGTCAGTGGGAAAGGTTTCCCCTTCCACTGGTGATCAGTGGGAGAGGGCGTCCCCTTCCATTGGTGGTCATTGTGAGAGATGTTCTCTTCCATTGGTGGTAAGTGGGAGAGGTGTCCCCTTCCACTGGTGGACAGTGGGAGAGGTGGCCCCTTCCATTGGTGGTCAGTGAAAGAGGGGTCCCTTTCATTGGTGGTCAGTGGGAGAGGTGTCCCTTTCCATTGGTGGTCAGTGGGAGAGGTGTCCCCTTCCATTGGCTAGCAGTGGGCGAAGTGTCCCCTTCAACTAGTGGTCAGTGGGAGAGTTTCCCTCTCCACTGGTGATCAGTGGGAGATGTGTCTCCTTCCATTGGTAATCACTGGGAGAGGTGTCCCCTTCCACTGGTGATCAGTGGGAGAGGTGTCCCCTTCCATTGGTGGTCAGTGAGAAAGGAGCCCTCTTCCACTGGTGGTCAGTGGGAGAGGTGTGTCCCCTTCTCCCCTTCCATTGGTAGTCAGTGGGAGAGGTGTCCCCTTCCATTAGTGGTCAGTGAGAGAGGTGCCCCCTTCCATTGGTGGTCAGTAGAAGAAGTATCCCCTTACATTGATGGTCAAAGGGAGAGTTGTTACCCTAATTTCCATTGTTATCGAGGATCCAGACCTCACTTGAGAGCTGCCACAAATCAATAGACATGTGTCTAGCCTACTGCTTACGTAATCAAATTAGTATACCTGTCACCTTAGTTCTAAAGAAGAAATATGCAGCAGAAAACAAAGATGTATTCATTTTTAAAAATCCTGTTGGATTTTTACATGGACTGGCCAGAATTTATATCCATATATGGGCAGGCTGGTTGTACAGAAGGTGATCATTCGGCCAACTTGTGTACAACCAGCCTGTATAGCCCACTGGCCATAGCCAGCAACACTGATCATTGTATTCTGATGGTGGGGACGGCTCCACGCCATCAGAAATCTTTACTACAATGGGAAGGATTCCCCCATCCACCTCAAATGTGTAGATGGGGGAATTGTTTTTTCTTTTCCGTTTAACCCGCTGGTTGAATGAACAAAAAATGAATAATGTATGGCCTGCTTTAGAATAGTGTGGGGATTGGTTGGAATGTGCCTCAGATTTTCTGTTGTCTGCATCTCCACTGGGGTGATCTCTCATACTTCTTGTCCCAAAAATAATGGTCCCAGAAAGCAAGTGATGGAGGAATCTCCCCAATGGAGAGCCAACCACAGTTGGGCAATATGGAAATGTACAAGTGTGACTTATGCCTAAGTGTTCTATTAATTTTGTTTGTAGAAATGATTTGGTATCACAAATCCTGTACCCCGTCAGTCTTTTCTTGATGATTATGTTAGGTCACCAGTTACAGTAAGCTTTCTCTTGACTAATGCTATATCTGAGATTCCAAGAAGTTTGTCGGAATCATATGTACTAGCTGTGCTTTGAACAGATAACCTTTTTGTAACTGTGAGCATCACAAGCATATGTATGACTTTTATAGTAGATCACAATGTTTCTGTTTTATAACCAAGCTGTTTTCTACTGGAAAAATCTGTTAAGACATGTCTATGAAGGCTCTCATTTATCCAGGTCATGGTACATCTAGTAGTAGTTAGTCACGTTCAACTGGACTTGTTCTGTAATGTTGAAGACGTGTCATAGCTTCTCCAAGTCACTTCTACAGTTCTAATGAACATCAGTAACATACTCCAGAATTGATACCCCATACGGGTATCACAGAAACCATGATTCAATCACCATGGAATGTGTCAAGGCTGATGTTGATTGTCCAAAGACAGATGGGAAGTGTGAACATTGTGGAACCCCCCTGTTCTAGGTACAAAATCCCATACCTCTAAAGGTCAAGAGTCTTCTTACACCTTAAGGAAAGGGGACATTCTTTTGAGGATAATGAGGTGCACATTTTGGACAGAGAGGACAACTGGATCACAAGAGGTGTGAAAAAAGCCATCTATGTCAAACTGGAGCATCCATCCCTGAACAGGGTTTGGGGTCTTCTACACCATAATGTTTCCACATACAGTGTCTTCACACCTCCCAAGGATAGTGAGGGACACATTTGGACAGAGAGGACAACTGGATCACAAGAGACATGAAAATGGCCACATCTACATCCAGAGATTTGACAACAGTTTACACCTTCAGCCATCTAAATCGAAGGATTAACACATATGAAGCCTTCCTGGTACCAAGAATTGGATTATGTAACTAGAACAGAGGTTCCATAACTTTCACAACCACCAAGGATAGTGAGGGGCACATTTTTGACAGAGAGGACAACTGTATCACAAGATGCGTGAAAAAGGCTATCTATGTCAAACTGGAGCATATATCCCTTAACAGAGGCGGGGGTTTTCTACACCATCTGTTTTCCAAATATAGTGTTTTAACATGTCTACATCCAGAGATTTGACAACTGTTTACACCTTTATCCATGTAAATCGAAGGATTAACATCTATGAAGCCTTCCTGATACCAAGGATGGGATTATGTAACTAGAACAGGGAGCTTCCACAACTTTCAAACCTCCCATTCTGTTCTTGGCCAATCAACATTTGCCTTGACATAGCAGCGAAGGTACCAAAAGGATCATAACATTATCTGTCACACACAAGTAATCAGCTCTGCTTAGCCAGCAATGCTTTTTTTTGGTTTGAAAAGGTTTATGGCGAGGAATGGGGATGGACAGCCTTGAGCAGGAGTGTCAAACTCAATTTCATTGTGGGCCGTATCAGCAGTATTGGGACCCTCAAGAGGTCAGTTGTATGTGGGGTGCACGACATACAGAGTGCAGAGTTCAGGAGTGCATTACATACAGAGTGCAGAGTTCATGGACGTGCTATGTACAGAGTGCATAGTTTCAAGAGTGCTCTATGAACAGAGTGCAGGGTTCAGGAGTGAGTTACATACAGAGTGCAGAGTTCAGCAGTGTGTTATATATGGAGTGCAGAATTCAGGAGTGCATTACATACAGAGTGCAGAGTTCAGGAGTGCATTACATACAGAGTGCAGCATTCAGGGGTGCGTTATGTACAGAGTGCAAGGTTTAGGGGTGTGCTACGTACAGAGTTTAAGGGTGTTCTGTATAAAGAGTGCAGGGTCGAGGAGTGCGCTATGTACAAAGTGCAGGGTTCAGGAGTGCGCTATATACAGTGTGCAGAATTCAGGGGTGCATTAAATACAGAGTGCAGAGTTCAGGAGTGCATTACATACACAGTTCAGAGTTCAAGGGTGCGCTATGTACAGAGTGCAGGGTTTAGGGGTGCGCTACATACAGAGTGCAGAGTTCAGGAGTGTGTTACATGCAGAGTTCAGGGGTGAGCTATGTACAGAGTGCAGGGTGCAGAGTTCAGGGGTGTGCTGTGTACAGAGTGCAGGGTTTAGAGGTGCACTATTCACAGTGTGCAACCCAACCCCCCAAAGCTTCCTTGTAACTCTCTCTTCTAGCTGACCTGACTTTAGTACCTCCCTGTGTAGGTGAATCTGCCTCTCCTTGAAGGGAGATTGTTCACTCTCTCAGGTTCTGGAGATCTGTCCCCACTTTGCCCTGCCATGAGTGCACTGTTAGTTACGGGAGGCACTGAGAGCAAAGCTGTCCCCTGTAAACACAGAAGGCAGGGACAGTGGGGAGTGGGAGTAGAGAGTGAGGGCTGGAGGTGGTGGAATGGAGTTCCGCCACGTTCCGGTTGCAAAGCTGGTTGCGAGGGCCACACGACAAGGCCTGGAGGGCCATATTCGGCCTGCGGGCCTGGTGATTGACACATGTGGTCTTGAGGATTCTAATAACAAATGGTCCCTTAGTCTTTTATTTTACACAAGGTAATCCATCTTTTATCTACATATGACTAACTGTGCCTACCAATGGGTTTCACAATTGGCACTTTTTTATTGTTTGATAAGAGCATGGTATAAACCCAATTTTTTTTCTTCAACTAGAGATCGTAACTGATTCTGACAAAGCAATATGGTTAACATCTTCTAAGTAACTGAGACATTGTTGTTGCAGTCTAAGTGCATATGAAATGAGACGAGTCTATTGCCTGTAACATCCATATTCCCAACATACTTTCTGTTTATAAATTAAAGATGGCAGAGACATATACAAGCAATTTAGGCACCACCATGGTGAAGAAGAAATAAAACCTTCATGAAAAGCAATCCCGAGTGCTTTGGATCTTTGCGTTGTGGAATATAATCCAATAAACACCGGTGCAGGTGTATGTAATGGATACAGTGGTGACCAATAGAGGATGGAGGTTTGTGCCCGAAGGGTTTACAATGTGTATGAGTCCATATATAAAATTTGGTTGGCGGTTACAGCTCGCCTCTTGTTTTCCTAATCCTACGTGATCTTCTAGTCTAGTATATAGTAGAATCTAATCTAATTTTTACTTTTCCTGCTTCGTTTTTCAGACGCCTCAACCGAAACCAGCTACACACATTGCCTGAACTGCTGTTCCAGAACAACCAGGCGCTCTCCAGGCTGTGAGTACTAACATAACGGCTTGAAACTATCTATTGTGTTACTTTGTAGCTGTTACATTCAGGTTGTTTGTGTGTAATACAAACCTGGGTGGTCTTCTAGGTGATGGCCAACAGGATTCTTTTTGCTGTGGTTGGCTACACAATGTGATTCTGCAGTTCTGCTGTTATCGGTTTTATGCCTTTTTACTAAACTTGGAAAACAGAACCTCAACTATGTTGCGTGTCAGCTATGTTTCTGGTCAGTTATGTTGCCGGTCAGTTATGTTGCATATCAGCTATGTTGCCGGTCAGCTATGTTGCCGGTCAGTTATGTTGCCGGTCAGCTATGTTGCCAGTCAGCTATGTTGCCGGTCAGTTATGTTGCCGGTCAGCTATGTTGCCGGTCAGCTATGTTGCCGGTCAGCTATGTTGCCGGTCAGCTATGTTGCCAGTCAGCTATGTTGCCGGTCAGCTATGTTGCCGGTCAGCTATGTTGCCGGTCAGCTATGTTGCCGGTCAGCTATGTTGCCGGTCAGCTATGTTGCCGGCCAGTTATGTTGCCGGCCAGTTATGTTGCCGGTCAGCTATGTTGCCGGTCAGCTATGTTGCCGGTCAGTTATGTTGCCGGTCAGTTATGTTGCCGGTCAGTTATGTTGCCGGTCAGCTATGTTGCCGGTCAGCTATGTTGCCGGTCAGCTATGTTGCCGGCCAGTTATGTTGCTGGTCAGCTATGTTGCCGGTCAGCTATGTTGCCGGTCAGTTATGTTGCCGGTCAGTTATGTTGCCGGTCAGCTATGTTGTCGGTCAGTTATGTTCCGGTCACTTATGTTGTAGGTCACTTATGTTGTTGGTCAGCTATGTTGCTAGTCAACTATTTTGTGGGTCACTTATGTTGCTGGTCAGCTGTTTGGGGGTCACATGTGCAGATCAGCTGTAATGAGAGTCAGCTATGTTGGGTGTTAGGAGTAGCTGCCGTAAAATACATCATAGATGGAGACATATTCCAAAATGGTCTTATAGCCCTACACACCCTTTTGAGACCAATTGCTTTGATTGGCTACACTAAGAGATTCTACAGTTTTGCTGTTATTTCCATGTTCTTGTATCAACCATCAAACCTCAGCTATGTTGTGAGCCAGCTGTTCTCGGGGTCAGCTATGTTGTGGGCCAGTTATGTTGGGCGTCTACTATGTTGTGGGGCATCTACAGTATGTTGTGGGTCAGATATGTTGCTAGTCAACTATTTTGTGGGTCACTTATGTTGCTGGTCAGGTATGTTGGAGGTCAGTTATGTTTTGGATCACCTGTGTTGCAGGTCAGGTGGGTCAGCTATGTTGGGGGTCATGCTATCAAATACACCACGATGGGAGACACATTTCAAAATTGACTTATAATCTTACACACCCTTTTGAGACAGATTGCTATGGTTGGCTACACAAAGTGATTCTACAGTTTTGCCAATATTTCCATGTTCTTGTATCAAACATGAGATACAGAACCTCAGCTATGTTGGGGGTCAGCTGTGCTCGGGGTCAGTTATGTTGTGGGTCAGTTATGTTGGTATTCAATTATGTTGGGGGTCGGCTGTTCTGGGGGTCAGCTATGTTGTGGGGAATCTACAGTATGTTGTGGGTCAGCTATGTTGGGGGTCAGCTATGTTGTAGGTCACTTATGTTGCTGGTCAGCTATGTTGTAGGTCACTTATGTTGCTGGTCAGCTATGTTGCTAGTCAACAATTTTGTCTGTCACTTATGTTGCTGGTCAGCTATGTTGGAGGTCAGTTATGTTTGGGCTCACCTGTGTTGCAGGTCAGCTGTAATGTGGGTCAGCTATGTTGGGGGTGCTATAAAATACACCAAGATGGGAGACATATTCCAAAATGGGCTTATAATCCTACACACCCTGTTGAAACTGGTTGGCTACACTAAGTGATTCTACAGGTTTATCTCCAGGTTCTTGTATCAAACATCAAATCTTAGCTATGTTGTGTGTCAGCTGTGCTGTGGGTCATCTATGTCGTGGGTCAGTTATGTTGGCATTCAACTATGTTGAGGGTCAGCTGTGTGGTGGGTCAGTTATTTTGGGGGCAGCTATGTTGTGGGCCATTGGCAGTATGTTGGGGGTCAGCTGTGTTGCCGGGCATCTATGTTGTGAGTCAGTTATGTTTGTTTTCAACTATGTTGATGGTCAACTGTGTTGGGGGTCATCTATGTTTTGGGTCAGTTATGTTGGGGTTCAGCTATGTTGGGGTTCAACTATGTTTGAGGTCAGCTATGTTGTCGGGCATCTATGTTGCAGATCAGCTATATTGGGGGTCAGCTATGTTGGGAGTCAGCTATGTTTTCGGGCATCTATGTTGCAGATCAGCTATGTTGGGGGTCAGCTATGTTGGAGGTCAGCTATGTTGTAGATCAGCTATGTTGGGGGTCAGCTATGTTGGCGGTCAGCTCTGTTGGAGGTCAGCTATGTTGTCGGGCATCTGTGTTGCAGATCAGCTATATTGGGGTTCAGCTATGTTAGGGGTCAGCTATGTTGTCGGGCATCTATGTTGCAGATCAGCTATGTTGGGGGTCAGCTATGTTGGAGGTCAGCTATGTTGTCGGGCATCTATGTTGCAGATCAGCTATATTTGGGGTCAGCTATGTTGGGAGTCAGCTATGTTGTCTGGCATCTTTGTTGTAGATCAGCTATGTTGGGGGTCAGCAGTATTGCTTTAAATTACACTAATATGGGAGACATATTTCAAAATGGTCTTATAATCCTACACATGCTTTTGAGGCTGATTGCCATGCATGGCTACACAAAGTGATTCTACAGTTCATCTTTTATAAATTTTTTGCTCTTGTATCAAACTTGGAGTATAGAACATCAGCTATGCTGGGAATTAGCTATCTTGGGATCATCTATGTTGCAGGTCAATTACGTTGAGGCGTCCACTAGGTTGTGGGTCAGCTATGTTGGGGGTCAGAAGTATTACTATACGATGGAAGACATATTCCAAAATGGACTACATACACTTTTGAGACTGATCACTGTGGTTGGCCACACTTAACGATTCTACAGTTCTGCAGTTATCAATGTTATGCTCTTGAGCCAAACTTGGAATACAAACCCTCAGCTATATTGTGGGTCAGCTAAGTTGCTGGTCAATGTTGTGTTGGGGTGGGACTAGCCATGTTGGGGGTCAGGAGTATTACTATGAAATACACCAAGATTGGAGACATATTCCAAACTGGTTTGATACAAGAGACTACTTTTGAGACCCTCATCTTGTACTTGTACGCTAGTAGTTAATCTGCAGAAACTGAATGTTTACGGGCGTTTTACCATAACTCATGAGCGATTGTTGAAAATTGGAGAGATCAGAAAGCAAAGCATGCAACTTGGTCAGCCTGATGGATAAAATGATGACCCATTGTCCAGGTCTTAGCCGGTCAAATGATAATTATTGGCTTCTGTTTTTTTCATTGGCTAGATGTTACCATGTGAATATTCTCTAATTCAGGGTGAATTTGGTGAAATCTTATTGTATTTATCACTGTGGTATATTAAGAATCTCTAGGCAAATATCAAAAACAGAAAGGCAATCATCTCTGGGTTCCCTAAAGCTGTACTAAATTCTCAAATTTGTTCACCCATTTCATATGATATAGCTGTAGATCAGAGGAACATTAAAGTCTTTGTTTAAAAAAAATGTCCAGAAGCATATTTTTCACGGCCACTACAGCCGTGAGTTCCTGTGCTCTTCTGAAGTTCTGCTTTTTGGGGGAATGTGCCCCCCTTCTTCAGAGCCAACCTGAAGAAGCTCTGCAGAAGGGGGCACTTCCCCCGAAACGTGTTAGCCTTCCGATTTTGGAACGCATGGTCAGATGACATCGCCTGTGGCTGGAGTTGTGTTTGTTAAGCCCGTTCCTTTTTTATGTTTGTGGGTATGCTTTTGACTTTTGGATCCAATAATCATTGGTGGTGGTAATGCACTAGGTGTTTGCACCCTCCTGTGTGTTTTTACACTATCCCACCCCCATTCTAAGTCTATTCTATCTACCCTGTAGACTAGAGTAGAGATGTGCATACTTACCTGTTCCCTATTCTGAGGGTGCTCCAGTCCGGTCTCACGATTGACTCCCAGCACCGGCTTTAATATAGAGGAGCGACAGCAGATACCCCATAGAAAGCCTACGGGTGACGTCACCATCCAGGCTCTGCAGCCATTCTTGGCGAACTCTCCTCTGCACTGAAGCCGGCCTTCATGTGACTCGACCGGAGTGCCCTCAGAATAGGTAAGTATAGACATCTTCCTTTTAAAGATGGGGACACTGCAGTCATAAAGGGATGGACATGGTCAGCAACAATACTCAGGTAGGCCGTGGCATTTAAACGATCCTCAATTTGTACGAAGGGGCCCAAAGTGTGCCAAGAAATATTCCCCGCACCATTACACCCCCACCACCAGCCTGAACCGGTGATACAAGGCAGGATGGATCCATGCGCCAAATTCTGACCCCACCATCTGAATGTCGCAGCTGAAATCCAGACTCATCAGACCAGGCAAACATTTTCCCAATCTTCTGTTGTCCAATGTTGGTGATCCTGTGCCAATTGTGGGCTCAGTTTCCTGTTCTTAGCTGACAGGAGTGGCACCCGGTGTGGTCTTCTGCTGCTGTAGCCCATCTGCTTCTCTGTAAACCCGAGAGATGGTTGTGTGTGAAAATCCCAGAAATACTCAGACCAGCCAGCCTGGCACCAACAACCATGCCACGTTGAAAGTCACTTAAATCCCCTTTCTTCCCCATTCTGATGCTCGGTTTGAACTTCAGCAAGTCGTCTTTACCATGTCTAGATGCCTAAATGCATTGAGTTGCTGCCATGTGCTTGGCTGATTAGCAATTTGTGTTACCAAGCAATTGAACAGGTGTACCTAATAAAGTGGCTATACCTAGTATAACTATACCTGATATTTGCCTCTTGCAGTCCACTCTCGAGCAGAGCTTAGGCCAGCAGAGGGAGAAGCATCACAAGGAACCCATCAGTTGTGCAGCAGTACTCGTGCTAACAAGAGACATGCTGGTAGGAGGAGAGAGGAGAGTGACAGGGAGATGAGCTCATCAGTCTGCTGCTTCTCCTTTCACTGTCCAGTCACAGGCTGGGGGCATAGGTATGTGCAGCCTATTGCATTAGGGTGTGCACCCCAAAGCACACGCCTGTGTGTGTATATATATATATATATATATATATATATATATATATATATATATATATATAGAAGTAGGGCAATGGACAGTGTCGGTAAAGCAGTGGAAGGTCTCAGAAGGGCAGAGATTGGTGTCAGTAGTTTATTTTTTATTATTCATTTTTTACAAATGTATTATTTCTTGCAATACTTTTTATTATTGTTTTTTTTTTTACAATTTTTTTTAGGAGCCCCATTAGGGGACAATGTTGAAATATCAGGGATCTAAACAGACCCCTGATATCTCACTTTGAGACAGAGAAAGGGATTGAGGGCAGGGATTCCCCAGTCCCTTTTTCTGCAGCCAATCACCAGGGGGAATCTCCCCAGCAGAGGGCGATTAGGGTGTGCCCATGCACACCTGGCACACCCTGTGCGCACGCCTATGGCCGGGGGAGGAGCAAGACCTGTAAGTGGTGCTGAACTGCAGCAGAGAAAAAAATCAGGTCTTCCACCCTTCCAGACAGGGCTGTTCTGTGTGGCGGAACTGTGTAAGTCTAGGACTGGATGGACAGAGATGCAGATACTTTGGCAGGTGAAAGAGCTCCCACATGGCTTTATACTTGGGAGTGGATTTTTCAAACAGTATACAGTATACATTTTATGTATGGTAGGGTGACCAGACATCCCCGGGGACAGTCCCTGGACTGAGGAAACTGTCCCCGGACCTAGCCTGTCCCCAGATTGGATATGAACAGAGGCCCGGGCAATTTCAAAATCAGTCAGTGCAGAATTAAAAAAATTGAATTTCACACCCCACTCTTCCGCTCCTACTAGCGTAGGGGGGTGTATTTTTTTTCATTTTCTGTGCCTCTTTTATGCTGCGCAGGATGAGGATCATGTATATATAGGTGATCCTGCATTTCTGGGTATCAGAGCCGATCAGCGGGTCCGGTGGACTTGATGTCCGCTGGTACCCACCGATCGTACTGTACACAGGCAGAACGGCGGTCTGCCTATGTAAACAAGGCAGATCGCCATTCTATCAGTATGGAAGACATTGATCCTGGGGCAGGGATCTATGCCTTCCCTTAGTAAAAGCACCTCCCCCACATCTAAATGGAAGCGACTTTACAGCTAAGCCTGCATTCACATAGGGGCGACCCGATTTCGACGTGACTTCGCTAGACGATTTCAGCGCGACTTCAAGGACCTGAGGCGACTTTACAACACGACTTTTGCCAGGCGACTTTGCCTTGACCAATCAGAGAAGGGATGGAGGGGGCTGCCTAAAAATAAATTCTATTCTTTAACTGTAAGTTCGCTTCCATGTAGATGGGGATCCGACTTGGAGGCGACTTCTATTGAATCCTATGGGCACAAGTCGGATAGAAGTCGTCTAGAAGTAGTACAGGAACCTTTTCAGAAGTCGCCTTGAAGTCGGAGCGACTTCAGTCGTGTATATTAAACCGGATCCCATTCATTTCAATGGGATTTCAAATGTCAAGCGACTTGGGGCGACTTGAGGCAACTCAAGTCGGATCGCAAGTCGCCCCTGTGTGAACGGGCACTAAGAAAATACTTTATCCAGGGCAACCCCCTCCCTTCTCTGATTGGCCACAGGCAAAGTCCCTTGCCATAGTCAAGCTTAAAGTTGCCTGCAAGTTGCCTCCAAGTTGCCTTGAAGTTGCCTGCAAGTTGCCTTGAAGTTGCCTGCAAGTTGCTTTGAAGTTGCCTCCAAGTTGCCTTGCAGTTGCCTGCAAGTTGCCGCCAAGTTGCCTTGAAGTTGCCTCCAAGTTGCCTTGACATTGCCTGCAAGTTGCCTCCAAGTTGCCTTGAAGTTGCTTGGCAAAGTTGCGCCTGAAGTTGGATTGCCCCTGTGTGAATGCAGCCCCCCTTCACACTTGTGTGAGTTGTCCTGCGATTCGGGACTGCGAAGTCACATGACAAGTCATCCCCCATTATTTCCAATGAGTACCTTTCATATCTGTACGACTTTCAAGTTGTGCCGACTTCAAAGGAGTCCCTGTATTACTTTGGTCCAACTTTAATGAAATTTGAGGTCCATAAACTTCAAAGTTAAACCCTCAAAGTCTCATGCAAATCGCACCTGAATAATATAGATGCGATTTCTGTACTACTTCTGTACGGCTTTGTAATATGTTTTCATTAAGCCAAGGTTGCAACAAAGTCGGGCCAAAGTCGTACTGATCCCAAATCGCGTCAAAATTGCGGTAAAATCGGGTCGTACAAGTGTGAAAGGGGCCTTTATCCGCTTGGAATATCTTTGCGCGCGGTGGAAGCAGCGGGTAGTAGCAGGGGGACCCCAGGTTAATGTTTCTATCAGGGCCCATAAACTTCAAGCTACGCCTCGGATGCTTGGGGTTACATCTGAATAAAATATTCTGTGGTCTCCATCTAAGCAATGTTCAGATTCGGTACGAGGGCTCTGGATGTGTCTGTACCTGCTATGGGGATGTGCAGAGATCATGCATGCTTAGAAAGTAATCCCGCGCTACGCTATGATTGTCACGGGGTGATGGTGAATAATTAGGAGGTCTAGTTCAGGCTCGATGATTTGTAAACCCACAAAGCGTAGAGATATGATTCTCACCCTTTTCTAATCCTCTCATCATCATGAAGAGTTACGCAGCGGAGACACTAGAATTTACTTTTACGAGTAGACGGAGCTGCCATTGCGTGCTCTGAGAATGGACGGTTACCGTGTGTTAATACGATTGCTGTGTCTAGCAAAACACAAAGCTCAAGCATTGCAGACTCTTTTATATATATAGAGATAGACAGTGTTATAAAGGAATTGCAGTGGGTGTGTTGGTGGGGTGGAAGTGGATATCTTCAAGGGTATGATGGTTTGTTGGCTTGATCACCAATTGAATGGTACTTTACCCTCGCTCCACTGAAGGACTCGGCTTCTGGTGGTCAAGCCGGTGCTCTGGCTGAAGTGTCTCCACACTCGGTCTACAAGGAATATACACGATATTGTCAAAATTATTGGGACGCCTGCCTTTACACCAGTGGTTCTCAACTTCTGTCCTTGGGACCCATTAAGGCTACAATTACACAGGGGCGATCTGACTTCAGGTTAGGGTTGCCACCTCATTCCCTTAAGGCCTCATATACACGGGCGTTTTGGACGCCGGCGTTTGTAGGCGTTTTTTGCAGCTCTCCATGTTATTCAATGGCCCTCTAAAAACGCCGGCGTTTGTGAGCAGTAGAAGGCGTTGGCGTTAGTGAGCTGTTTCTAGGACGCAGGACCAGTGCGTTCTGAGGCTGTAGCATTTTGTCGTTTTTTGACGCCGACGCCGCAAAACGCTCACTAACGCCAACAAACGCCAACTAATGCCGTACCGGCGTTAACCGGCGTTTTTTGACGCCGACGTTTTTAGGTTGAAAAATAGCAGAGGACTGATTTTTTTTTAAAAAATGCCTATTGACGCCGACGCTCACTAATGCTCATTAACGCTTGCTAATGCCGATGCAAAACGCCGCAAAAAACGAAGATTTTTTCAAAAACGTCCTACCCGACATTTTGCTTATTTTTTATCAGACGCCCGTGTGTATGAGGCCTAAAACCGAACACATATGAATTACACAGGTTGTTCTGTGGCTAAATGAAGGTGGTAATTAAACTCAATTGGTGCCTTACCTGCATTCAATTAGCCTCAGAACAACCTGTGTAATTCATATGTGCTCAGATTTAAAGGGATGAGGTGGTAACCCTACTTCAGGTACGACTTTGCCAGGCAACTTCAAGGCACCTTGGAGGCAACTTGGAGGCAACTTCAAGGCAACTTGGAAGCAACTTCAACCTTGACTATGCCAGGCGACTTTGCTTGTGGCCAATCAGAGAAGGGAGGGAGGGGGTTGCCCTAAAATAAATTCTATTCTTTTCACTGTCGCTTCTGTTTAGATGGGGGATACGACTTGGAGGCTACTTCCATTGATTTCTATGGGCACAAGTCAGATAGAAGTCGCCTCAAAGTAGTACAAGAACCTTTTTCTGAAGTCGGAGCCACTTCAGTAGTGTACATTTAGACTGCTCACATTCACTTCTATGGGATTTCACTTGGCAAGCGACTTGGGGCGACACAAGTCGCCTCCCAAGTCGCTGTAGTGTGAACCGGCTCTAACAGGCCAGGTTTGCAGGATAATTGAAATACATCACAGGTGATATAATTTACTGCTCAGTGATTGCAGTATTCTAGTCTGCATCGACCAAAGGTAATACTTAAAATCCGGCCTGTTGGTGGTAGGGTTGCCATATCATTCCTTTAATCCAGGACACATATTAATTAGACAGTTTCTGTGGCTGATTAAGGTGGTAATTAAACTCACTTGGTGCCTCATCTGCATTCAATCAGAACCTGTGTAATGAATATGTATCCTGGATTAAAGGGATGATGTGGCAATCCTAGTTGGTGGGTCCTGAGGACAGGAGTTGAGAACCACTGCTTTACACACACATGAACGTTAATGGCATCCCAGTCTTAGTCCGTAGGGTTCAATGTTGGGTTGGCCCACCCTTTGCAGCTATCAACAGCTTCAACTCTTCTGGGAAGGCTGCCCACAAGGTTTAGGAGTGTCTATGGGAATGTTTGACCATTCTTCCAGAAGCACATTTGTGTGGTCAGGCACTAGGGTTGCCACCTCATCCCTTTAAACCCGAACACATATGGATTGCACAAGTTCTGAGGCTAATTTAATGCAGATGAGGCACCAAGCGAGTTTAATTGCCACCTTAATAAGCCACATAACCTGTGTAATTAATATGTGTTCGGGTTTAAAGGGATGAGGTTGCAACCCTATCAGGCACTGGTGTTGGATGAGAAGGCCTGGCTCGCAGTCTCCGCTCTAATTCATCCCAAAGGTAGTTAAAGTGGTAGTAAACCCTCCTATCATTTTCAGCCAAGGAAGCTGCCATCTTGGCTTCTGTTTAATCTACAACTGCCATGATGCTGCACATGTGATCAGCTATGACACCAGCCATTGGATGGTTTGACAGTTTGGTTTAGAGCACAACCAATGGGAGAGTTACATTTCCGGCACATGCCGGAAAAGTGACTGGTTTTTAACCTGTTAAATGCATGGGTTTACTACCGCTTTAACAAGAAAACGTTCTCATCAACGGTTTCCTCTTCCACCTCTGTCCACCCATTGCCCAGATCTCTCTTAAAATTCTTTATACAACAAGCCCTATAGATGTAGCACAGATCTCTTCTGAGACATCGCAGAACGGGCTGTATGGGGTGTCTAGTGATTTGTTGAAGGGGGAATCTTTGGAGCCCTCCTACATTGTTTCCTGTCCATTATTCTCCCCAACTCGGGGCTGCTCAATGGAGGCCGGCTCTTTAGAAAACACAGGGCTGTGCTGTCACTTTCTGGCTGTTTTGATCTCTCCTAAATACCATAATTAATCCAATTGCAACAGGAAAAACAACAGCGAAGGAATGTTAAATCTGCTTCAATCCGCCCTCTAAGCTGACATCCGTAGTAAATACGACACATTTGCATGTATTTATCATGTGACGTGCTTTGAAAGGACTGCCAGCCGCCCAGCTTACGTCCTGCCATTTGGGGAGGTTCAAGTCCTCGTGCCTACCAGTCATTTCCAATTTTCTTTTACATGTTTTTCATTTCTTATGTTGGAGAAAATTATTCATACCCAACATTACTGTTTGTATAGAGTGTCCAAATGTAATTGTTCCTTGAAGTAATTAAATCCATGCTTTTTACGATAAGGTTTATAAAACCAAAACTGACCATCAGAAGGCCTTTGGCATTTTAATTCGTGTTGTTTGCTAAATTTGGATTTAGACATTTTGCTTATTCTGTTCATATCATTCATTTCTATTCTCTCACTTGAGCTAAGGGCCAGCAGTGCTAAGTCCTTTAGTAGTAGTAATTATAAAGAACAATTCCATTTTTGTTGTATTAGATAATCATGGAAGTGATTCATAGGCTGTCCATGTCTTCCTCATTCCCCGGCTGCATTCTCAGTGATGTCACCACTTTCTAGTGAATGGATAGGCTGTGTTATCAGTGATGTCACCGCTCTCTAATGACTGGATAGGCTGTGTTATCAGTGATGTCACCGCTCTCTGGTGAATGGATAGGCTGCATTCTCAGTGATGCCACTGGTCTCTAGTGAATGGATAGGCTGCATTCTCAGTGATGTCACCGCTCTCTATTGAATGGATAGGCTGCATTATCAGTGATGTCACTGCTCTCTAGTGAATGGATAGGCTGCATTCTCTGCAATGTCACCGCTCTCTAGTGAATGGATAGGCTGCATTATCAGTGATGTCACCGCTCTAGTGAATGGATAGGCTGCATTATCAGTGATGTCACCGCTCTCTAGTGAATGGATAGGCTGCATTATCAGTGATGTCACTGCTCTAGTGAATGGATAGGCTGCATTCTCAGTGATGTCACTGCTCTCTAGTGAATGGATAGGCTGCATTATCAGTGATGTCACCACTCTAGTGAATGGATAGGCTGCATTCTCAGTGATGTCACTGCTCTCTAGTGAATGGATAGGCTGCATTCTCAGTGATGTCACCGCTCTCTGGTGAATGGATAGGCTGCATTCTCAGTGATGTCAGCGCTCTCTATGAATGGATAGGCTGCATTCTCAGTGATGTCACCGGTCTCTAGTGAATGGGTAGGCTGCATTCTCAGTGATGTCACCGCTCTCTGGTGAATGGATAGGCTGCATTCTCAGTGATGTCACCGCTCTCTAGTGAATGGATAGGCTGCATTCTCAGTGATGTCACTGCTCTCTAGTGAATGGATAGTAAGTGATCTCGCCACTGTAGTGACTATTACGTCGGATAGGTAAGTGATCTCTCGCCACTGTAACGTCTCTTACGTCGGATAGGTAAGTGATCTCTCGTCACTGTAGTGACTAT
>BLSH010106274.1:446489-457919 GCA_018402905.1 Glandirana rugosa
CAATGGGGCGTCGACTACCCTCGTGGATCCACAGACTCTTCTGATCAATGGGACGTCGACTACCCTTGTCGTTCCTCATTTTCTTCTGATCAGTGGGCGTCGACTGGGTTTGTCGATCCTCCTAGCTGTTTGGGTCAGCTGCGGGTGACTAGTCTTCTTTTACTCCTTGCTGTTCCCATCAGCTGCAGGGTAACTAGTCTTCTCAGACACCTAGGTGCTCCCATCAGCTGCGGGGTAACTAGTCTTCTCGTTCTCCTATCTGTTCCCATCAGCTGCTGGGTAACTAGTCTTCCCATGCTCCTAGCTGTTTGGGTCAGCTGCGGGTGACTAGTCTTCTTTTACTCCTTGCTGTTCCCATCAGCTGCAGGGTAACTAGTCTTCTCAGACACCTAGGTGCTCCCATCAGCTGCAGGGTAACAAGTCTTTTCAGATCCTAGGTGCTCCCATCAGCTGCAGGGTAACAAGTCTTTTCAGATCCTATGTGCTCCCATCAGCTGCAGGGTAACAAGTCTTTTCAGATCCTAGGTGCTCCCATCAGCTGCAGGGTAACTAGTCTTCTCAGACACCTAGGTGCTCCCATCAGCTGCGGGGTAACTAGTCTTCTCAGACTCCTAGGTGCTCCCATCAGCTGCGGGGTAACTAGTCTTCTCAGACTCCTAGCTGTTCCCATCAGCTGCTGGGTAACTAGTCTTCCCATGCTCCTAGCTGTTTGGGTCAGCTGCGGGTGACTAGTCTTCTTTTACTCCTAGCTATTCCCATCGGCTGCAGGGTAACTAGTCTTCTCAGACTCCTAGCTGTTCAGGTCAGCTGCAGAGTAACTAGTCTTTACAAGCTCCTAGCTGTTCCCATCAGCTGTGGAGTATCTAGTCTATTTGGACTTCCAGCTGTTCCCATCAGCTGCAGGGTAACTAGTCTTCTAAGACTCTTAGCTGTTCCCATCAATTTTGGAGTAACTAGTCTTCTCGGACCCCTAGTGGTTCCCATCAGCTGCAGGGTACCTAGTCTTCTCAGATGCCTAGCTGTTCAGGTCAGCTGCGGGGTAACTAGTATTCTTAGGATCCTAGTTTTTCTTATCAGCTGCAGGGTAACTAGTCTTCTCGGGATCCTAGCTGTTCCCATCAGCTGTGGGGTAAATAGTCTTCTCAGGCTCCTAGGGTTACTCTTTGGATTGCTGCCTAAACTGGACCTCAGATTGTTAGCTGGACTATGCTTTCCCGCTACCTGCCCTGACCTTGGACTGTCCCAGGATTTTCCTACCAAATGCTATCTACTGCCTGACCAGCCCAGGGACTACAGGTACCCTTCCTTGTCTCAGTCGCTCAGTCCTGGTGCCATCTGGATAAGAACTAAAGCATTGTTTTTGAATGCCTAGGGGGCAATCAAGTACCAGTGGACCTGCTTGTCTTAAGGGTTGTGATAGGCAGAAGAAACACCAGCCAGCCATAGTTCCTGACCTAGGCATCAGGATGTGCGTTTACAATGGGCTTCAGATTTAGAAATGAGAAATTTAGAATGCTTTCATGGGCAAAGTTACTGGCTTTGGCTTACTTCCGAGATGCCTCAATCTGCTTGTTTAGGGCTGCTTTGAGTTGCTTTGGCCTTCATTTTGACTTATATGGAAAGAAAAGCAGAGCAGATGTAAATGAATGCTTGTCTGTGCAAACCCTCCTATCCCCTTATATTCTAACCAGTTGAAGCATGCGGCTCCTTAAAATATCCTGCTGGTTTCTAAATTGGATAATCCGATGACTGAATCCAACAACGGTTTGTCTCTTCCTTGGCTGCGGTTTAGCATGTTCTGCCTTTCAGCTTTGGCTGCCTTTTGTTCAAATACTATCATTGTAATGAGCGGAATCAATTCCCACACCTCGGATGGAAGTCAAGGTGTTATATTTGATACAGGTAGCAAGTCAGGTTTCAATTTACTAATAAATATCTGGAATATCGTTAGTGACTTAGACCACCTAAATCAACGTCGCATTTTTTTCCCCTCATAATTTTTGGAAATGGAATTGTCATGCTGGGGTTAATTTATGGCCGGAACCTGCCGATTGGTGACAGGAGAGAGCTCTGTGTAGGTAAACAACACAGAGCTCTCTTCTGACGAGTTTTTGCAAACCGGCAAATTGCTTAGTAAAAGCAGCACACAGTACACACTTTACACATTACTAGGCACACATTTAACCCTTTGATTGCCCCAGATGTTGACCCCTTCCCAGCCAGTGACAATAGTACAGTGACAGTATATAGTATTATCACTGATCACTGTATTAGTGTCACTGGCAATGTCAGCGGCAGTTAGTCAGTTCCCACAAAGCGTCAGTTGGTGTCAGATTGCCCGCTGCAGTATCACCGCCATTACTAGTATAAAAGATAAATAAATAAAAACTCCAGTTACAGTGCCTTGAAAAAGTATTCATACCCCTTGAAATTCCCCACATTTTGTCATGTTACAACCAAAAATGTAAATGTATTTTATTGGAATTTTATGTGATAGACCGACACAAAGTGCAACATAATTGTGAAGTGGAAGGAAATGATAAATGGTTTTCAACATTTTTTACAAATAAATCTGTGAAAAGTGTTGGGGGGGGGGCATTTGTATGGCGCCCCCCTGAGTCCATACTTTGTAGAACCGCCTTTCTCTGCAATTACAGCTGCAAGTCTTTTTGGGGAAGTCTCTACCAACTTTGCCCATCTAGAGAGGACATTTTTGCCCATTCTTCTTTGCAGAATCCCCCAAGCCCTGTCAGATTGGATGGAGAGCATCTGTGATCAGCAATTTTCAAGTCTTGCCACAGATTCTCAATGGGATTTAGGTCTGGACTGTGACTGGGCCATTCTAACGCATGAATATCTGTCTTTATCATTGCTAGTGTTTAATTAGACTACATACATGATACGACCAATCTGGTCGTCCTGTATTGGCCTGGACAAAATAATTGTAATGTGAATTAAGCAATGAGAGGTTTACTACCATTAGCATGGACTGATAAGGTCCCTGAATGCAGTGATATCCTTTCCTTTTCTGCTCTAGCTTCCTACACCTAAAAAATATCCTACTTTTTGTACCGATGATTTCCCTTTAACTATTAGAATGGCTGATATTTTCCAGTCCAGACGTCTCTGCATGAATTTTACCAGTTTGTCTTCATACCTGATTCTGTATAAGCTAACGGAAAGGAGAAAAATATATAGCTGTGCTCATTAATATGCATAATATACGTCTGGTCTCGTAATTAATAATAGGATAGTTGCTTTTCCATCTTTTTTTGGTGGAGATACTGGTTTTGAAATCTTGTAATGACAATGTAATAATACTCTTTTTTCACCAGTATGCGACCATATAGCAACTTTTAATCCTATATTTTGTTTTTATTTCATTTAATTGGTCTGCTATTGATTCTTTTTCTTTGAATTATGGATGGGTGTTTGTGTATATCTGCAGCATTTATTAAGACTATCTGTATTTATATATTGTTTTTCCTAAAAAGAAAATACAATGTAATCTGCTGCCCACACACACACCACCCAATAAAAGATCGATATAGACCAATAAGGCCTCATACACACGGACGTTTTTTGATGCCGGCGTTTTGTGGCGTTTTTTGCAGCTCTCCATGTTAGTCAATGGCCCCATAAAAACGCCGGCGTTTTTGAGCTGTAGATGGCGTCGGCGTTAGTGAGCTGAAACTAGAACCCACGGCCAGCGCGTTCTGAGGCTGTAAGGTTTTGGCATTTTTTGAGGCCGACGCCAACAAACGCCAACTACTATTGTACCGGCGTTAACCGGCGTTTTTTGAAGGCGACGTTTTTAGGTTGAAAAATAGCAGAGGGATGATTTTTTAAAAAAAAAACACCTATTGACGCCGACGCTCACTAACGCTGATGCATAACGCCGAAAAACGACAATTTTTTTACCCTGACGTCGGGCCAAAGGTTTTGTTTATTTTTTAAGAAACGTCCGTGTGTATGAGGCCTTAATTGTGTTTTCACTTTTTGTTTTGTTTTGATACTTTGTTGTTTACTTTGTATCACTTTATGTCACTATGTATTGTTATATATTTGGCCGCACCATTGAATGTATATTCATAGCTCTTTGCCATGTCTGGGTTCCAGGCAGTAAGGAGTTAACCTGAGCATGATATAATTGTCTGGTCCTCAGTTCACCTGGGGAAGAATATATTTATATCAGCATGACCAGCCGATTGTTAGATTATGATTAAGCGAATCTTATTTCGTGAAACGCGTTAATCTTTTTGCTCCTGTCCTGCCATCCACTTGCAAGTGGACATGTTTTTGGATATCCTGAGATGTTGATTTCTGTACTTATGATTTGAAATAAATTGGATTACTATTTTCCTATTTACCAGAGTGCTGTCTACAAACTTCGTTTGATTAACACATGAATGTGCTTTGATCTAAACCATTGCATTGTAGCTCTGGCTGTATGTTTGGGGTTGTAGTCCTGCTGGAGAACCTCCACCTCGGTCTCAAGTGTTTTGCAGACTCACAAGTTTTCTTCTAAGATTGCCCTGTATTTGGCTCCATCCATCTTCCCTTCAACTCTGACCAGCTTTCATGTCCCTACTGAAGAAAAGCATCCCCACACCATGATGCTGCCACCACCATGTTTCACAGTGGGGATGGTGTGTTCAGGGTGATGTGCAGTGTTAATTTTCCGCCACACATAGCGTTTTGCTTTTAGGTCAAAACGTTAAATTTTGGTCTCATCTGTGCAGAGCCCCTTCTTCCACATGTTTGCTGTGTCCCCCCCTGGCTTCTCGCAAACTGCTAATTGGACTTCTTATGGCTTTCTTTCAGCAAAGGCTTTCTTCTTGCCACTCTTCCATAAAGGGCAGACTTGTGGAGGTCACGACTAATAGTTGTCTTGTGGACAGATTCTCCCACCTGAGCTGTGGATCCCTGCAGCTCCTCCAGAGTTACCATGGACCTCTTGGCTGCTTCTCTGATGAATGCTCTCCTTGCCAGGCCGGTCAGTTTAGGTGGACGGCCATGTCTTGGTAGGTTTGCAATTGTGCCACACTCTTTCCATTTTCAGATGATGGATTGAACAGAGCTCCGTGAGATGTTCAAAGCTTGGGATCATTTTTTATAACCTAACCCTGCTTTACACTTCTCCACAACTTTATCCCTGACCTGTCTGATGTATTCCTTGGCCTTCATGATGCTGTTTGTTCACGATGGTTTTCTAACAAACCTCTGAGGGCTTCACAGAACAGCTTTATTTATACAGAAATTAAATTACACGCAGGTGGACTCTATTTACGTGACTTCTGAAGGCGATTGGTTCCACCAGATTTTAGTTAGGGGTATCAGAGTAAAGGGGGCTGAATACAAATGCCCCCCCACACTTTTCACAGATTTATTTGTAAAAAATTTGGAAAACCATTTATCATTTTCCCTCCACTTCACAATTATGAGCCACTTTGTGTTGGTCTATCGCAGTGATATGCAATTAGCAGACCTCCAGCTGTTGCAAAACTACAAGTCCCATCATGCCTCTACCTCTGGGTGTCATGCTTGTGGCTATCAGAGTCTTGCTATGCCTCATGGGATTTGTAGTTCTGCAACATCTGGAGGTCCACTAATTGCATATCCCTGGTCTATCACATAAAATCCCAATAAAATATATTTATGTTTTTGGTTGTAACAATGAGAAAATGTGGAAAATGTCAAGGGGTATGAATACTTTTTCAAGGCACTGTTACCATAGATTGGAAGCACTATGGGGTTGATTTACTAAAGGCAAATAGACTGTGCACTTTGCAAAATGCAGTTGCTCCAGAACTTAGTAAATGAGGCAAAGCTTCATTTTGCAAAGAATACCCAATCACGTGCAAAGAAAATAAAAAAACAGCATTTGCACGTGATTGGATGATGGAGGTCAGCAGAGCTTCTACTGATTTACTGAGCTCTGGAGCAACCGCACTTTGCAAATTTCAATCTATTTGCCTTTAGTAAATCAACCCCTATAACTTTCACTTATTGGGATTTATATTTTTTACCAAAGTCATGAAGAATACATTTTGGCCTAAATTTATGAAGAAATTAGATTTTTTTTTATTGGATATGTAACAGAAAGTAAAAAATATTGTTTTTTATTTTATTTCAAAATTGTCGCTCTTTTTTCATTTATAGCGCAAAAAATAAAAAACACAGAGGTGATCGAATACCACCAAAAGAAAGCTCTATTTGTGTGAAAAAAATGATATAAATGTCATTTGGGTACAGCGTTGCATGACCGTGCAATTACCAGTTAAAATAGTGCAGTGCTGAATAGCAAAAAATGGCCTGGTCATGAAGGGGGTAAAATCTTCCAGAGCTGAACCTATTTTTAATGGGCTCCGGTGCGGCCATGTGATCCTGTAAGGGAGCGCTCAACAACGTCTCCGAATTCCTGGAGCAGTGACGTCACCCATAGGCTCCCATAGCCCAGCCGCTGTTGGCGCCCCCTCCTCTTCCTTGCAGCAGCTGCTCACCGACACAGGAGAGCTGGAGCTGCAGGATCACGGGATCGGAGCAAACGAAAATTAGGTCAGCATACAGATTATTTTTATACAGGGTAGGTGGCATAGGTCAGAACATTTTTAACCCGTTGGCGCCAGCCGCATGCAAATATGCGGCCTCTGGGCGGGTGGGCTCTGGTTCCAAGCGGCCGCATATTTGCATGAATTGGTGGTATACAGCTGTGCCTAGAGAGCGTGCCCTGTGTGCTTCCAGTTCAGTTACCTTAGGCTTGCGATCGGGAGCTTTCCGATCATGTGACAGCCAATCACGGGGACCATAAACCCCACCTCCCGGCATCCTAAACCCCTTAAACACTTCCTGCCCGCTCTATAGCCGAAAGACGTCTACAGCACAGGCTTAATTTGTGGGGAGGGCATACATGGATGTCCTTCTGTGATCCTTTGGACTCAGCTGATCACAGATGGGGTAAAGGGCCAATCACAGCGGCCCTTTACCACATGATCTGCTGTGCCCAATGACAGCTGATCACGGAAGTAAACACAAGCTGGTTGTTGACTTTTCTTTCCTCACACTGACAGCACGAGGAGAGAAAAGGAGAGACGATGACAGGCTTGTGTTAAACGGACATCGGCACTGATAATCAGGGCACTAATTATTAGCGAAATCCCAAAAGTGCCCACCAGTTCTGCCAATCAGTGCCTCCTACCAGTGTCCATCAGTGCCAACTATCAGCACCCATCAGTGCTGCCTAACAGAGCCCATCAGTGTCACCTATCAGTGCCCATCAGTGCAGCCTATCAGTGACCACCAGTGCAGCCTATCAGTGCAGCCTTATCAGTGCCCATCAGTGCAACCTATCAGTGCCCAACTGTGCAGCCTATCAGTGCCCATCAGTGCCACCTATCAGTGCCATTCAGTGCCGCCTAACAGAGCCCATAAGTGCCACCTACCAGTGCCCATCAGTGCCATCTATCAGTGCCCGTCTAACATAGCCCATCAGTGTCACCTATCAGTGCAGCCTATCAGTGCCCACCAGTGCAGCCTCATCAGTGCCCATCAGTGCCACCTATCAGTGCCAAACTGTGCGGCCTATCAGTGCTCATCAGTACCTTCTATCAGTGCCCTTCAGTGCTGCCTAATGGAGCCCATCATTGTCACTTATCAGTGCCCATCAGTGCAGCCTATCAGTACCCATCAGTGCAGCCTCATCAGTGCCCATCAGTGCCACCTATCAGTGCCCAACTGTGCAGCCTATCAGTGCCCATCAGTGCCCTTCAGTGCTGCCTAACGGAGCCCATCAGTGTCACTTATCAGTGCCCATCAGTGCAGCCTATCGGTGCCCATCAGTGCAGCCTATCAGTGCAGCCTCATCAGTGCCCATCAGTGCCACCTGTCAGTGCTCAACTGTGCAGCCTATCAGTGCTCATCAGTGCAGTCTATCAGTGCCCTTCAGTGCTGCCTAACAGAGCCCATCAGTGTCACTTATCATTGCCCATCAGTGAAGCCTCATCAGTGCCCATCAGTGCCACCTATCAGTGCCCAAATTTTATAACTAACTATAAAAAACTTTTTTTTTGTTTATTTCGCAAAAAATAAAAAACCCAGAGGTGATTAAATACCACAAAAAGAAAGCTCTGTTTGCATGAAAAAAAATGATAAAAGTGCCATATATGTACAGTGTTGCATGACTGCGCAATTATCATTCAATGCGACAGCGCTGAAAGCAGAAAATTAGCCTGGGCAGGAAGGGGGTAAAAGTGCCCAGTAGGCAATCGGTTAAAGGGCCAGGAGGCGCCGGCGCAGAGGGGATTAGAAAAGTTATAGTTAGGCTTTTCTCCACTTTAAATGTGGTATTTTATTTTTTATTTTTTAAATAATAAAAATAAAATGAAATGTCCCGTTAAGGGGAGGGATGTCATTGAAGAGGGTGAAGGTGGCGCTTTAACGCAGCTGCACGCCGCTGGCTTGTTGTCTTCTTCAAGGAATCCTCCTGATGGTGGTTACCATGGCAGATGAAAAGTAGCATTTCTTTCCTTATTCCCATTGTCTTTGTTACAATGTTTGTCTTGTTTTTTTGGCTGGCTGAGCCGGGGCCTCGCTGCGATCCCTAAAAGGCTTCAGTCGCAGGGAACAGCTGTGGCAGCAGACAGCAAAGTCCCAACTCTCGGGCCCCCCTAGAGCTCTCAGCGGAGGAGGAGGGGGGGATCTCCCAGTCTTCCATTATCCATCGCCGCGGCCTGCGTCCCGCTGGGTATAATTAATGGTTTGCCCTTCCTGGTATGCTTGTCTGTCTTACTTGAAGTGCACAAATGGGATCAAACCTACTTGGGAGAACGAGGCATTTTAGGAAACGATGTTTGGATTATTAATCACGCTTGTGGCCGGCTAAGGAGTCATTGCGCTCGTTAATTCACCGCCGGATTAAGGAACGCAATTTTTTTTTTCCACCCCTCGTCTTGTTACTTGCTTACTCGTCGAGGGAGGTTACCATCAGAAAATAAATGGGCTGTTTTATTGGCGAACAAAGAGTTAGGCAGCGCTGAATATTTTATAAAGACGCTCGCATGTGGTTTTAATGCTCTGTAACCGTTTTGGTATTAGACGCTGAAGCGCTGTGCGAAATTATATTAAACCGTCACTTATACTCTGCTTTTTGTTTAACTCAAAAAAAAACGTGTGCGGTCATATATCTTAATGTATGCCGGCGGTGTCGTACGGTTGGCGTCTGCAAAGCTAATTAATCAGTGTCAGAGCTTAGGGACAGGAATCCCTCTCCGGCCCATTCCTGGAGCCACATCATTTGGAACCCCTGCAAGCTTGCTGCATCCTTAGCATCCTATTGAAAATTTAGGCTAAGCCAATGCTGTGTTATATGGATATGGCATGGCACGTTTTATTGATGTCTACATGGGCATCTAACTGCAAAATGGTTTTCCTGCGTTATTGCTGCTTTCTATATTCTAGATGGTTTAAGCAGAGGAGGACCAAATATTGTAATATAGATTTAGAAGCTAAACAATTAATTGTTTGTATACATACTGTATATATACAATATGTGTGTGTGTGTATACAGTATATATATATTTATTTACAAATTATATTTTTATATTCTTCTATTCTAAGTTATTTACCAACTATATATTTTAATTTATAGTGGGGTTGATTTACTAAAATTGGAGAGTGCAAAATCTGGTGCAGCTGTGCATGGGAGCCAATCAGCTTTAAACTTCAGCTTGTTCAGATAAGCTTTGACAAAAAAACTGGAAGCTGGATTGGTTTCAGTAGGAAAATAATTTATATTATAAAGGGGACATCTACACTGATATCAGGGCACTGTCCTGATTATCAGTGCAGTCCCAATAGTGCCCACCAGTGCTGCCAATGTGTGCCCACTGGTACTGCCAATCAATAGCCACCAGTGCTATCAATCAGTGCCCACCAGTGCTGTCAAATTGTGCCCTCCAGTGCTGCCAATACATGCTCATCAGTGCTGCCAATAAATGCCCATCAGTGCCTCCTCATCAGTGTCACCTATCAGTGCCAATAGTGCCCACCAGTGCTGCCAATGTGTGCCCACTGGTGCTGCCAATCAATGCCCACCAGTGCTATCAATCAGTGCCCACCAGTGCTGCCAATCTGTTCCCACCAGTGCTGTCAATCTGTGCCCTCCAGTGCTGCCAATAAGTGCTCATCAGTGCTGCCAATAAATGACCATCAGTGCCACCTATCAGTGCCTATGAATGCCACCTATCGGTGCCCATCAGTGCCTATGAATGCCACCTATTAGTGCCCATCACTGCCAACTATCAGTGCAGCCTCATCAGTGCCCACCAGTGCCTCCTCATCAGTGCCGCCTCATCAATGCCCATCAGTGCCTCCTCATCATTGTCCATAAGTTTAGTGTATCAGTGTCCATCAGTGCAGCCTATTAGTGCCCATCAATGTCCATCAGTGTCGCCTCATCAGTGTAGCCTATCAGTTCCCATCTGTGCTGCCTCATCAGTGCCACCTCATCAGTGCCACCTCATCAGTGCCCATCAGTCTAGCTTATCAGTACCAATCAGTGCAGCCTCATCAGCGCCCATCAGTGAAGGAGAAAAATTACCTGTTTCCAAAACTTTTTGGTCTTTATTTGTTTATTTAGCAAAAAATGTGTGAAAAAAATGATAAAAATGTCATATGGGTATAGTGTTGGATGAACGCGCAATTCTCTTTCAATGTGCGACAGTGCTGAAAACTGAAAATTGGACTGGGCAGGAAGGGGGTGAAAGTGCGCGGTAGGCAAGTGTTTAAAGCAAATGTTCAGGAAAAAATAAGCTAAAAGGAATTTTAGTGCACAAAAACACAAGATAATGCTCATTTTGTTTTGGTAAAATATAAAAGATGGGGTTGCGTCGAGTAAATAGATACCAAACACGTCAAGACCCAATATTGCATGCATCTGAGAAATGGCGGCAACACTTTAAAAACCTTTACAGGTTACCAGAGTAGCGCTAAGAATGGGAGATAGCCCTTGAATTTTTGCTCTCACTCTGCTATACTTTATATGTGTGGTGCAATTGCTGTTTACGCACGTGGGACCTATGCATGCGTTTGCATCTATGTGTATTTTTTTTTACTATTTTTATAACATTTATTTGATCACACTTTTGAAACCGAAACCCTTGACGTTTCTCTGAATGAATGCATTTTATGTGACTTTTTTTTATAATTCAGAACAAGAGAAAGAATTTTAATTCAACATCAGAGTCCCCCCCCTCCCCCCCCAAAAAAAAATAGTTACCCTAAATAAACCATTAATGTCCTTATCCTTGTGTTCTCCTTGCATATGCATTCCGAATGCCAGATAACGTTTCCAGTAGCTTTTAAAGGGCTGATTATTATGCAGGCGCAGTCTGAGCACTCACAGGGCAAGCTCTCTGCAAGCGTAGGTGACAC
>BLSH010106274.1:461894-479722 GCA_018402905.1 Glandirana rugosa
TTTGTCCCTTGAAACTCCGTCTGAGACTACATTCCCCGTAAGACTACCTCTGTAATTACCCCGTGAGACTGCCCTGTGGACTACATTCTTATGATTACCCTTGTGGACTTCATACCCCCCCTGAGACTACCCCCGTGAACTACATTCCCCCTGTAAGATTACCCCTGTAGACTACATTCCCCTGTGAGACTACCCCTGTGGACTACCCCTGTGGATTACATTCCCCCGTGATCCCCTTACATCGGGTGTCTCCATCAGAGTGCCCCCTTACATCAGGTGTTCCCATCAGAGTGCCCCTTACATCAGGTTTCCCCATCAGAGTACCCCCCCATCAGGTGTCCTCATCAGTGTCCCCTTACATCAGGTGTCCCCATCAGAGTGCCCCTTACATCAGGTGTCCCCATTAGAGTGCCCCCTTACATTAGGTGTCCCCATCAGGTGTCCCCATCAGAGTGTCCCCTTACATCAGATGTCCCCATTAGAATGTCCCCCTTACATCAAGTGCCCCCATCAGAGTCCCCCCCATACTTCAGGTGTTCCCATTAGTATTCTTACATCAGGTGTCCCGTCAGAGTGCCCCATTAATGTCTCCATCAGAATGCCCCTTACATCAGAGTCTGCCTCAAAGTTCCCTGTTTCATCAGGGTCCCCATCAGATTCCCTCCCTTACATTAAAGTCTTCATCAAAGTCCTGCTTACATTGAACTCCCCCTTACATTGGAGTCCCCTTTACATTAGAGTCTCTCTTACATGAGATTCCCCCTTACATAAGAACCCCAGTATCAGAGTCCAAAAGTTTTGCAGCAGGCCATACTTTGGAGACCTCTGCCCTAGATGTTCACCAGTAGATTCTCGTAGAACTGAAAAAGTATCCCCCCTTACAACCAGTCCATCTCAGCTGATATAGTCAGTGTCAGTGCATTCAGGTAGGATTAAAAAAGTAAAAATTAAAAAGTCAATAATTTATTAAAAAAAAGTTTTATATTTTGTGCCATGGTCAGTGTTGGTGTCAGTGTGTTTAGGTAGGATAAAAAAAAAGGAAAATGTGCACTATTGTTTCTAGGCCCTACTACAAAAAAATAAAATAAAACGTCAATAATTAAAAACAAAACACAGCACAAGGTTTATACAATAAACAATGCACACATATATGGTATCCCCATGTATGTCAGGGGTAGGAGAAATTCTTTGTTTTTTATTTGGTGGTGGGTCATGAAAATAACCAAAAATGTACAGACATTTTTTTTGGTGGGTTATGAAAATGGCCACAATTTTAAGAAATTTCCTTTGGTATTAAAAAAATAATAATATTCACCACCAAATGAAGACTCAATCTGTCCAGAAAAAAAGGATAGATTTAAGTTTTATACTTAACATTCTTTTAAAAGGTGCTGTGACTCAAAAAAAATGGGAAAAGTTGGTCTAGACCTTTCGATTCAAACCACAAATGGCAACGTTTATTTAGAAAAAAACAATAATTTTCATAATTGTTTTAAATTTTCCTCCAGCTCTGGGGTCTTGTCTTCTGTGTGTCGGGCTCATTTGAACCTACAGAACTCCTTCTCCTCAGCACACTTTCTTGGCCAGTCTTTCGGCACGGATACCTTGGTGGACTGTGTGTGTGGAGTTGACGTTCCTCTCTATCAATGGATGGGGAGAAGTCTTTCGGCATTGGCACTTTGGTGGACTGTGTGTGCGGAGATGACGTTCCTCTCTATCAATGGATGGGGAGAATTCTTTCAGCATTGGCACCTTGGTGGACTTTGTGTGCGGAGATGACGTTCCTCTCTATCAATGGATGGGGAGAAGTCTTTCAGCATTGGCACTTTGGTGGACTGTGTGTGCGGAGATGACGTTCCTCTCTATCAATGGATGGGGAGAAGTCTTTCGGCATTGGCACTTTGGTGGACTGTGTGTGCGGAGATGACGTTCCTCTCTATCAATGGATGGGGAGAAGTCTTTCAGCATTGGCACTTTGGTGGACTTTGTGTGCGGAGATGACGTTCCTCTCTATCAATGGATGGGGAGAAGTCTTTCAGCATTGGCACTTTGGTGGACTGTGTGTGCGGAGATGACGTTCCTCTCTATCAATGGATGGGGAGAAGTCTTTCGGCATTGGCACTTTGGTGGACTGTGTGTGAAGATGACGTTCCTCTCTATCAATGGATGGGGAGAAGTCTTTCAGCATTGGCACCTTGGTGAACTGTGTGTGTGAAGATGACGTTCCTCTCTATCAATGGATGGGGAGAAGTCTTTCAGCATTGGCACTTTGGTGGACTGTGTGTGCGGAGATGACGTTCCTCTCTATCAATGGATGGGGAGAAGTCTTTCAGCATTGGCACCTTGGTGGACTGTGTGTGCGGAGATGACGTTCCTCTCTATCAATGTATGGGGAGAAGTCTTTCAGCATTGGCACTTTGGTGAACTGTGTGTGCGGAGATGACGTTCCTCTCTATCAATGGATGGGGAGAAGTCTTTCGGCATGGGCACTTTGGTGAACTGTGTGTGCGGAGATGACGTTCCTCTCTATCAATGGATGGGGAGAAGTCTTTCAGCATTGGCACCTTGGTGGACTGTGTGTGCAGAAATGACGTTCCTCTCTATCAATGTATGGGGAGAAGTCTTTCAGCATTGGCACTTTGGTGAACTGTGTGTGCGGAACTGACGTTCCTCTCTATCAATGGATGGGGAGAAGCCTTTCGGCATGGGCACTTTGGTGAACTGTGTGTGCGGAGATGACGTTCCTCTCTATCAATGGATGGGGAGAAGTCTTTCAGCATTGGCACTTTGGTGAACTGTCTGTGCGGAGATGACGTTCCTCTCTATCAATGGATGGGGAGAAGTCTTTCGGCATGGGCACTTTGGTGGACTGTGTGTGCGGAGATGACGTTCCTCTCTATCAATGGATGGGGAGAAGTCTTTCGGCATGGGCACTTTGGTGGACTGTGTGTGTAGAGTTGACGTTCCTCTCTAAATGGATGGGGGGAAAGGTGAGAGTTTGTAGTGCGGGGGGAAACACATCATTAAGGATGCTTCCTCTGGTTTTGTCTGAAGGATAAAGAGACAAGAAAAGTGATGAAATGATTTGAAGCCACCATGGAAGAGCCTGGCGTCTCAGGCGGTTGTTCCCATGGTAACTCAAAGAACTTAATTTGGATGCTCGACACCGGTCAGTGACTTTGTGGTGATTAGTTGGCTTGCCTTGGGGAATTTGCCTGTTTTTGTCCTGTAGTTTTGTTGTGCTTTGGTCCTTTTTTTTTTGTGTAGATGAGAAAGTGATATTGTGTGGAGCACAAAGAGGCTGCCGATGGCTGAGTAAACAGACACCCTGGAATTGAATAATTAGGCATAGACTGGCTCATCTTATGTATTAAAGAGAACCTGAATAATGAAAGCTTTTCCTCCCAAAATAAATAGTCAGAGGGCACAGGACTAGTCATCAGTATTGTCTATAGGCTCCCTACAGTCAACCCTTTCCCCATTGTTAACTTACATTACTGTCTCTTGTGGTAGGCGTCCATCTTGATAGAGGAGCAGGGCTTTGCTTTCATGGTAACTGGTAAACTGATGACTGGTGGAGGCATATTTACCTAGGCATCAAGTGAGATTCAGAAGGACATATCCCCATAGTGGCTTAGGCAAATGCAGGGAGATGCTTGCAGTGCAGGTAGTCAAGTACGCTTTCCCCTCCAACAAGGAAAACTGTGAGTTTCATAGAGGTGATATCACCAAATATCATGTTGAATCTCATAAGACTAGCAGTCAGAGGTAGCTGTGACTTAGATCAGTGGTCTCCAAACTGTGGCCCGAGGGCCGAATGTGGCCCTTTGCTTGCCTTTATGTGGCTCTTGGGGCACTATTCCTGTCATTAATTTGAGGCATTATTTCCTCCCACTGACATCAATGATAAGGAACCATTCTTTCCACCGACTCCAACAGTGGGGCAAAATTCCTCCCACTTATACCAATGATGGAACACTATTCCGCCCACTAATACCAATAACAAAGCACCACTCCTCCCACTAATACCAATACCGAGGCACTATTCCTCCCACTAATATCAATAACGGGGCACCATTTCTCCCACAAATACCAATGATGGGGCACTATTCCTCCCACTAATACCAATAACAGGGCACTATTTCTCCCACTAATACCAATAACAGGGCATAATTCCTCCCACTAATACCAATGATGGGACATTATTCCTCCCACTAATACCAATGATGGGGCACTATTCCTCCCACTGATACCAATGATGGGGCACTATTCCTCCCACTGATACCAATGATGGGGCACTATTCCTGCCACTGATACCAATGATGGGATACTATTCCTCCCACTAACACCAATAATGGCACACTATTACTCCAACTGACACCAATGATGGGGCACTATTCCTCCCACTGACACCAATGATGGGACACTATTCCTCCCACTGATACCAATGATGGTGCACTATTCCTCCCACTGATAGCAATGATGGGGCACTATCACCCCCCCCCCCCACTGATAGCAATGATGGGTCACTATTCTTCCCACTGATACCGATGATGGGGCGATATTCCTCCCACTGATAGCAATGATGGGGCACTATTCCCCCCCACTGATAGCAATGATGGGGCACTATTCTTCCCACTGATACCGATGATGGGACACTATTCCTCCCACTGATAGCAATGATGGGGCACTATTCCTCCCACTGATAGCAATGATGGGGCACTATTAATCCCACGGATAGCAATGATGGGGCACTATTCCTCCTACTGATACCAATGATGGGGCACTATTCCTCCCACTGATAGCAATGATGGGGCACTATTCCTCCCACTGATAGCAATGATGGGGCATTATTCCTCCTACTACTGACCACAGATGCTTTCTACTACCACTCGTCATCACCAATCCCAATGCATTTTCTGCTCCCGCTAGCCCTCCTAAAGTCTGGCTGGCCCTTTGTTTAAAACGTTTGGAGGCCCCTGGTCTAGGAGATGCTAAAAGAGCTTTTACTTATCAGATCCACCGCTCCCTCAGCAGATGACACTCTGAGTCACTACACTAGTGGACTCTCCCTTGGTGCCCTCACCTGCAGTGGGCGCTGCACTGGCTTTGATGACATCTGGAGCTTCTGTCTGCCAGAGCAGGAGAGAAGAGGATGTGAGGACCTGTCTTGAATTTAAGAGGAGCCTGTGGGAGAAGAGGATCAGGTAAGTAAAATTATTTTTTTGGTCTGCTAGATGTGTAAACGAGCTTTTAACCCAAGCAGTATGGGGGCAGCCCCAATGCAAGGGAGGATTTTTACTTTCCCGGAAGTTCAGCTTAAAACAGCAGTCTTAGTTGACAAGAGTGCAGTGTTTAGAGGAGAAAGAAGTTAGACATCAAAAGAAAGTTAAATTGTTTATGGATGTGTAATGTTTTCTAATGAGAAGCTTTAAAGTGTATCTAAGGTCAGAACTTTTCTTTGGCTTTAGATACAGCTCAGCTGATCATGAGACGTCAAAAGGTATTTTTAGCGTCTAGTTACTGACACAAAGATTTGCTTGTTTCTTGTTTTCGTATTGCAATTTATTGAGTTTATTGAGTCCACCGAACAATTTGAAGTATGACTTTATGAATATAAAGTTATTTGTACTGTAAATAAAGTTTTAAAAAATATTCATGGATATTGGCAAGTGTGCCAGGTCTTTGGTTGGTCACATGGACATTCCATTTCTGGTTAACACCCTGACTGGCACACTCACTTAAGGAAGAGAGGAAAGATCCCTGGTCCAGCACATCTACGGAGTCCGATGGTGGTAAGAGAGAGACAACCTCAGCCTGGGCTCCCACCAGGCCATGCCTCCAACGCGTTTCACTCCACCCCCGGAGCTTAGTTTTGGTGGGTCCTACACTCAATTAGTTGGAGGCAGGATGAGAGGGCTTCCCATGCAGCTAAGGCCCAAGCACCTCTGGGGGTGATGACAAAGGGCAAAGTTCAAAGAAGCATAGGTGCCGTTGAGTTTGGTCTGCTGGTAGCAGCTTCAGAAAATGTCCAGCTGGGTGGTTGTCCGGCAGGTGGTCAAGGGTGACAGCAGGAACACAGGGTAGACTTGTAGTGGAGCAGGTCAGGTGCAGCAGCAGGCGGTGTGATGACACTTGTAGCAGATGCAGGATTAGACTGATAGGGTGGAACTGGAGAACTAGTCGAAGTCAAGATCCAGGCTGAGGTCATAGTCATACATGGAGGGTCAACAGGACACAAGGTAAGAGTGTGGCTGAGAGCCAGGGCCATACACATGAATCAGGAGGATAAGAAAGCAGAGTAGTCAGGAGGAAACCAAAAGTCATTTGTGTGTAATCAGAAGGAGCAGAATCATGGTTTGCAAGTGGTTTAAGTAATTTTCGAGCAAAAAATACTGAAAAACCTGGTCTTCAAGTGGTTAAACAAGCTGGGGTGACAGCTAGCATTCAAGCAAAGGGGAAGTCCATCCCTGAAGATCATCCAGCAATCCTTCAATAGGGTGTTTGGCACCAGTACTGGATTTGTAGTACACGCGTGCATGCACGCACGCAGGCGCGCGCCATGTATCTATGTGAGTTCCCAATGCAAACATGCGCACCCATGCAGGATACTGGCAGACTTGGCAGTCCTGTATATTTGCACATGAGCACCTCCTCTCTGGATAGCGTCATGACATACACAGACAATCTCCATACCTGGTTATCCGCAACCCGACCAAATGTAAATGATATCTCTTATTGTTCTGATTATCTATTATTTTTTTTAATGTTACTATTTATTATTACATCTCATTGCTGTGGAACTGTTACACCATAAGTGCTCTCCTATGTCTTTTTTCCGGGAGGAGGGGAGGATACCTTTTTTTTTTTTTCTTCTGGCATGTCACTCCGAGGACCACCAACCCAAAGATTTCAATTTTTAGGTCCAAAAATTCCTAATAAAGCAGTCAGTAAATCCAGAAACATAGGCAGATTAAATATTAGGAAAATGTTGGCTTTTCCTGTAAAATTATAGGCTAACCTCCCCCGCTCACACACACTTTTCTCGCCTCCTTTGGGCTCGGTTGGCATTGCCAAGATTTTTTTTTCTGACAGTTTTCCTAAATTATTTCTCCCAATTGCCTTTATTTAAATAAACTTCTAACATCTGATGGAATATTACAATTTGTAATTAAATTTCAGCCATCGCCACCGTAGCAGCTTCTCCAGTCGAAAACGTCATCAGTACCGGCTGCTAGAATGGTGCTAAGATTCCACGCCTCGCAAATCGCAGCTGTCTACAAATTAGGCTGGGGAGAGGGGGGAGGGGGGGCTGAAATGAGATCCTTCTCACTACTAATCATGTCTTGTAAATTCTGGCTGGAAGTTGGCAGAACTCTGATATCAAGACTTCACGACTATTGTCCCCAACTCAATGGACTGTACTAAAGCTGGCCAACTTCTTGGAGAAATAAGGCTAAGAAAGTTTGTTCGTCTTTCTAATCATTAGTGGGGTCAAATTGGCATTCCTTTTAGACGAGAAAGTTTGAAGGAGCAGAATGGAAAAGTTTTCTCAAACAGATTAATAACCGTGAATGTGGTTTTCTTTGGGTAAAGTCCATTCATTCCAAAATCGAATGTTAAAAGCAAACAAAATCTTTACAAGGACTAACGGACCTTCTGCAATTTTTTATTGATGGATTGATCTATCCATCCATTTCCAGCATTGAACTGTAAAGCTGCAGCAGAATTATGAAGTTGACCTTTTTATCATTTCCCTCCAATACTTTATTTGCTGTTGGATTTGTAATTTTTTTCAGTTTTCCATCTTTTTTGCTTTACCCCCCATTTTGGCTTTGTTTTTCTGTTTTTTTTTCCATGGAGCTTACAATCCAATGAAAACTATTTAGGCTTTGTTACCAGGAGCTGAAAATGCATGCAAACTGTGTCTTACATGCGTTTTCATGCATTACTATTGACTTCTGGGCCTCAAAATGCAGCACTGACTTCTATGGGCCTCAAAATGCACTTACCATTGTCCATATTCCCATCGCACACGTTCCTGGAACTCGCTCAAAGGATCTTTGATTTCGTCCAAATGGTTTTTATTAAGGTTGAGCACATCGTAGCGTGGTGCAACGTTTCGGAGCCGCGCAGGACCCATTCGTCATCACATGCCTGATGAAGGGGTCCTGCGTGGCTCCGAAACGCTGCACCACGCTATGATGTGATCACCTTTGATCACATTCTGGCTGGTGCTCCAGGCGGAGTACCCCCGGTGGGTGGTACTCACGCGGTCAAGCTCTTGGCAGAGCTGATGACAGATGCAGAGCCCATGACCGTGGCCTTCTTCCGAATCTCCCCGTACATCTTCCCCACCCCCAGTACCGTCCAATACAATCATGCTCCTCCCGCTTCCTGATTGGCCTGGAGGAGAAGCAGGAAGACAATAGCGAATATTAATTTGCTATTGTCACACAAGTGGGTGGGTTTGAGGCGCAGTGCTTTGCGCCCCGGAGTTTACCCTTTTTTGAAGCCAATTAGATCCTCAGGCTCTAATCATGTGCTTCAAAAAAAGAAAAAAACCCCATGGATTAGGGGGGTGGCGCCCCTGCACCTCGTATGGAACGGCCACCACTGTTGATTTCTATGGGGCCTCAAAGTGCACCATTGACTTCAGTGAACCCCCAAATACACTGTTGACTTTAATAGGCCTCAAAATGCTCCATTGACTTCTAAGGGCCTCAAAATGCACCATTAGCGTCTTTGGGGTTCCAAATGCACCAATGACTTCAATAGTTATAATAATTGTGTCACTGGCGCAAAATATATATAATTGTAAAATCAATATCTAGTGTACATTTAACAGCTGCAGCTACAGTGTTTTCACCCCAATGTGAAATATCAAATAAACCAATACTAATGATGATAGCTGAGCTAATTAAAATTAATTGTGATACATACTCATATATTCAAAATGTATATGCAACCCCATATAATATGCCCATACGTGATTTCATAATATACAAAATTCATTGGTGTTATTCCAAAAAATCCAGTTCATGCTATTCAACACCACTGTGGGTATGATCCGCCACCATCCAAAATACTCACTCACCTGAAATATTCCAATATTTATTCCATATAAAAGCGTGTAGTGTTAAAATAAAATGCCAACTCACATGTGCAATGCCCTCCGACCGGCACTAAGTCTATCCAGCGAACCAAATCTGTGGCTGGCACGTCGCCCCGTGCATTGAAGTCAGCGTGCGTTCCAAATCCTAGCTGTGCTATTAACCAAAGGCAGGAATGATCACATCTGTCACATCACTATACCTCAACATGTTTCTCATGCTCAATGCGTCACCAGCAAGCCTTTATGGACCTTGCTTTGTGCACTGGTCCAAATCATTTGGTGAAGGGGGGATTATGGTGCGGGGTTGTTTTTCAGGGGTTGGGCTGGGCCCCTTAGTTCTTGCACTGATGTTGGACAAGAAGGCCTGGCTCGCAGACTCTAATTTATCCCAAAGGTGTTCTTTTGGGTTGAGGTCAGGACTGCATGCCAGTCAAGTTCCTCCACCCCAAACTCGCTTATCCATGTCTTTATGGACCTTGCTTTGTGCACTGTTACAAATCATTTGGTGGAAGGAGGATTATGCAGTGGGGTTGTTTTTCAGGGGTTGGGCTTGGCCCCTTAGTTCCAGTGAAGGGAACTCTTAAGGCGCCAGCATACCAAGACATTTTGGACAATTTCATGCTCCCAACTTTGTGGGAAGAGTTTGGGGATGGCCCCTTCCTGTTCCAACATGACTGCGCACAGTGCACAAAGCAAGGTCCATAAAGACATGGATGAGTGAGTTTGGGGTGGAGGAACTTGACTGGCCTGCTCAACCCAATAGAACACCTTTGGGATGAATTAGAGCAGAGACTGTGAGCCAGGCCTTCTCGTCCAACATCAGTGCCTGACCTCACAAATGCATTTCTGGAAGGATGGTCAAACATTCCCATAGACACTCCTAAACCTTGTGGACGGCCTTCCCAGAAGAGTTGAAGCTGTTATAGCTGCAAACTGTGGGCCAACTCAATATTGAACCCTACGGACTAAGACTGGGATGCCATTAACATTCACGTGCGTGTAAAGGCAGGCGTCCCAATACTTTTAACAATATAGTGTATGTATGTATATACAGTCATGGCCAAAAATCTTGGCACCCCTTCATTTCTGTCAAATGATTATTGAACCCTACGGACTAAGACTGGGGTGCCATTGAAGTTCATGTGCGTGTAAAGGCAGGCGTCCCAATACTTTTGCTAATATAGTGTGTGTGTGTGTGTGTGTGTATATATATATATACCTAACACTAGAAAGAATGATCTCTTTAAGAGTCACACTGTCTGCTGATGGCCCACTCCCCCAGCAAGCTCTACTCACTGACCCATGCTCCACTACCTCCTCTCCATTGTCCACATGTGGGAGGTCACATGCTCCCCGGCTCCCTTAGAATAATAGAGTTGTGGCTCTAACAAAGCATGGAGGTGGGAAAGGAGCATAGATGAGTACACCTTGCTAGGGTGGAGGGAGGGGGTAGGCGCTGACATTTAGCCTTGAATTGGTAAAGTGACGGTGTCATTTTAAGTGACTTGTAGCCTTTCACTCCTTGCTACCTAATTATAGCCGGTGATGTTTGAACCGGTCACCTCACCGGGGAGTATCAGATTGTCTACGACCACCCTGGGTTAAGTAGGCTGTGCAGACAGCAGAGGAATAAGGTTTTCATCCGAACGGGATTTGAGAGATTTTATTAAATGGGGGGGGGGTGATCCTGGGGGTTAATTTTATTTATAATATAGAAAAATTTTTTCTCAGAAGCTGTGGACCAGAGAATGCAATGACCCCCATTGTAAGGATGTGCTGGTTCCTTCAGGCCCACACCGGCCACTTCTCTCCTATAAAAATGTTCACAGTTTGCATGGGGGGGAGGGGACCGCGTCGTGGCGTTTGCACGGTCAGCAGCTTCCTCTGTTTCAGTATTTTTTTTTAGTTTTTGGTCAAAAAGAAAAATTTAAAGTGGAGTTCCACCCGGAAATATTTTTTTTTTACATTTTACTTCTCCTGTCAATATAATAAACAACATTTGGAGGATATTTTTTTTTAACCTACCAGAAGTGTCCTGTTGCTAGGTAGTGTTTTCTATTCTGCCACTTCCGCATTACTTCCTGTGACGCTAGGGCTCCTGGGAAATGTGAGTCATCATTTCCCAGGAGTCCGTGGGCATCCCTTTGTTCAGAAATCACGCTATTTCCCGTCGCCGCCCGTCATTATGGCAACCTGACGTAGACTCGGCTATGCGGCCGCCACTCCAGAGCGCATGCGCGAGATCGAGTAGTGCATGATGGGTATCCAGCATGCACTTCTTTCGGGAAGAGATGCCCGGACTACGGACATACTGGGGTAGGGAGTTCCAGAGGATGGGAGAAGCTCTGGAGAAGTCCTGTAGGCGAGCATGGGAGGTGGTAACAAGGGAGCTAGAGAGCAGGAGGTCCTGGGAGGAGCGAAGGGGATTATTTGGGGGGTATCTGCAGATGAGGTTGGTGAAGTAGCTGGGTGGCGATGTTGTGGATGGCCTTGTATGTTGTGGTTAGTATTTTGAATTTTTATGGTGGAGTGGGGGAAGCCAGTGAAGGGATTGGCAGAGAGGGGCAGCAGTCACCGATAGGTTAGTAAGGTGTATATTCTAGCAGCAGCATTCATAATAGACTGAAGGGGGGAGAGTCCTCAACCAAACTGTCAAATTGTCTGGTGTCATAACTGATCACATGTGCAGCACCAAGGCAGATGCAGATCAGACAGAAGCAGCTTCCTTGGCTGTAAAGAGGATTTAATTTGCCTTTAAAGGGGTTGCAAACCCTCTGGGTTTTTCACCTTAATGCATTCTATGCATTAAGGGGAAAAACCTCCTTTAGTGTAGCACAGTGTTGCCAACCTCCCGCAGCATTTTTTACTGGCAAATCATGGAAAATCTTACTGGCGGAGCACATTTTTTACTGGCAACCTGAAAAATAACTGAACTCCTATTAAAAAACGAAGACAATTGATATTTAAACACAACATGGAAACACTGACAATACCCATATCAAGTAGTTTGCCCGGTTTACACTTAAAAAGTCAGCACAGCATGACAAATTATCAGACCCTGATATTTATAGACAGTTGTAAAAATCACTGATTTTTACAAAGTGTCAGTAAATTTACTGGCGGTTGGCAACACTGGTGTAGCAGCCCCCCAGATCCCCCCTTTTACTTACCTGAACCCTGTCTTTCCCGCGCCGTGGACGAGCACACCCACTCCGGCCAGTGTCTCGGGTCCTGATTGGATAGACCCAATGACTCCCGCTGCTGTCAATCAAATACTATGACGCGGAAGCCGGGGGTGGGGCCAAGTCCTGCTGTCTGTGTCAATGGACGCATCAGCAGCAGGACTCGAGAGCATGCCCGCATGAGTCCCCTGAGGGAAGCGCTTCCCCGTGGGGGCACTTGATGCGGGGGGGAGCCAGGAGCACCGTGGAGGGACCCCAGAAGAGGGGGATCGGGGTTACTCTGTGCAAAACCCTTGCACAGAGGAGCTAAATGTAACATGTTTGTTAATTAAGAAAAAAAAAACTAAGCTTTACAACCACTTTAAGGCTGTCAGCAGATCGGCCTCTACAAATTCACCAATGCCTAAAAAATGGAGAGCAACTGAGCATGTGCAGAAAAAGGTGTAATACTGGGTTGTTACCTATTTTTAATGTTTTATATAGTTATACCTGCAAAAGAGGCTGGCTGAAGTCATCTAGCAGGACTTCATTTTCTGACTAAAGTTCCACTTTAAATCTGAGCTTCACTCCCTTTAGGAAGTATAATGTTAATGCTCATGCCTCTTACTTAAATTTTTGGATATTGACTTTTTTTTTTCTTATACTGTAAATACCTTTTTAATATTCCCACCACTTCTGGTGCAATCCACCGCGACAATCTCTACGTCATAAAGGATGTCCCGTCGACTCCTGGGATATCAATGTCATCAATCCCAGTCAACAGGCCTATGTTAACTATGTGTTTGGATAAACAGTATAAGACAATAGCCAATCTTAGATGAAGCACTTGGTCTATACTCATAATGCTGTTCTTCTTTAAAATTTGGCTAGGAAGCTCCTTCAAGAGTCCGTAGAAATTTAAAAAGGAGTTTCAGCCTCCACTTTTGGTGGGTTGGCCCAACAGTCATGTGTGAGCAGAATCTTGGAGGGTTGCAGGATGGGGGGCAGACATCATGTTCTTGTTGAAGGGCTCTGCACGTTGATAAAACATTCTCCACCAAGCTTACAATAAAAATTCTTAACCAAATAAAATAAATCCATGTTGGAAGACTCATTCATGGCTCAAGCATCTTGTGAATCCTACATATTCATTACGCCCAAGATGCCAAGATCCATGGTAATTTTTGTTATTTATTTTAAAAAATACCATCACAGATATTTTATGTCCTACAAAAAAAAAAATTAAAAATGTTTACAATGATAAAACATTTTCCACCAGGTCTATAATAAATCCTTACCCAAATAAAATAAATCCATGTCCCAAGACCCACTCATGGCTCAAGCATCTTGTGAATCCTACGTATTCATTACGCCCAAGATGCCAAGATCCATTGTATTTTTTTGTAAAAAAAAAGATATACTTATTTTATCTCCTACTATAAAAATAACAGTTGATAAATTGATAAAACATTATCCACCAGGCCTATATTAAATCCTTACCCAAATATTATAAATCCATATCCAACGACCCACTGATGGCTCAAGCATCTTGTGAATCCTACGTATTCATTACGCCCAAGATGCCAAGATCCATGGTAATTTTTGCTATTTATTTAAAAAAATACAATCACAGTCATTTTATGTCCTACAAAAAAATTAAAAATGTTTACATTGATAAAACATTTTCCACCAGGCCTATAATAAATCCTTACCCAAATAAAATAAATCCATGGTCATGTCATCTTGTGAATCCTCCAAATTCATTATGCCCAGGATGCAAAGATCCATTGTATTTTTTGTAGTTTATTTAAAAAAAAAATATATACTTATTTTATCTCCTACTATAAAAATAACAGTTGATAAATTGATATTATGAAATTGATAAAACGTTATCCACCAGGACTATAGTAAATCCTTACCCAAATATTATAAATCCATGTCCATATCATTTTGTGAATCCTCCATATTCATTAAGCCCAGGATGCCAAGATCCATTGTATTTTTTGTAGTTTATTTAAAAAAATATATATACTTATTTTATCTCCTACCAAAAAACAAAAAAACAAAACAGTTGATAAATTGATATTATGAAATTGATAAAACGTTATCCACCAGGCCTATAGTAAATCCTTACCCAAATATTATAAATCCATGTCCAAAGACCCACTGATGGCTCAAGCATCTTGTGAATCCTACATATTCATTACGCCCAAGATGCCAGAATCCATTGTATTTTTTGTTATTTATTTTAAAAAATACCATCACAGTCATTTTATGTCCTACAAAAAAAAACGTAAAATGTTTACAATGATAAAATATTTTCCACCAGGCCTATAATAAATCCTTACCCAAATGAAATAAATCCATGGTCATGTCATTTTGTGAATCCTCCATATTCATTAAGCCCAGGATGCCAAAATCCATTGTATTTTTTGTAGTTTATTTAAAAAAATATATACTTATTTTACCTCCTACCAAAAAACAAAAAAAACAAAGCAGTTGATAAATTGATATTATGAAATTCATAAAACATTATCCACCAGGCCTATAGTAAATCCTTACCCAAATATTATAAATCCATGTCCAAAGACCCACTGATGGCTCAAGCATCTTGTGAATCCTACATATTCATTACGCCCAAGATGCCAAAATCCATTGTATTTTTTGTTATTTATTTTAAAAAATACCATCACAGTCATTTTATGTCCTACAAAAAAAAACGTAAAATGTTTACAATGATAAAATATTTTCCACCAGGCCTATAATAAATCCTTACCCAAATGAAATAAATCCATGGTCATGTCATTTTGTGAATCCTCCATATTCATTAAGCCCAGGATGCCAAAATCCATTGTATTTTTTGTAGTTTATTTAAAAAAATATATACTTATTTTACCTCCTACCAAAAAACAAAAAAAACAAAGCAGTTGATAAATTGATATTATGAAATTCATAAAACATTATCCACCAGGCCTATAGTAAATCCTTACCCAAATATTATAAATCCATGTCCAAAGACCCACTGATGGCTCAAGCATCTTGTGAATCCTACATATTCATTACGCCCAAGATGCCAAAATCCATTGTATTTTTTGTTATTTATTTTAAAAAATACCATCACAGTCATTTTATGTCCTACAAAAAAAAACGTAAAATGTTTACAATGATAAAATATTTTCCACCAGGCCTATAATAAATCCTTACCCAAATGAAATAAATCCATGGTCATGTCATTTTGTGAATCCTCCATATTCATTAAGCCCAGGATGCCAAAATCCATTGTATTTTTTGTAGTTTATTTAAAAAAATATATACTTATTTTACCTCCTACCAAAAAACAAAAAAAACAAAGCAGTTGATAAATTGATATTATGAAATTCATAAAACATTATCCACCAGGCCTATAGTAAATCCTTACCCAAATATTATAAATCCATGTCCAAAGACCCACTGATGGCTCAAGCATCTTGTGAATCCTACGTATTCATTACGCCCAAGATGCCAAGATCCATTGTATTTTTTGTTATTTATTTTAAAAAAATACCATCACAGTCATTTTATGTTCTACAAAAAAAATTAAAAATGTTTACAATGATAAAACATTTTCCACCAGGCCTATAATAAATCCTTACCCAAATGAAATAAATCCATGTCCATGTCATTTTGTGAATCCTCCATATTCATTAAGCCCAGGATGCCAAGATCCATTGTATTTTTTGTAGTTTATTTAAAAAAAAAAGATATACTTATTTTATCTCGTACTATAAAAATAACAGTTGATAAATTGATATTATGAAATTGATAAAACATTATCCACCAGGCCTACCGGTATATTAAATCCTTACCCAAATATTATAAATCCATATCCAACGACCCACTGATGGCTCAAGCATCTTGTGAATCCTACGTATTCATTACGCCCAAGATGCCAAGATCCATTGCAGTTTATTTAAAAAAAAAAAAATATATATACTTATTTTATCTCCTACCAAAAAAAAAAACTTGATAAATTGATATTATGAAAGTGACATTGATAAAACGTTATCAACCAAGCCTTTAATAAATCTTAATTCAAATAAAATAAGTCCATGCCATCTTATGAATCCTGCATATTCATTACGCCCAAGATGCTCTACATGCTCGGTTTTCTCAGCCCCATTTTTTTTGCTTTACATTTATTTGAGTGGTCTGTTTTTTTTTTTTTGTTTTTTTTTGCTGATATTGGATGCCTGTCTGCGCATAATTAGACAGCTTTCCTATAGGGGGATGTTCTTGCTCTGCCCTGTTTTGCTAAATGAGGGGTACATAAGTCATTAACTTGATGCGTGGATTTAAACAAGGGCCCGAGCTGATATTTCAGTAAAGCGTTCCTGATGAATAGCTGACCCCCTGACCTCATCTCCAGCAAGGTTTAATTAAACTGTCAGCGCCGGACAGACAGACAAAAGGGGCAGGGTTTTGTCCAGGCCGCAAGGACATTGTCCCCAATGAAATGAAGAACTGTTAAAAATTGATCACTCTTTTCCTACAAAGAGAAGGACAAAGGATTGGAGGTGACCTCGGCTCCCTCTCCTTCCATGCCTTTCAATCCCCTCTAAGTAAACTACACGCTTTGCTCCCAGCGCTCTTTTCAGCTGTCTAGGAAAGCTGTGCGTGGGTTTTTTTTTGCCTTCCATAAAAACTTCAATTATCTAACAGCCATAAATCCTGCTGTATGGGATGGCGACCAGTAATAGGAACTCCAGTTGGAACCATCTTTGTATTTTTTGAATTAGAATAATGTTTGCGCGTTGAGATTGATCTCGTGGTTTGGTTAATGGAGTATAACGCTGGGCAGGCCTGTGCGGGCTCGATGGTGGATTGAGAGAATCGGGATGGAGACAGTGGGAAAGAAGAGCGAGGAAAAATTGGCAGGTTGGTGGCATGGTGGGGGGGGGGTGAAAGATACGGATAGGAAGGTGCTGAGGAGAGAGGTTCATCAGGTTGGAGGTGAAAATAATAAAAATCTAAAATCTATTCAGTCTACAACTTCTCTCAGACTTTTTAACTTGGATAAGTGGTCTCCAATCTTTGCTTGCCTTTATCTGGCCCTTGGGGCCCTACTCCTCCCACTGACAGCAACGATGAGGCACTATTATTACCACTGATACCAACAGTGGGCACTATTCCTCCCATTAACAATGGAACACCATTCTGACAATATTCCTCCCACTGACACCAATGATGGGACACTATTTGTCCTGCTGACACCATTGATGTGGCACTATTCCTTCAACTGATACCAATGATGGAGCACTACTCCTCCCACTGACACCAATGATGGGGCACTATTCCTCCCACTGATACCAATGATGGGGCATTATTCCTCCCACTGACACCAATGATGGGGCATTATTCCTCCCACTGACACCAATGATGGGGCGCTATTCCTCCCACTGATACCAATGATGGGGCACTATTCCTCCCACTGATACCAATGAGGGGGCACTATTCCTCCCACTGATACCAATGGGAGTAACCATAGTCACCCTCCTTATCACGGGGTAGTAACC
>BLSH010106274.1:485087-497048 GCA_018402905.1 Glandirana rugosa
AAATGAAATTCCAGTAGTGTTTCCTGTTCCCCCGTGAGAAATATATACACACACATACACAACCAAATAATCCCATATACAATCCTTCACCCACAGTTGATCCAGAGGAAGGCAAAAAACCCCAGCAAAGCATGGATCCAATTTGCTATAGCGCGGGAAAAAATTCCTTCCTGATTCCCCAAGAGGCAATCGGATTTTCCCTGCATCAACTTTACCTAAAGATGTTATCACCCAGTTATATTATTTACATTAAGGAAAGAATCCAGGCCTTTTTTAAAGCAATCAACTGTGCTGCCAAAACCACCTCTGGAGGGAGTCTATTCTACATTTTCACAGCTCTTACTGTGAAGAAACCTTTCCGTATTTGTAGATGAAATCTTTTTTCCTCTAGACGTAAAAAGTGCCCCCTTGTCCTTTGTGATGACCTTAAAGTAAATAACTCCACACCAAGTTCACTATATGGACCACTTATATATTTGTACATGTTGATCATATCCCCCCTTAATCTCCCCTTCTCAAGTGAGAATAAATTCAGATCCTCTAATCTTTCCTCATAGCTGAGCTCCTCCATGCCTCTTATTAGTTTGGTTGCCCTTCTCTGCACTTTCTCCAGTTCCCCGATATCCTTTTTGAGAACTGGTGCCCAAAACTGAACTGCATATTCCAGATGAGGTCTTACTAATGATTTGTACAGGGGCAAAATAATGTCTCTCTCTCTGGAGTCCATACCTCTCTTAATACAAGAAAGGATTTTGGTTGCTTTGGAAACCGCAGCTTGGCATTGCATGCCATTATTAAGCTTATGATCTACCAACACCCCCAGATCCTTCTCCTATTGATATCAGGGTCCTCATTCCCCTTTTGAGCTGATGAGGCCTGGGACCAGTACAGGAGGGCTGGCTGTAGTGCCTTTTCAGCGGTCCTGGGTGTTGGCTTTGGGTAACTGAAGGCTGGAAACCAAGGATGGGTCTTCAGGGTCCCATTGGAAGGAACTTTATTGGAACTTTTCCCGTACACATTGCAATAAGCATGAGATACAACCGGATTCGTGAAACTTGCCTTTCAGCTATTTGTTTCCAGCAGACCTGTAATTAGTGTTGAGTTTGGATACAACGCGGCAGGTGACCTCATGTTCGGCATTTCTTCTTATGTTCAGATGCAGCTGGCTCTAAGAGAAGACCAAGGTGTCAATGCCTGTTCATTGTCTTGACACGCTTTCTATAGATATCTTGCATGGTTTCATACTTTATCCTGTGAGCCCTGTTAATCTTTCACTTCCTCCCACCTAACCCATGTTTATGTCTCCTCTTTTGAGCCGTGACCCTTCCAGCCTCTCGGCTCTTTCATAGATACAACGCATCTTTCACTAGGTACACGGAGATATAAACAGTTTGCTGTCTGGCCGGGGTGACTTTGAACATGCGCCTGATTGTTGGCGATCATTACGTGTAACCCCGAGCCAAAGAACGCCTGACATGGAGTTTCAGAGCTCCATATGAATGGCAGATGTTGATTCTTTAATTGCTCTCGGTCTTGTCATTGTTTACATCATCAACAGAAGAGAAAAGCACTGGAAATCAAGCCGGGGTGGAATGGAAGGAAATGATACAGGGAATTGTGTTTGCAGATTTCTCCACAGCGCCTGAAGGATGAAAGAGTTATGAAGGGAATCTAATGACCTTCAGCTCCCCGTAGCTGAAATAAAATGGAGGGGTTTTTAGATTTCTGGTTGGTTAGCTTGTGATACGTTGGGTAAATATTGCTTGTCTGTTCAGGATGGCTTCTCGTATCCTTCATAGTTTTGTGGTTCAGATAATAGACACCCCAAAGTGGAGGAGCTCCAAAGGCTGCTCAGTTATAAGTGACAAATTACCGTATTTTCAGCAGAAAAAGGCCTTTAGATGTTCCCTGACCTCCCAAAACCTGCATTATGCAAATCTTGACTTTAGATTGCAGGACTTAAAGTGACTCTAAAGGTTTCAATTTAAATTTAAAAAAATAACAAACAACTTATACTTACCTGCTCTGTGTAATGGTTTTGCACAGAGCAGCCCTCTTCTTTTTGGGTCCCCCACCAGCGGTCCTGGTTGCTACCGTCTAACGAGTTTATATGATTGAATAAAAGCTGCTGATTAAAAACCTCCATATACAGATTATGACTAAGCGGGTATAACTCCCGTGAAACGCGTCAATCTATCTTGCCTTTGATGTACTTCTTATGGACTGTTGAGTGAGTAATCTGCATGATGTTTTTGAAATAAACACTATTCGTTTGCAAGTTCCTGTGGTGCTGTCAATATCTTCATTGATGTATTGCTCCATATACAGGACCCTATACCCAATGATGATCCAGAGAATGGAAGGTCCCATCTGATCCACCGGGGGAATAAAAATTCTCTCCTAAGGCAGGGGTCTCATAATTTTATAAACAAGGGGCCAGTTTACTGTCCTTCAGACTTTAGGGGGGCAGCCTGTGGCCAGTGGCAGTAGAAACCATCTCAGTGTCAGTGGGAGTAAACAATGTCACATCTTTGGTGGGAGGATTAAAACCCCAGCATTGGTGTCAGTGGAAGAAATAGTGCCCGGTCACTGTTGTCAGTGGAAGGAATAGTGCCCCGTCATTGGTATCAGTGGGAGGAATAGTGCCCTGTCATTGGTATCAGTGGGAGGAATAGTGCCCCATCATTGGTATGAGTGGAAGGAATAGTGCCCCGTCATTGGTATCAGTGGGAGGAATAGTGTCCCATCATTGGTATCAGTGGGAGGAATAGTGCCTCGTCATTGGTATCAGTGGGAGGAATAGGGCCCCATCATTGGTATCAGTGGAAGGAATAGTGCCCCGTCATTGGTATCAGTGGGAGGAATAGTGCCCTGTCATTGGTATCAGTGGGAGGAATAGTGCCCCATCATTGGTATCAGTTAGAGGAATAGTGCCCCATCATTGGTATCAGTGGAAGGAATAGTGCCCCGTCATTGGTATCAGTGGGAGGAATAGTGCCCCATCATTGTTATCAGTGGAAGGAATAGTGCCCCATTATTGGTATCAGTGGGAGGAATAGTGCCCCATCTTTGGTGTCAGTGAGAGGAATAGTGCCCCGTCATTGGTGCCAGTGACGGGAATAGTGGCCCGTCATAGGTATCAGTGGGAAGAATGCTGCCCCATTGTTGGTGTCAGTGGCAGGAATTATGCCCCCATTGGTGGTGTCAGTAGGGGGAATAGTGCCCCAAGGGCCAGATAAGGCAAGCAAAGGGCCGCATTTGGCCCCCGGGCTGCAGTTTGGAGACCACTGCGCTAAGGCAATCAGATATTCCCAGGATCAACAAGGAAGGACACAGGTCTTTCCTCTTCTTTCTTAGCACTGTCCTTCCTCCTGGACAGTGTCACTCATGTTGTGAGTCCCCTCTTAGTCTAATAGTACTGTGAACTCAAGCTGCATAATGATAGGGTGTCTCCACTCTGGATGGAGCAGCAATGGAGACACCTTTGGAAAGCAGCTTAGCCAACCTGAGGAGAGGGTAGTGTTAGAGCAGGGTTTCTCAACCAGGGTTCTATGGATCCTTAGGGTTTCTCCAGCGGTTGCTGGGGGTTCCTTGAGCAAAGAGCAATTTCTGCTTCTCAGATAAGTTCCTACTGACACCATTAATCTTTTTAGTTTTCTGTAAGGGATTCTTCCCAATGACCAAAAGTGTAAGGAACATTCTCCCCACTATCACTCTAAGGCAGGGATCCTCAAACTACGGCCCTCCAGCTGTTGCGGAACTACACATCCCATAAGGCATTGTAAAACTCTGACATTCACAGACATGACTAGGCATGATGGGAATTGTAGTTCCTGAACAACTGGAGGGCCATAGTTTGAGGACCCATGCTCTAAGGTATCATGAGTTGTAGATATAGAACATTTTAGCAGAGGTTCCCTGACACAGGAAAGATAGTTCAAGGATTGCTCTGTGTTGAAAGGGTTGGGTAAGGCAGTGTTAGATGCGCTAGTAGATTTAGATAGGGTTGACTTACAAATTAAAGCAGAACTCTAGATAACCCTTTTAGGCATCTATAGCAACAGTTTCAGTTGAAGTCACTCATAAATGGTTTGTCTCAACCCTCTACCTGCCAGTGAGAGGTAAGTACTCATCTGTGCAGGGGGAGGGGGTTAGGTTGGGTAGGGAAGGGGTAAAAAGGGATAAATGTAGTTATTCTTTAGGTTTGTGCTTCATATTGTCCAGATTCCTAAACGCCTCTCCTGGTTCTATGGTCTGCTGATGCTTGAGTTTAGTTTATATTGGGGGGGTTAGTATACATTCTCTTGCTAAAACAGTTTATTTGTTGTAAATGAGGCATCACTTTTTAAATGAAACAAAACAATGAAGAGTTTTTGGCACCACCAATATTCTCAAAGTTTATAGAACTCTGAAGTAGAAGGCAGTGTCCAATACTGGAATGTAATGTTGGATGGAGGTAAAGCCGGCCATAGATGGATCAAATCTTGGCCGGTTCATCTATAGGCAGTCTGCTTGTACTGAGATTGATTTCTTTCCTTCTGTGGTGGAAAGAAAGAAAATTGTATAATCTATGGCTTGCTGAAAGTGATTTTAAAGTTTGAAGGTTTTTGAACTTGATGCATTCTGCGCATTACGATAAAAAACCTTCTGTGTGCTGCTCCCCCCCCCCCCAGTACTCACTAGGAGCCCCCTCTCAATCCAGTGATGTGCATGAGAGCCTCGGCTGTCCTAGGATTCCCGCTCCTCATTGGCTGAGAACGCAGCGGGAGCCATTGACTGTCAATCACAGCCAGTGAGAAAAGGAGGAGAGCGTGAAGGGCGGGCCCGAGCCGCGGCTCCATTTGTTTTATGGATGTATAGAGCGAGGCTCGGGAGCAAGCACGCACCAATGCTCCCATAGCAAGCAGCTTGCTGTTGGGGACACTGGTAAAGGGGGAGGTGCCAGCAGTGTCAATAGGGGATCCAAGAAGAGAAGATTGGGGTTGCTGTGTGCAAAACCATTACACAGAGCGCATAAGTATGACATATCACTAATATGACCTTAAGAGTGAGGCCACAGAGACACTTTAGAGGGTAGAACAACATACAGGAATGGAATGAAGATTATGGACAATAGCTACTTATACATGGAATGCGCTATGTGCTTTTAGCGGGATATATGTAAAGTTAGTTTTCCATTAATCTTATTTATGTGACTTTTACAATTTACTTGATTGCTCTTCCATATTTTTTTGGTGGTGTGAACAAAGATTTGTGGATAAGTCACTATAGGTAGTCTACACTGACTCTGCCTAAAGCTGACCATCCGCCAGTAGAATTTCCTCCTTTAGCTTTTGGATTGTCCATTCAATTCTCTAAGAGTTTACGGGGACACATAGACAGTCATTTTGGACTGTAGTCAGGTGAAAAATGGAAGGGCAATGATGAATGAAATTCTAAATTTGAATGTGATTCCTGACTGGAAAAAATCGTAATTATTTCAATGCTCATGTCCTTGAAGAACTTTTATCCGGAAGTAGAACTTACCTTATCATGAACATTCGTTTTGTTGGTTGCAGTAATGAAAGATCAATGCAACAAATATTTTCAGTATATCGTATTGAGGGTATCTACTCAATGAAGTTTTCATGTTCTCCATGTGCTTGTGTGGGTTCTGCTGGATACAAGCTATGTATGATGAGAATCGTAGTTCTTTAGGGGGGCACTGCACCATACTTGCCATTGGAGGCTAATAGCTACTGGACTTCAGTTCCCACAAGTGGCTGCACCTAGAGGAAGTGAAATTCACAGTTTTCCCAGGCAAACTGGTCTAGATCTGGGGCAGTCCAGGGAAGTGAGAGAACAGATCTGTTGTGAGGTTTTATGCCTCATATCTGAGGGACCGGAGTTATTAAAGAAGAGTTAAAAGGACCTGTTGCTGTGCCTGTTCCCCCACATCAGGGAGAGGGAACTGACCTGCACCTAAGGCTGCTAGAGCTGCCTTCAGAGAGTTAAGAGAGAGAGTTACTATTTCTTCAGGGCCCGAGCTCAGAGACTGTGGCCTGTGTGAAGATCTGGAACCTGATCAGTGGGAACTGCTGATCACCAAGCAATTGGGACCTGATCAGCCATCTGCCAGGAAGTGGTGAGCTGAACTACATGTTCTAAACACCTGCCACACTTTGTTAGCCCAAACGGAGAATGTTCATACTTAGCAGTATAGTCTCTGTTATCTACTAACACTCTTAAAGGGACAGAGTACCACCTAAAGAAGGGCCCCACTGAAAGCTGGCCAAATTTGACTATCAGGTGCCAGGTACTTTCAGCCATGTTCAGGGGTACCCCATTAAGTAAAGTCTCAAACACCCACATGCCACAGGGGTTACATGCATAGTGCGTGTGCAAGGATCCATCATCACCAGCGGCTCCTGCGGGGGTAAGTGATACAACAGGCTGGTGGGATAGTTGACTCCTTTTCATATTGGCCCTACTATGTGAAATGGGGACTTGATTGTAAGCTTCTTGAGGACAAGGACTGATGTTAATGTGCAATATATAATGTAAAGTTTCCTTTAAGCTTTAATAACTATGGGCATCATTTGTGTGGCTTAAAAAGCTTCTATTTCTCTGGTGTACATATCTTCTTTAAGCTCTTGCTGCTCACCTAACGGATATGTACCACAGCAAACATTGTGGGCTTAAGCACCCACATGCCACACATGGGCTGCAGAGCTTTCTTTGCTGAGAGTGCGCTCACAGCACAGTGGCTAAGCTGTCATGGACAGGTTTTGGTCTCTACTATTGATCGGGAGCTGGTGAGACTGGCTCCCCGGTCATGTGCCCACTTTGACAGCCAATCACAGTGGTCATGTGAAAGTCCAGTAAAAACCCTGTTAAAGGGAAGCTAAGCCAGGGGTAGGTGGGAAGGAGTTAAACAAATCTTCCGTCTTATGTGGCAGAAGGTCGGTTTTTGGGTGGTTCAACAGCTGGAAGACATAGATGGTTTTGATATAAACAAGACTTTAATCTAGAGAATTTGGATTTAATTCCACTGAAAATTAAATACAATTGCTCATGCTGTCTTCTTGGAGTGGGTCAGTTGATGTGAAAGCAGAGCCTTGAGGGATATGAATCTTACTGGGAAGTAAGCTGGAAATTGTTCATTTCATAAGAGTCGGAGAATTCTGTAAGCGGCATTGGGGCTTATTCATTCGGGTGCCATCTCTTATCAGATGAACAGAATATCAGTAATAGTTAGTGGGGTCTTATGGTGACCACAGATATTAGAACGAGGGTGGATTTTTCCGTATTATTTTTCAGTGCACTTGTAGACTTGCATACTGGAGAAGAATGCTTGCGTGCATAGTCTTCTTACCTCAGGGGTGTGATAGTCTGTTATTTGTTGACCCCAAGCCCCAAGATTGATGAACAGAGAAAGGATAAGTGGAGCATGTAATTATGGCAGTGGATGAAGTATGAAAACATGCAAAAGCACTCCCATTACAGAAACTATAGGCAAAACTTTTTTTCATCTTGGATGGAATAAGGGATAAAAGGATAACCCCTGCCAGATTTTTTTTTTGCCATCTTTGTCCCATTGGGGAGATTCTCCTTCACTTCCTGTCCCATAGCCAAGCAGGAAGTGAGAGGAAATCCCTGCAAATTATGGGAATTCCCCCAGGTCACCAGAACTAGCGTCCACATTGGAAGAATTGCCCTTAGTTATACTTTAACAATCTGCTGAAAAGCCAGTGAGCTACTAATTTACTTTATTGAGTTGACAACTTTGCCTCTGCAGCACTGAAATTCCAAGCAGTGTTGTCAGCCCTGCCTGAGTTCTCCATGATCATACCTTGAAAATCAGAATTCCTGGGATAGGGAGCACAGTAAGGGGGGTGAATGGTAAGAGTGGCAAAATGGTGGGAATGGCAAACAGTGGGAGGGGCCTAAAACTTGAGACTACATACAGATAGCAGGAGTCAGAATTATGTATTGTACAGTGTGCAGGGGCCCAGGGTAAGGTACATAGTGCAGGGGTCTGGGGTGGGTAACCTACTTAATACAAGGGTCCGGGTTGGGTAAGGTACATAGTACAGGGGTCTGGGTCGAGTAATGTACTGTATATGATGCAGGGGTTCAGGTTGGGTAAGGTACTTAGTGCAGGGGTCTGGGGTGGGTAAATTACTTAAAGTGATATCAAAGTCTTGTTTTTTTTGTTTAAAAAAAAATACTTACCTGCAATGGTTTTGCAAAAAGCAGCCCAGATCCTCCTCTTATTGGGTCACTCGATGGTGCTCCTGGCCCCTCTCTCCAGCTTGCTATGGGGGCACCCAAGCCAAGCTGGGGCTCTGTGTGTCTATTCAGACATGGAGCCAATGGCACCCGCTGCTGTCTAAGCCAATGAGGAGGGAAAGTCCCGGACAGCCAAGGCTCTCATGCAACATAGCTGGATCGAGATGGGGCTCAGTTAAGTATTAGGGGGGCTGCTGCACAGAGAAGGTTTTTTTTTTCTTGATGCATAGAATGCATTAAACTAAAAACCTTCTGCCTTTAGAAACACTTTAATGCAGGGGTCCAAGTTAGGTAGGGTATATAGTACAGGGGTCTGGGTTGGGTAAGGTACATAGTACAGGGGTCCAGGTTGGGTAAGCTACATAGTGCAGAGGTCTGGGGTGGGTAACCTACTTAACGCATGGGGCCTGGTTGGATAAGTTACATAGTACAAGGGTCTCGGTTGGGTAAGTTATATAGTACAGGGGTCCAGGTTGGGTAAGCTACATAGTGCAGAGGTCTGGGGTGGGTAACCTACTTAATGCAAGGCTCCGGGTTGAGTAAGATACATCATACAGGGTCTGGGCTGGGTAAGGTACATAGTACAGGGGTCTGGGTCGGGTAATGTATATGATTCAGGGGTCCAGGTTGGGTAAGGTACATGGTGCAGGGGTCTGGGGTGGGTAACCTACTTAATGTAATGGTTGAGGTTCGGCAAGGTACATAGTACAGGGGTCCAGATTGGGTAAGGTACATAGTGCAGGGGTCTGGGGTGGGTAACCTACTTAGTGCAAAGATCTGGTTTGGGTAAGTTACAATGTACAGGGGTCTGGGTTGGGTAAGGTACATAGTACAGGGGTCTGGGTTGGGTAATGTATATGATAGGGGAGTCCAGGTTGGGTAAGGTACATAATTCAGTGGTCTGGGGGTGGGTACCTTACTTAATGCAGGGGTCCAGGTTGGGTAAGGTACATTGTACAGGGGTGGGTCTGGGTTGGGTAAGGTACGTAGTGCAGTGGTCTCGAGTGGGTAACTTACTTAATGCATGGGTCTGGGTTGGGTAAGGTACATAGTGCAGTGGTCTGGGGTGGGTAACTTACTTAATGCATGGGTCCGGGTTGGGTAAGTTACATTGTACAGGGGTTCCGGGTTGGGTAAGGTACATTGTACAGGGGTCTGGGTTGGGTAAGGTGCATTTTACAAGGGTCTGGGTTGGGTAAGGTTCATAATACAGGGGTCTAGGTTGGGTACAGTACATAGTACAGGGGTCTGGGTTGGGTACGGTACATAGTACAGGGATCTGGGTTGGGTAAGGTACATAGTGCAGTGGTCTGGGGTGGGTAACTTACTTAATGCATGGGTCCGGGTTGGGTAAGGTTCATAATACAAGGGTCTGGGTTGGGTAAGGTTCATAATACAGGGGTCTGGGTTGGGTACGGTACATAGTACAGGGGTCTGGGTTGGGTACAGTACATAGTACAGGGATCTGGGTTGGGTAAGGTACATAGTACAGGGGTCTGGGTTGGGTACGGTATATAGTACAGGGATCTGGGTTGGGTAAGGTAAATTGTATAGGGGTCCGAGTTGGGTAAGGTTCATAGTACAGGGGTCTGGGTTGGGTACGGTACATAGTACAGGGGTCTGGGTTTGGTACAGTACATAGTACAGGGATCTGGGTTGGGTAAGGTACAGTACATAGTGAAGGGGTCCAGAAGCTAAAAAACATGCAGGGAACCCAGGAAGATATGGAGAGCAGTGGCCAGCAGACAGGCAGCACTCCCAAGATGAAAGGAGTAAGTAAGCTTATATTGGATTGCTTATATTACTATTACAATACTGATGTTATAAAATGATAGTGTATGCTGTGACCAGAGATCTCCTTTAATAATCACGATGGACGTGTGCCAAATAGACTTTGACTTCAATGGGCTTCCTGTGACCAGAGATCTCCTTTAATAATCACGATGGACGCGTGCCAAATAGACTTATGCCTTTGACTTCAATGGGCTTTCTAATGCAGTAAAGAATGGACCTGCACAGCAGCGTAGAGAGGGGAATGGATGGTATTATGGGTAAGAGGGATACATGCATTTTAGTGCATTGCAACGCGCACCTTAAAATGCAGCAGCATAATTGGGCCCTAAAAGTGTATCGGTATCAGCAGTGTAAAAACTCAGCAACCACAATAAAAAAATTGGTGATCACAATTTGGCCATTCTCTGCTGCCTTATTAAATAAGCCCATGTACAGCACGTCATATTTATTACTCCGTCCAGTAGGGAACCCCTCATGCTTATATATACGTTGATCTATTGCTGTCGTTGGTACAAGTTTTATATATTTCACCTACCAAAGAGCACTGCCGAGAACCATTTCCATTAAATTTTCTGCTGATTTGTGTCTCCGGAGGTCAATAATAAATGGCTGTAAAATCAGCCCTGTTCCGCGCTCCTGCCGTTGCGATTTTTCAATCTTTCAACGTCGCTTAAAAAAAAAAAAAAAGCCGAGCGCCGACAAGAGGATGTGCCGTGGGATTGGCGCTGGTTGCAGGACACGTTTACATCTTTGTTTGGATTTTTCTTTAGACGTGCGAGCGCTGTGGAGACCCAACAATTCAGTTGTTAAAAGCCAGTCCCCTGCACTTGGCAGCAGAGCCAAAAGTTAATGTTGTTCTGCAGTCTTATGCTAATAATGTCACTTCTATGGCAAAGGAGAACAGAATTCCCTTCACTCGGGCTGTTACTGTGTATCTAGTGGAGCATTCAAAGGCAATTCGGCTAAATCCGCAGATTTGACTGGCAGTAAGTTCCATTGTAATGCATGGGCTTTGCTGGAGGGAACTCAAAAGCTGGCCATAGACAAGTCGATTTTTCCTAAAACCCAGCCAAGGTTTGATGTTGTCACATTGGCAGAGTTATTCAGTTATTGCATTGAGTGAAGATTGATTCAAGCAAATCACACTTTTTGTGTGATTGACCTTTGTTCCAGATTGTTTGCGGTGTAACTTGGGTCTTCTGGATCACTCATACACTGGAATTGCCCATGGGACTTTTGCAGGAGTTGCACCCAACAAAAACAGGTCAACACATTCTAAAAAAGTAGAAACTTTTATTCAAATAATGTGGGTTGGTGTATCCCGCGCCCCTGGGAAAGTTTAAGATATTGGATGATTCTGTTTGCAGCTGCTGTTGTAACCTATGTTACCAATTGTGGGTCTATAGGGTAATGAAAATTGTGTGTGATTGAACAGCGCTTGCTTTCTTATGTGGTGCTACTGTAGCCCATGTGCTATTTTTATTCACTGTGTTCAAAATATTAATGATGTTTCTTCCACATAAACCAATACCCATAGATTTATGGTCAATAAATTTCTAGCCTAGATATTTCTATCGCTCTCACAGTCCTATGTACCAATACAATGATTACTGTGTACCAACGGTAACATCAATAGGCAGGTAGACAAATGCTAGCCTTAAATTCAATAACAGTGCTTAAAACAGCGGTCCTTATACGACCCATATAATAAATAAATATGATAAAATATATAAGTGACAGTAGTGCTCTCAGGTGCTATTATAGTGCATATATATACTTATATTGATTAGAGGTTCTATTTGTGTAAAGTGCCTGTGCTTTCTATTTCAGTTTTCTCCAATTAATATCATTTCAAATTGTGCAGTCCATTCAAAAACAGTTCTTTAAAATCTTCAG
>BLSH010106274.1:503177-524933 GCA_018402905.1 Glandirana rugosa
TGTCACGGGATAACGTACTCAACAGGGGTAGTGTCACGGGAGAATATAGTCCACAGGGGTAGTTTCACGGGGGTGATGGGGACAACTCATGCAATAGGGCACTGTAATAGGGTCATCTGATGTTAAGGGGCACTCTGATGGGAACATTGAAATGGGGACAATTGATATAAGAGGGCACTGTGATGGGGACACCTGATGTAAGGGGGCACTGTGATGGGGACATCTGATGTAATAGGGCACTGCAATGGGGACACCTGATGTAATAGGGCACTGTGATGGGGACAATTTTTGTAAGGGGGCACTGTGATGGGAACAACTGATATAAGAGGGCACTGTGAGGGGGACACCTGATGATAGGGGGCACTGTGATGGGGACACCTGATGTAATAGGACACTGTGATGGAGACACCTGTTGTAAAAGGGGCACTGTGATGGGAACATTTGATGTAAGGCGGCACTTTAATAGGGACACCTGATATAACACTGGACTGTTAAGGAGGCACCTGATGTAAGGGGGCACTATGATGGGGACACCTGATGTAAAGGGGCACTGTGATGGGGGCACCTGATGTAAAGGGGCACTCTGATGGGTGTCTATTTTTTTGTTAGACATACAATGACTACAAATATATCTGAGTCATAACACAGACATGAGATTTGGACCTCTGCTGGAAGAAAGAAGAAAATTTTGCTGACTTAAATTCTACTCAATCCCTCTGTTCTGCATATGACTTTATAACGCACATCAGCATTGTACATGCATGCGGTTCTTTTCAGGGTCTGTTCATTTTTTGTTATGCAGATCACATGTTATGATTCCGTTCCCTTCATTCACTCTAATCCCTTTGTACGTCGTGACAAGAGACTTGCGGTGAATTTATTCCGAACAAACCGAATGAAATCCGTAAATAGCCGTGATTGTAATAGCGCCTAATCCCCCCTTGCCGTCACTCAGACCGATTGTTAGACACCGTCTCTTCTTTTTCCCCTTCGCTTTTCGGCCCGTTCCTACGTCTGATGTTCGCCTCTCTTTTTCATCTTCCCTTCTCTGGATCATTTGCTTGAGGGATAGTATGACAGCTTTTCCGACTGGAGCATCAGAGCATCCTTTGAAAACCAAAGGAGCGGTGTGGGTTTTTTTTTTTTTCTCTTTCGCTCTCTCTCTCCCTTTCCATTGCCTGTTTGAATAACGAACATTTCCCAGAGCTCAATGAATATACATGGTACTCACATGAAAGGCAGCAAACAATTTAACTGCTCCCCGAGATCCCCTCGGCCTCGCCACTTCTCCGGCTCTTTTTAACCAGAAATGCAAATGTTTAAAGATGCAAACGGATTTTACTGCAGGCCTCGAACTACATCTGCAAGGGATTGACATTGGAACGCGTCTCCGCCGTAACGCCAACAGACGTATTTATCTGGGGGTCACGGTTCACTTCCATCGGAGCTTGTTAACTAGTAATCACCTGAGCGGCTTTCGCTTTAACACTCGTGAAAGCGACCTTGAGGAAGTCCGTTAAAGTTGCCGCTTTGAGGCTCGTAACTCTAATGGGAGACGCAGGTTTATGGCGTTGACTCCGACACATTACGTCCAAGTGTAAAAAAGGAGCGTTTATAGCTACAGAGGTCCAAATTTGGAGTTTGCCTTGCCAGATGTGAACAATGCCCTTTTTTAAAGCAATGGCTTGCAATATTTAAAGGGCCACAGGGCACATGTTAGTCATTGGTAATGGAAAAAAAATGATCTTAGTAACATACGTGAAATCATAGGAGTGGATTTACTAAAAGCAAGTGCAGTTGTTCCAGAGCTTAGTAAACGAGGGGAAGCTTCACTTTTTTTCTCTCCTTGACTTTGTAAAGAATATCCAATCACATGCAAAGTAAATAAATCTGTCTGTAACAAACTCACCTCTCTCTATGATCTCTTTATCACTAACTCATTCAATCTACTCGCCATTACCGAAACCTGGCTTCATGAATCTGACACTGCTTCTTCTGCTGCCCCATACCATGGTGGTCTTCTCCCCCAGAGCCAGTGGATGCAAGGGAGGGGGTGTCAGAATCCTTCTAGCCCCACATAGCACCTTTCAGGTACTTCACCCACCTCTAGGGTTGCCACCTCCCCCTTTAAACCTGAACACATATGAATTACACAGGTTTTGAGGCTAATTTAATGCAGATAAGGCAACCGGTTCAATTACCACCTTAATCAGCCACAGAACCTGTGTATTTAATATGTGTTCCATTTTACAGGGATGAGGTGGCAACCCTACCCACCTCCCTCTCTGTCACTCTCATGTGAGGCACACTGCATTCGACTTTTCTTTCCAGTTTCTCTGAGGATAGCTGTGATCTACCACCCCCCTGGATCGGTATCAGCCTTTCTTCATGACTTCTCTGCCTAGCTACCCTACTTTCTCTCTTCTGAAATCCTCACAATAATTTTTGGGGACTTCAACATTCCTATTAATACTGTACTAATACTGCTGCTACTTCTAAACTTCTCAGTCTAACCTTTGACCTGAAGCAATGAATAAATGCTTCTACTCACTCTGAAGGCAATACCCATGACCTTGTTTTCTCCCACCTATGTGCTCCATGAAACCTCTCCAACTATCCTTTCCCTCTGATCACTCCTTATTAGTTTCACTCTCTCCCTTTCCTTCACCTCCTCTCCCTCCAACCGCCTAACAGTTACCCATATAGACCTATGCCATCTCAACACTTCTTTTCTCTACTCCGCTACCGACAACCTCTATGACAGAATCTCACCCCTGTCCTGCACCGATCAGCCACTTCTGTCTACAGTGCTTCACTTTTAGCCTCCCTGGACACACTGGCTCCCCTTCACTACACACAGAATCAGGGCCCGACCCCTACAACCTCAGGAAAACAGATGAAACTAGAAGTCTGAAAAACATAGTCGTGCTCATGAGCGCCTGTGGCGTAAGAGTTAAGCCTCGTACACACGGTGCGACGGTCATATGAAACCGGTCGTGCAACCACTTGTTGTATCATCCGACCATTAGTACGCGCGATTAGAACAGCCGACGTGTGACGGTCGTACAACAGAAGTTGGATGAGCAGACTAGAAAACTTCTGTTGTACAACAAGCGGTCGTACGACCGATGTACCTTGTGTACAGAGAAGTTGGTCCAACAAGTTGTACGTGCAAAACACGCATGCTCAGAAGTCAGGAACGCTCGGGGGTGTCCGTTCCGGTAAACCTACATTCCTAATTCACAAATCACATGCACCTGAACTTCCTCTTTATACACTTGTAACACGTCACTACGTTCGGCTTGGTCGTACGATCACTTAGTGTACGTCAGTATGCGAGATACATCAGTCAACATACGATTTAGGCCGTTTGGTCGTACGACTGTTGCACCGTGTGCATGAGGCTTAAGTCTCAGAAAGATTTCAACCAATATAAATCTGCCTTCCAAAAATACAATTCCAGCCTCTTCACTGCCAAGCAGACCTATTTTATCACTCTCATTAACAACTTATCATCCCGTTCCCTTCAACTCTTCTCTACCTTAAACTCTCTACTTCGTCGTTCACTGCCTCCACCCACTAACTCACTCACTGCCCAGGAGATCGCTAATCACTTCAAATAGAAGATTGATACAATTCGTAAGGAGATTTCTGCTGTTCAGATACCCTCCATCAATCATTACTTCCCTCATTCAACCCCACCATTATAGATGAGGTTGCTAAACTACTTGCTAACGTCCAGCTAACCACCTGCCCTCTGGAACCTGTTCCCTCGCAAATGCTGCGTTCAGCCCCTGGCTCTATTCTCTACACTCTCTAACCCACATCTTCAATCACTCCCTCTCTTCTGGCATCTTCCCCAACCTACCGGATCCCCTTTAGTCTGGATTTCGCACTCAACACTCCATAAAAACTGCTCTCCTAAAACGAACAAATGATCTACTAATGGCCAAAACCAATGGACACTATTCTGTACTCCTACTCCTGGACCTTTCTGCTGCCTTTAATACGGCTGACCACCCCCTCCTCCTCGAAAAACTCCATGCCTTTGGTCTCCGTGACTGTACTCTTCACTGGTTCTCTTCCTACTTATCCAACCACACCTTTAGCGTTACTTACAATTCTACATCCTCCTCTCCTCTTCCTTTCTCTGTTGGGGTCCCCCAAGGTTCTGTTCTTGGACCTCTCCTATTTTCAATCTACACCTCCCCCTTGGGTCGGGTGATAGCTTCCCATTGCTTCCAATACCATCTCTACGCAGATGACGCCCAAATGTATTTCTCTACCCCCCAGCTCACTTCCTCAGTCTACTGACGTATCACTAATTTACTAACAGATATATCAGTCTGGATGTCACACCACTTCCTCAAACTCAATCTATCCAAAACCGAACTTATCACTTTTCCTCCACCACTTGCCCCTTCCCCGATCTCTCTGTCAAAATCAATGCCACATCTATCAGCCCATCCCCGCATGCCAAGGTTCTAGGTGTTATCCTGGACTCCAAACTCTCCTTTAAGCCCCACGTCCGATCACTGTCCAAATCTTGCCGCGTTAACCTCCGAAACATCTCCAAAATACGCCCCTTTCTAACCAATGACACAACAAAGCTCTTAATTCACTCCCTGGTCATCTCTGGCCTCAACTACTGCAACTCCCTCCTCATTGGCTTACCTCTACACAGGCTATCCTCCCTTCAATCCATCATGAATGCTGCTGCCAGACTCATCCAATCGCTCTGTTTCTGCTACTCCTCTCTGTCAATCCCCCCACTGACCTCCACTCACCCAACAAATTAAATTCAAAATACTAACAACAACTTACAAAGCCATTCACAACTTAGCCCCCAGCTACATCAATAGCCTAATCTCTAAATACCAACTTAATTGTTCTCTTCGTTCCTCTCAAGACCTCCTGATCTCTAGGTCCCTCATCACCTCCTCCCATGCTCGCCTCCAGGACTTTTCCAGAGCCTCTCCAATCCTATGGAATTCCTTACCCCAATCTGTCAGATTATCTTCTACTCTATTAGCTTTTAGATGATCCATAAAAACCCTCCTCTTCAGAGAAGCCTATCCTACCCACACCTAACAACTGTATTTTCATTTTCTCCATCAGTTCACCCCCCACAGTTATTACCTTTTGTTTCACTTGTCCCTCCCTTCTAGATTGTAAGCTCTAATGAGCAGGGCCCTCTGATTCCTCCTGTATTGAATTGTATTGTATTTGTACTGTCTGCCCTCATGTTGTAAAGCACTGCGCAAACTGTTGTAAATCTATATAAATACTGTATAATAATAATAAAACAGCATTTTTGCTTGAACATTATGGATGATGGAAATCATCAGCGCTCCCCCGCATTTACTAAGCTCTGGAGCAACTGCACTTGCAAAGTGCACAGCCTATTTTCCTTTTGTAAATCAACCCAATAGTGTGAACTAGTGTTTCTTAACTAGGGTGCTGAAGCACTTTTTGGTGCATTTAGGTTCCCCTAGCATAAAGTCCAGTTTATCCTGGATCAGAGAAGAACAAGGGTACTCTGAGGTGATGGGAGACTGTCATGGCGGTATGCTGATTTCATGGAGGGGCTCTCATCCATTGAAAGGAATCTGATGTGATGGGGGCCTCTGACTCTGTGATGGGTGGACTTGGTGGTAAAGAAGGGCCTCTGTTGTATAGGGGAGACTTTGATGCAAGGAGGTGGGGGACGTGATGTGTTGGAGGGAACTCTAATGTGAAGGGGCTTTGGACATCATGGGGTACTCTGATGTAATGAGAAACCTCTGATTTGAAGGGGGACTGTGATGTGATACGGAGACCTCTGATGTTAAGGGGGAGCTCTGATGTTAAGGGTAATCTCTAAAGTGATGGGGGACCCCTGATGTGATAAAGGGACCTCTGATGTTAAGAAAGTGATTCTGAGATTATGGGGGTTGGGGCTCTGACGTCATGCGGAACCTCTAATGTGGGGGGGGCTCTGATGTGAGGGGGGATCTGATGTGATGAGGAGACCTCTGATGTGGTGTAGAGGACCTCTAATGTGAAGAGGGGGCTTTTGATATGTTGAAGGAACTCTGATATGATGGGGGACCTCTGATGTGATGGGGGGACCTCTGATGTGATGGGGGGACCTCTGATGTGATGGGGGGACCTCTAATGTGATGGCAGAACCTCTGGTGTGATGGGGAAACCTCTGAAGTGATTGGGAGAACTCTGGTGTGATGCGGAAGACCACTGATGTTATGGAGAAACCTCTGATGTGATGGGGGTACGACCTCTGAAATGATTGGGGGACTTCTGGTGTGAGAGGGGGACCTCTGATGTGATGAGAGGATGAGAGGTTGATTTTTCATTGAGAGTGAAACATTTTTCTGATTTAATGGGGGGGGGGGGTCCTTGATGTGATGGGGGACTGTGATGTGATGGGTGGGCTCTGATATGATGGGGGGATCTCTGATATGATGGGGGGGGGGGGGTTCTGATGTGAAGTTAATTTTATCAAGGCAGTTGTGTGCATTTTCCCAGGCTCAGGTTTCCCATTGATAAGAAGTAACATTTATGTTTTTAGATATTAGACTGGGGAACCTCGGAAATTTGCATACTTTTAAAGGGCGCCGCAACTGAAAAAAGGTTGAGAAAGCTGCTATAAACATCTCAGGACTTTTTCTGAACTACATGTTTGAAATGCCTGTTCAACCCAATCCTGAAATTTTAGTTTTGTGTGGTCGCTGGCACGTTGAGTTACCAGCAGGCTTTTTACATCTTTCATGCTGGTTATATACTTGGCAGTTCTGTAAACTTTCCATCAGCTTTCAATAAAAATAAAACATTTTTTAAAGGAAACAAGTTCATGAGAGTCAAAGTTCCTCTGAAAATGCTATTTCTTTGGCTTACATACTTGCCCTCTGGTTGATCATTTGTGGAGGATTTAAGTCCTTATCCTAAACGAGCATACCGATAAGGACTTCTGACTAATTTGCTCCACATGCTTGGTCCAGGCCAAGGACTGAAAATATCAAAGCCAATTCCTCAGCATAACAGCCAGACAATAAGTGTTTTAAAAGAAAATCGGGGAGTAGTACTGAGCACCATTCTCCAAAATTTGCAAGTCGGTAATGAAAATGGTCAGATTACATTCTCATGTCTAACTGTAACATGCAAAGTCATCCACAACACATCACCAACCTCACCCTGACATATTGCCCAAATTGTCCACTCCGCTCCTCCCAAGACCTCCTGCTTTCTAGCCTCATCTCCTCCCTTGATGGCCTCCAGGACCTCTCCAGAACTTCTTCCACCTTCTGGAACTCCTTACTCCAATCTGTTCAGTTGATTACTGAGGTTGAGAATCACTGCTGTAGTAAATGGTCATGTCATAAACAGTCTGGAGAGGAGTTTGAAGAACACACACGTGGAGCTAAACTTTCTTCTGTCTCGAATTCTCAACTTTAATCCAAATTCCATAACTCATACAGTGATAGAGTTACCTCCCTAATAGTGGCTGCAAAAGAACACTCCACCCAGTTAGACACCAAACACACCTATATCACAAAGCCTGGGAGGCTAATAAGATACCTTAAGAACATGGACCAATTGAATGTTATTACTGCCTCTTTTGCCGTATGCGTTTACAAGGCCGTAAATTGTAGAAATGGAAATCCATTTTTGTTGGCTTTCTAAAAGTGGCTGTAAAAGAAGACTCAACAAAGGACTTCTAATGAGGCCCTGTAGTAAATGGTCAAGTCATAAACAGTCTGGAGAGGAGTTCGAGGAACACACATGTAGAGATAAACTTTCTTCTGTCTCGAATTCTAAACTTTAATCCAAATTCCATAACTCCTACAGTAATCGAGTTACCTTTTGTAAAATGTAGATAGGGAGATCCATTTTTGTTGGCTTTCTAAAAGTGGCTGTAAAAGAAGACTCCATCCAGTTAGACACCAAACACACCTATATCACAAAGTCTGGAGGACTAATAAGAACAAAGGACATCTAATGAGGCCCTGTAGTAAATGGTCAAGTCATAAACAGTCTGGAGAGGAGTTTGAGGAACACACATGTAGCGCTAAACTTTCTTCTGTCTCAAATTCTAAACTTTAATCCAAATTCCATAACTCCTACAGTAATAGAGTTACCTTCCTAAAAGTGGCTGTAAAAGAACACTCCAGCCAGTTAGACACCAACACACACCTAAGCCTGGAAGCCTAATAAGATACCTTAAGAACATGGAACAGTTGAATGTTATTACTGCCTCTTTCCCGTATGCATGTACAAGGCCGTAAAATATAGAAACGGAGATCCACTTTTGTTGGCTAACCTCAGCAGAAATCTAGTAGTTGTCACCTTGAAGCCCAAAATGGCAGCTAGCAGAACATGGCATCAAATGACATAAATGCTTAATATCTCCATTTGTTTACATGAGCGGCATTACCGGAACTTTCTCCAAATAAAATGCGTTCTTTAACACTTCTGAAGGAACAAAACAAATAATAAAGACTTTTGTCCGTAGCAACCAGTTAAATATTTTCCCTCGTTTTGCCGCCTGCATTAGAAATATGACAGCTGGAATGTCGGCCGGTTACATCTTGCATATACAGTAATTTATGCTTTTAAATATGACCTTGCATTTGGTGTGACTATGAGGGCTCATACGCACAAGCACCCACGCTTCACTGCTCCGCTGAGCCAGAGAGGAGGGGGAGTTCAGGGCGTGAGATGGAACAAAGTGAATGGCGCCGTGCATGGTGCCCTCGCATACTGAACTGTTCAGCCAAGTGTAGTGGGGGCCCAGGGGCCACAGCTATAAAGGAAGTGTATGTAAACCCCAACCATGAATGTCTCTGTTCTATACATGCAAAACAATACCTGCGGATCCTGCCAGAAATCCAGTGAGTAAGTAGCTAGAAGGATATTGGTATCAGAACTTTTCTTGTAGAAGTCTATCTTGGCTCCTTCCCACCCGTTGGCCTATACTGCAATGGACAGCCTCAGTGTCTTCTTAAAGCTGACCATAAACAACCTTACGGTGCAATCGCTACACAATCTCCCTTATGGTAGCCAGTGCCTCACATTCTTCAGTTTTTTCATCTAATCGATGTGTGATTTCGATAAAAATGATCGACTTGGTGCACAGTTGAACTAGCCAATCAAGTCTAAATCTGATTGATTTTAGATTTAATTTAGAATGGATTCAATCAATGGAGTCAAGGCCAGGGAGGTGGCAGTAAAAAGAGTTAAATAAGGCCTCCAGCCTTCACTCCAGTCTTGCACAGTTGTACAGACTGCTCTCCTGGACTGAAGGTATCGATCATTTGTGCTCATGAATACAATCATATTTTAATAGATCAAAATATGGGGCAATCGATAGCTTAAGTTCGCATCTTAACTTATCGATCGAAGTCGACTTCCCTGCGCATGGTATATCAATCAAATATGTCGTCAGAAGAAATTGAAAATAAATCGATGCTTTATCAAAGTGTGTATGACCACATTAGATTTACCAAGACTATGTAATTGGAGGACGTCTAAGCAATCCATCCAATTGATATCCAATCAGGGCAGCTCTTACACTACACAGGCTCAGATGCCTGAACCTAGAGCGGCGGAGACGGGACACAGGTGCCTCGCAGAATCCAATGGGGCAACACGACCAATCCCAGAGAAGCCTATTGAAGTTCAAAGAATGGAAAGTAGACCGCGCTGGAAACACAATCCCTCGTTTGGGGATATCGTCCGTAGGGAGATAGGGGTAGATCCCCAATATCCAGTGCCTCTATGGGGCGTAATCTGGAAATTTTGATGGTACACCCTCTTGCGGGGCCTGGGCTGCTACCGCTGTAAACGACTTGACGTGCCGATTCACATATAAGATCAAATCCTCGATACGAATGGAGCGCCCGAGACAAAGGTGTAAAAGTTGCAAAGGTAGATTTTATTCGGTAGGAACAATAGTAAAAAATGCCAACGCGTTTCGGGGGTCAAATGGCATCCCCCTTCCTCAGGGCTATTCAATCAGTTCAGATATCTGGATGTCAGTCCATATCTGAACTGATTGAACAACAGCCCTGAGGAAGGGGGATGCCATTTGACCCCCGAAACGCGTTGGCATTTTTTACTATTCTTCCTACCGAATAAAATCCACCTTTGCAACTTTTACACCTTTGTCTCGGGCGCTCCATCAGAGAAGCCTACTGGAACCCCGGGGAGAGTCTTCTTTTCTTTGTGAAGGACAAGGCACCGTGGAATGGGTTTGGCCCAAGCCTCGGAAAGCGTCTTGGTTCCGGGGGCGTCCGGTCAGCCCTCGTTGGCCCTTGAAAATCTGGGAGGGTGTAAATCTCTGGCCAAGTTGATGGTGGATCTAAAGGAGGTTGTGCAATAAGATTGTATTGTGTAAGGTCATCTAAAAAGGTTCAGCAAAAGGTCAGGGTCAATCACTAATATTGTAAAAAAAAAAATTGACAAAATTAAATAAAAGTACAAGGTTAAAATATGCATATACTTTCAGGTGCCTGTACCCCTGGATCTACTGATCGCTTTGGCATGCCGTTTTCACCGGCATCAACCTGTGCCTTTTTTTTTTTTTTTTTCCATAAATGTTTTATTGAAAAGGAGAAAGCACATACAAGCATAAAAAAGTGGTTACAGAATATGTTCACACTTCTAGAAACAGACTCTGAAAATTTTTTCCATAAACAAATATATGAAGAAAAAAGGGGGGGTATGCAGAATTAAGGTACATGTATAAGTGCATAATATAGATCAAGACAGGTAATTACTCCAGATCAGATATGCCGGGGGACTCATACTTTCAGGTTATAAAAGTTTATTAAAGTTTGGCTGCAGGACGGGGCCCTGAGAGCGTGGGTTTCGTCGGAAGCCACCAGTGGCACCGGTATTAGATCTGTGATAATGAGAAATGGCATTCTCAGCTTTGCTAACCTGTGCCTTTTTTATGTTTCTTGCAGCATTCCGGCGGTACGGTTGCACTCACAGTTATTTACAAGGGATAGCAGGTTGTAGAATGGACATGTGAAGTAGGTGTGATAACCAGTAGAGAGGCGAATGCCTAAACACAAACACGCTCTCACATATCCCTGTGTAATGTATGCTTTCATTGTCAGCTGCTCTGATCTCATTACTGCCCCAGCAGGGGTCTGTAAATTTAGCCGGAGGCTACGACTCGTTAAAGTGCTCCTCCTGAGAATCCTGGCTGGCTGCGGCGTCTGCATTCCTCAGCAAGGTTATTAAAAAGCACCTAAAAAGCTGGAGAGTTTTATTGTATTTTTATTTATTTATTTTTTCACACACCAGAAATCGGGTTCAGCCCAACACTGGCGAGAAACTTGGATCATGTTGGCATCCAGTAATAAGTGACAAACATCTGTTTGTTGTCAGCGGCACATCTGCTTTGTCGCGGTTGGAGACGCTCTTCTGTGGAGCATCTTTCATTGATTCTGGTTTGTAAGACGTAAGACACGGTGACAGCGGGGATGTCTCCGGTGGAAGAGAAGCTTATGACTGTCTCCCTGTAGGAGAACGTCTGTAGTGGAATCTAGGATTACTACATTCTGAAGGTTTCCAGGGATTGCGATTCGGTCTTCTCCTATGTGTTGGGTAGGTCATGAATAGTCAGGTCCCAATGGGAGATAAAAGGTCGGTCTGTCCTCCTTTCAATCTCCATCTTCTGGACCCAGCTACTCTGTCCTGCACAGATGTCCCTGCAGATCCATAAAATGTAGGAGAGCATCTGTTGTGGGATCCAGGATTACCGCTTTTTGCAATTTTCTGGTCTCAAGGGATCGGGAGTCGATCTTCTCCTATGTGTTGGGTTGGTCAAGATTGGTCAGGTCCCAATGGGTGATAAAAGGTTGGTCTGTCCTTTTAAAGCTCATCTTCTGGACTCAGCTCTTCTATTCTCCACAGAATTCATAAAATGTCCCCCTGTATAAAAGTGTCTGTTGTGAAAACCAAGATTACCCGTTTCTGCAGTTACTGGATTCCAGGGATTGGGAGTCGCTCTTCTCCTATGTGTTGGGTAGGTCATGAATGGTCAGGTACCAATGGGAGATAAAAGGTTGGGCTGTCCTCCTTTCAATGCTCATCTTTTGGCCCCAGCTCTTCTGTCCTGCACAGATGTTGCTCTAGATCCATAACGTAGGAATGTGTCTATTGTGGGATCCAGAATTACCACTCTCTGCAGTTTTCTGATTTCCAGGGAATGGGATTCATTCTTCTATGTGTTGGGTTGGTCAAGAATGGTCAGGTCCCAGTGTGAAACGAAAGGTGGGTCTGTCCTCCTTTCAATGTCCATCTTCTGGACCCAGCTCCTCTGTCCTCCACAGATATTCCTATAGATCCATAAAATGTCACCCCCCACACCCTACTTCACAGAAGAGCATCTGCTGTGGGATCCAGAATTACCGTTTTTTGCAGTGTTCCGGATTCCCGGGACTGGGAGTCGGTCTTCTCTTGCATGATGGGTTGGTCATGAATGGTCACTTTTCTTGTTGTTCCCAATAGGAGATACAAGGTCGGTCTGTCCTCCTATCAATGTCCATTTTCTGAATCCAGCTCCTCTGTCCTCCACAGTTGTTCCTGTAGATTCGTAAAATGAACATACAAATTTCAATATAACTTAAGTATCGGCGGATCTGGGACCAGTATGGCGTTTGCTGCCAGGTAAAGGGGAGGGAGATCCTGTCAATCCCCCAGAAGTGATGTTTAACACATCCAGTATGGCCAGGGAAGAATCTAATGAAGTGTGATCTGAACTTCCATTACCTTCATTGGCAGGATGTATCATAAGATGTCTCATTAAAGAGAACCTGTCCCCAGTTTAGTAAAAAAAAGTGTAAATATTTAAAGTTACACACAGCACTTAATAGTTTTGCACAGAGCAGCCTTGATCCTCTTGTTCTTGGGTCCACCGCAGGATTTCCTGGCTCCTCCCCCTTGCCGAGTGCCCACCATAGCAAGCCTCCTGCTATGGGTGCACTTGTGCAGGTTCACTCCGGAGTTCATTGACCCACAGAGTGTGGTTTGACACTCATCCCCCAATTCCTCCTCCTGTGACTGACAGTAGTAGGAGCCAATGGCTCCTGCTGCTGTCTCTGAGCCAATGAGGGAGAGAGTTAAGATAACCGCTGCTCTCATGCACATTGCTGGGTCGAGATCAAGCTCAGGTAAGTATAAGGGGGTACTGGGGAAGTGGAGAATGTTGAAGGTTTTTTACCTCAATACAGAGAATGCATTATGGTCAGCCTTTAGAACCACTTTCAGGCCTAATTTTTTTTTTTAAACGTGAGGAAAAAATGCAAAAACAGCTCTGGTAGTGAAAGAAATAAAAATGAATTACAGATTTGGGAATTTTTACAGTTACATTGGACCAGCTTGGAGCGCACTCTCAGCACACAACCTCCACCACCATGAATGCCTATGCCCAATGGCTGGGTGTTAAAGCCCCCCTTTCTTGCTGCCATATATACACTATGTTACCAAAATTATTGGGACGCCTGCCTTTACACACACATGAACTTTAATGGCATCCCAGTCTTAGTCCATAGGGGTCAATATTGAGTTGGCCCACCCTTTGCAGCTATAACAGCTTCAACTCTTCTGGGAAGGCTGTCCACAAGGTTTAGGAGTGTCTATGGGAATGTTTGACCATTCTTCCAGAAGCGCACTTGTGAGGTCAGGCACTGATGTTGGAGTTGCATTCTCTACTCTAATTAATCTCAAAGGTGTTCTAGTGGGTTGGGATCAGGACTCTGTGCAGGCCAGTCAAGTTCCTCCACCCCAAATTTGCTCATCCATGTCTTTATGGACCTTGCTTTGTGCAGTGGTGTGCAGTCATGTTGGAACAGGAAGGGGCCATCCCCAAACTGTTCCCACAAAGATGGGAGCATGAAATTGTCCAAAATGTCTTAGTATGCTGACGTCTTAAGAGTTCCTTCACTGGAACTAAGGGGCCAAGCCCAACCCCTGAAAAACAACCCCGCACCATAATTCCCCCCTCCACCAAATGGTTTGGACCATTGCACAAAGCAAGGTCCAGAAAGACATGGATAAGTAAGTTTGGGGTGGAAGAACTTGACTGGCCTGCACAGAGTCCTGACCTCAACCCGATAGAACACCTTTGGGATGAATTAGAGCAGAGACTGCGAGCCAAGCCTTCCTATCCAACATCAGTGCCTGACCTCACAAATGCGCTTCTGGAAGAAATAGACACTCCTAAACCTTGTGGACAGCCTTCCCAGAAGAGTTGGAGCTGTTATAGCTGCAAAGGGTGGGCCAACTCAATATTGAACCCTACAGACTAAGACTGGGATGCCATTAAAGTTCATGTGCGCGTAAAGGCAGACGCCCCAATACTTTTGGTAATACAGTGCGTTTTATATATATATATATATAGTTACACGATCAGCAAGAGGTTATGTGATTCAAATATTTACATCCTCCAGATCTCATTTAATTGACTGTCTGAAAACAAATTGATACGGTTTTTATGCCTTCCCCTTAAAATCTATATTCAGGATGTGCGTTTTAGCTGCTCAGTCTATTTTCTCCTCTTCTGGAAGTATGGAAGTCTTTGAGAACATCGGGAGATATGTCTTTCTGATTTCCAAACCACTGTAGCTTTTCTTTTGTTTGAAATTCTTCAGCAGACTGGGGACTCTGCCAGAAATAACAGGCACTTTTGTTTCAACTCGCTCCTTTGCTCCACTTTGCTTCCTAATACCTCGATGTCCTGGTAATCTTACACAGCGATCACATTCGACGGAGAAAATCAAGCTGTGCCTCATCGGCTGCTCTTGGCAGAATATTGGACCGTTATCATGTTAATTGAGCAGACCTTTCTGTAGTGGATACATTATTTCAGTTTTAGAGCATTAGGCAAGTATTTACACTTTGATACATTGTTACATTGCAGCACTGGGGTCCTTGGCACAGTTCTTCATTGACGCAGTGGAGTGGATTTACTAAAGGCAAATAGGCTGTTCACTTTGCAAGAGAATTTTCCTTTAGCCTAGTGAATGTGGTCAAAGTTAGCCAAGAATGTACAAACACATGCAGGAAAAATTAAAAAAAAAAAGTGTTTCTGCTTTCACATGTTTGGAGAAAGTCAGTAGAGCCTCCCTCTTCAAGGTAAGGAAACAATGTCCTAGTAAACAGTCAATATGCCTTTAGTAAATTAAGCTGTAAGACCTCATTGCAGCCAATACTGGATAGCTCAAACTAGCTGCGGGACGTTACTGAGATCATTTTTGGTAACATACCACATTCAGATCTCAGTTTCCATAAGCCCTGATGAAGGGGATGATGTGTGGCCACTGAAACGCGTAGACTCTTGTTCCCCCCATTCAAATGTTGGTGTTTTAATTTCAGATTCTTTTACTGCACTTATTGAGGAGAGTTTCCCTAGGAGGTCCCAACATCCTGTCCAATTGATAGAAATGTTGCAAGGAGGTGGGTGAAATAAAAAAAGTTGCTTGAAGAGTAGACTGTGAAGGACTATATGTATATATCGAAGGCTTGGTGGCAATGTGAGGTCTGTTCCTCTTAGAAATGTGAATTACGGAGGCCAGTCTTCCCCTCCTGGGGAATGCCACTTTGTTTCCCCATGGAGCACCCATTCTTAACCAGGGTTCCAGGGATCCCTGGGGTTTCTCCAAAAGTTGCTAAGGGTTCCTTGAGCTGTAGCCAACTGACCTACCGTGAATTCAGGCTCCAGGGCCAACACCACTTTATTCAGCCAGCAACATGACACCATGTTGTCTATAAGGGTGGTTTTCTGATGACCACTATAATGGGGGCATTCTTACCACTGGCCATACGCGTAAGGGAAATTTTCCCCACTGATGCACCAATGAATTGGATTTAGCAGGGGTTCCTTGTTGCCTAAAAATGATTGCTAAGGGTTTCTCTGGGGTAAAAAGTTAAGATGCTGCCCTAGAGGGTAGCCAAAAAGCTGAACTCTATCTGGAATGCCACTTAGGTTCCCCATGGAGAGGCCATTCTCAACCAGGGTTATATGGTACCCTGAGGTTTCTCTAGAAATTGCTAGAGGTTCCTTAAAGCGGTAGTAAACCCATCCATTTAACAGTTTAAAAACCTGTTCCATTTCCGGCACGTGCCAGAGATGTAACACTCCCATTGGTTGTGCTCTAAACCAAACTGTCAAACCATCCAATGGCTGGTGTCATAGCTGATCACATGTGCAGCATCATGGCAGTTGTAGGTTAAACAGAGGCCAAAATGGCAGCTTCCTTGGCTGAAAATGATAGGAGGGTTTACTACCACTTTAAGCTGTGGCTGATTGACCTATCGTTTGACAGTGCATGTAGGTTCCAGGGCCGACAGCACTTGGCACAGCCAGCGACATGACACCAATGATCTTTTTAGCTGTCTATAGGGGTGGCATTTTGGCGACCACTATATTGGGGGGCATTCTTACCACTGGCCACCAGCTGCAGAATGAATGAACAGGAATAGCTCTGTATAGAGGCTCCCTGTTCATTCATAAACTGACGCATTATAAACACATCGAGGGCCACAGGGGGATTGATTCCAGCAATTTCACCCATGCCTACTGCTCTGGGCCCCCTGTTGAATGTATGGAGCCTGGACCCCCTACAGGAGGACAGGTGTTACCCCCTTATCAGTGGCCCTGAGTATGGCTACATTAATGCACAACATTGAGTTCAGTAACATCCATAATATGACCCTAGGGTTTATTACAGATCTGCAACATAATCTCTCATTTCTTCAACTCAGGAAGTTGGATTTGAATGATGTAAGTAAGATGGTTGGGGTCTGCAGATGTGGAGAAGGTGAGGTTGAATTAGGTGCAGTTTTAAAATGCAAAGCTCATCTTGGGCTGAGATAATTTTCAAGCCAGGCAGAGCTCAGGATTACAGAGCAGGAATTAGCTTCAGATTTTCTAATTAAATTCTAGCTGGACAAAGTTCAGTTCATGATGAGGTAGTTACAGCCTAGCGAAGAGGAGATCAGCTCTGAATTACATAATTGACGCTTGATGCACTATTTATTTAGAATGTAATAACCATGAGGATTTCTGCCCAGGCTGAGAATACAAAGCTCAGCTTAAGATGAGATGGTTCAAGTCAATGATGCGGACCTTGCTCCAGGACAAGGGGCTCAGAGGCTAATGATGAAGAACTCCGGTCCATAAGAGCGTTTAATGGTGATGGAGAGCTCCATTAAAGAATGGAATGGTAGGATTACACTGATGCGGGGTAAGAGCTGCATAGAGGGTAGGTTGATGATGGAAAGCTCAACTAAGAAGAAAATAGCTTAAGAGCAATGAGGCAGATACCGGGCCCGGATGAGATAGTCAGAAGATGATGATACAGAGCTCAGGTCAGGAAGATGATGATGGAGACCTCAGGTCAGAATGAGATGAAAGCAGGAAGATGATTGAGTGTTCAGCCAAGGATGCGATCATTGAACTTCAGTGATGAGAAGATGAAGAACTGGCGTCGGGAAAGGATAATATTTGTGTTCCTGGCTAAGGATAATATAATTGGAAATGTGTGGTGCAAAGACCACCTTATAGGGAGCCATTTAACATTTTTTCAGATATACATATAAAAAGCAAACCTGGTGTGCCCCAGTGTTTGTCATATTTGCCAATTTATTATGTTGTAGAGCAATTAGCGGACCTCCAGCTGTTGCAGAACTACAAATCCCATGAGGTATAGCAAGACTCTGACAGCCACAAGCATGACACCCAGAGGCAGAGGCATGATGGGACTTGTAGTTTTGCAACAGCTGGAGGTCCACTAATTGCATAACCCTGTTGTAGAGGAATCAGTATATCTAGCACCACATCAGGGTTACATTAAAAAGAAAAGGGCGCTGTGGACTTTGAAGGCGCTAGAGGATGAACAGACTAAAACTAAAACTGTATGATTCACAAACTTTACTTTGCATCACTTTAAAAACACAAACCCTATATTCAATTAAGATTAATATTTAGAAACTCTTTTGGTTGAATCAGATCCTATTACAGGTTACCAGCATTGCATATGCAGTGTAGCTATACATAGGATGTCCCCATACACCTTTACTGTGTGCCTTAACTTGTTAAGGATAATCTCGTTCCTTCAGGAGATCTTCGAGTACATTCCCCTTGAAGTCCTCCTGAAGAAATGGGGCTATCACGTTAAGCGTGTTGAGGCACACAGGTGTATGAGGACCTCCTATGTACACTATGCAAAGCTACAGCGTATGCAATATGGGTAATCCATAATAGTGTCTGCTACAACCAAGAGGGTCTCTTAATACAATAATTAGTCTTAATTTACTACGAGGGACATTCTTCCCTCTAACCACCAATATATGAATCATTCTTCCCATTGGCCTCCAATGTAAGATGCCTTCTTCCCACTAGCCACCAATATAAGGGGCATTCTTCCCATTGGCAACCAATATAAGAGGCCTTCTTCCTACTGACCACCATTGTAAGGGGCATTCTTCCCACTGACCACCAATGTAAGGGACATTCTTCCCACTGACCACCAATGTAAGGGACATTCTTCCCACTGACTACCAATGTAAGGGACATTCTTCCCACTGATCACCAATGTAAGGAGCATTCTTCAACTGACCACCAATGTAAAGGACATTCTTCCAACTGACCACCAATGTAAGGAGCATTCTTGCCACTGACCACCAATGTAAGGAACATTCTTCCCACTGACCACCAATGTAAGGGGCATTCTTCCCACTGATCACCAATGTAAAGGATATTCTTCACACTAATCACCAATGTAAGGGGCATTCTTCTCACTGATCACCAATGTAAGGGGCATTCTTCTCACTGACCGCCAATGTAAGGGGCATTCTTCTCACTGACCGCCAATGTAAGGGGCATTCTTCTCATTGACCGCCAATGTAAGGGGCATTCTTCTCACTGACCGCCAATGTAAGGGGCATTCTTCTCATTGACCGCCAATGTAAGGAGCATTCTTGACTACCAACGTAAGGGACATTTTTCCATTTGACCCCTGATGAATTGGTTTTGGTAAGGGTTCCCTGAGCCCTGAAATTATTTTAAGGGTTCCTCTAGGGTAAAAAGTATAGATATAGCTTTTGTTTCATTCATGTATGGCCCTGTTGTGTTACTTTGAAGTCCAATTTCTGCAGCAGCAGCAATCGTATAGTGGATATGCATTTCAGCAGCTACACAATGAGAAATGCTGCCGCCTGCATTGTAGGTGCAGAGAAAGGGTGTGCAAACTTAGAAGGCCCAACAAAGAGGTCAGTGTAGGCTTGGTGGCAGCTCGAGAAAAGCCACACAGTAACTAATGGCATTGTAATCGGCGGGGAGGATTTCCCTGTAATACAAGCGCCTCATAAATCCTTGTTAACTCTCTATCAGAGTTGGAAACTTTTGCTCCTTTTTTTTTTTTTTTCCATTCTTGGCACCTTCCAGGGCCAGGTTGTGAATCAGTCAACTGCATGCATTCATGAATAGTAAGGAACCCATTGACGTGTTCCTCGCCTATTATTTTGGCAGCCAAGCTCGCTGGCATGCTTAGAAGTAGCCGTGACTATAAATGGCTGTTTGTATGGATTAGCATTTGATCCACGGACATGTGATGTGCCTTATCACCGCTGAATAGTGTGTTTAAAGCCTGCGCTGTCAGGTACATTGCTTTTTTACATTCTGTAATGTGAGCCGTCTCCAAGGGCCGCTTTTATTAGTAGTACATCGGTGTTGAGTTTCTAATGCATTCTTGGATCCATTAGGCAAGGGGCTGGAGATGCTTGCTAGGCAAGAAGAGAAGACGTCGAGTGACCTCATACTGCTGAGGTTACCTGCGAGACTGTTTTCGTTTTGAGGAGAAAATGAGAATTGCAGATTTTCCCCGAAATAGGCCGGGTTACTGGTCTTCATCACAATTTGCAAAATATGACTTTAAAAAGTAGAAGGAAAGAGTTTCTCTTCCTGAGGGCAGCGGGTCCAGAGTCCTGGGAGGACATATCTAGAACATTAGCATTTATTATTTTGAATCTTATTTCCGGGTAAATTTAAAGTACACTATGTCTTCAAAAGTATTGGGACGCCTGCCTTTATACACACATGAACTTTAATGGCATCCCAGGCTTAGTATTGAACTGTATTGTAATTGTACTGTCCCCCTTTTTATTGTAAAGCGCTAAGTAAACTCTAGGCGGTATATCAATTCTGTATAATAATAATAGCCTTCATAGGCTGCAATAGCAGTGGCGGCTAGTGGTTTCTTTTTGGGGGGGAGACAGCAAACAATCCGCGCAGTGCTTTGCGCCCCGAGCCCACCCATTTTTGAAGCCTGTTAGAGCCTCTGGCTCTAATCACATTCTTCAAACCCCCCCCTTTGGAAACCATGCGTCTGGTCCCCTGATCTACATGCAGGGCGCTGGACGCATGGAATCCAATGGGGGGAGGGGTTTGAAGCATAGGATAGGATGGGTGGTGCCCGTGCACCCCTAATGGATGGGCAGCCACTGGTTCAGTGTTGAGATGGCCCACCCTTTGCAGCTATAATAGCTTCAGCTCTTCTAGGAAGGCTGTCCTCAAGGTTTAGGAGTGTCTATGGGAATGTTTGACTATTCTTTGAGAAGCCCATTTGTGAGGTCAGGCACTGATGTGGACGTGAAGGCCTGGCTCACAGTCTGCACTCTAATTCATCCCAAAGGTGTTCTATTGGGTTGAGGTCAGGACTCTGTGCAGGCCAGTCAAGTTCCTCCACCCTAAACGCGCTCATCCATGTCTTTATGGACCTTGCTTTGTGCAGTGGTGCGCAGTCATGTTGGAACAGGAAGGGGCCGTCCCCAAACTGTTCCTACAAAGTTGGGAGCATGAAATTGTCCAAAATGTCTTGATATGCTGACGCCTTAAGAGTTCCCTTCACTGGAACTAAGGGGCCAAGCCCAACCCCTGAAAAACAACCGCACGCCATAATCCGCCCTCCACCAAATGATTTGGATCAGTGCCCAAAGCAAGGTACATAGAGACATGGATGAGCGAGTTTGGGGTGGAGGAACGTGACTGACTAGGGTTGGTATAGATACAAACTAGTTTTTGAATAAGTGCAGTATAAATGTAGTATGGATTGGGTGTCCTGCTCTCAGTGGCTCAGTCCCTGCAAGCAGTATCAGCAATGGGCGAAAATCCCTCTCACCATTCCCTGGGATGGTGCGGTGACCTATTGTAGAAGAGGGCCCCCCCCCCTGAAGCCTTCCAGTGGTCAGTGGTGGGAAGCAGAGGGTGTGTGGATGCTCCAGTCTCCTGCGGCAGCAGTGCAGATGCTGTGATGTGGGCAGCGCTGCGCTGCCCTGGGGGTCCTTAGTTCTAGTCTCAGGTTCAGATCACCACTGGTATGGTCTCCCACTGGCAGGTGAATTCCCACACAGAGGTTCTCTCTCTCTCGCTCAGTGCCAAGAGGGCAGTTTAATAAAAAAATAATCCCTCACTCCATCTAATTGCACAGTGTTTATTGGGATCTGAAGTATAAGTCAGTTGGCCCCATTATATGGCTGCCATCTCCAACTACAACTCCCAGGATTCTCAGCGCTCTGCATAGAAGTCTATGGGCTTGCTTGACTTTAGCACTTCCCCTGCTGGCTGGAGGAGAATGGTGCAGCATACCACCAGTATCTCAGTAGAGGGAGAGAAGAATAAAAGGCAATGGGGAGGGGGGGATCTATTAAAGTTTAATTACGCTAGCTCAACGGGTCAAAAGGCACCTC
>BLSH010106274.1:542761-553614 GCA_018402905.1 Glandirana rugosa
CCACCGTTGGTCCGCTCCTAATGTTTCTGTTCACACAGAACGGACGTCAGTTCGTACCACCACCCTCACAGTACCAGACCCCGACGTACTCACGACGGCCGTGACCCCTCGATGTCAAGTAACTCCCTTGGTACTTACCGTTGTACATGACACTGTATGACTTCGTCTCGTACTAGGGGAGGGAAACCCAGCGTCCCGTCATAAGGTTGTACTATTGCTGGGGTTTGTGTGGAGGTTCTGCTGGTGACGGAACGATTTCTTCGACTCCCATTTCCACTACCTGACCGGTTCGTAGAGGTCTGGATTTGGGATAACTCGTAGACACCCCGTAGGAGTTTCCCTTTCTGGAGATGCTTGGCCAGTCCATCACCTTTACCCTCAGCTTCTTTAGCAAGGCAGTGGTCGTCTTGGAGGTGTGTTTGGGGTCGTTATCATGTTGGAATACTGCCCTGCGACCCAAAGGGAGGGGATCATGCTCTGCTTCAGTATGTCACAGTACATGTTGCCATTCATGGTTCCCTCAATGAACTGTAGCTCCCCAGTGCCGGCAGCACTCATGCAGCCCCAGACCATGACACTCCCACCACCATGCTTGACTGCAGGCAAGACACACTTGTCTTTGTAATCCTCGCCTGGTTGCCACCACACACGCTTTACATCATCAGAACCAAATAAGTTTCTCTTGGTCTCATCAGACCACAGGACATGGTTCCAGTAATCCATGCCCTTAGTCTGCTTGTCTTCAGTAAACTGTTTGCAGGCTTTCTTGTGCATCATCTTTAGAAGAGGCTTCCTTCTGGAACGACAGCCATGCAGACCAATGTGATGCAGTGTGCGGCGTATGGTCTGAGCACTGACAGGCTGACCCCCCCCACCCCTTCGAGTGGAACCTGTCCTGTTAAACCACTGTATGGTCTTGGCCACCGTGCTGCAGCTCAGTTTCAGGGTCTTGCCAATCTTCTTATAGCCTAGGCCATCTTTATGTAGAGCAACAATTTTTTTCTTCAGATGTTCAGAGAGTTCTTTGCCATGAGGTGCCATGTTGAACTTACAGTGACCAGTATAAGAGAGTGAGAGCAATAACACCAAATTTAACACACCTGCTCTCCATTCACACCTGAGACCTTGTAACACTAATGAGTCACATGACACCAGAGAGGGAAAATGGCTAATTGGGCCTAATTTGGACATTTTCACTTAGGGGTGTACTCACTTTTGTTGCCAGCAGTTTAGACATTAATGGCTGTGTGTTGAGCTATTTTGAGGGGGCAGCAAATTTACACTATTATACAAGCTGTACACTCACAACTTTACATTGTAGCAAAGTGTCATTTCTTCAGTGTTGTCTCATGAAAAGATAGAATAAAATATTTACAGAAATGTGAGGGGTGTACTTACTTTTGTGAGATACTGTATATCCCATAGTTTGTGGTCTCTATAACTTTCCTACAGGCTAAATAATATACACTGATTTGTGTTACTTTGTACCAGAATACATTTTGTCCTAAATTTACAAAGAAAGATTATTTATTTGCAGAAACTAAGAAAAAACATTTTTTTTTCAAAACTTTCTGTCTTTTTTCGTTTATTTTGTAAAAAAAAAAAAAAAAAAAAAAAACAGTGATGATTAATTACCACCAAAAGAAATCTCTATTTGTGTGAAAAAAAATGATAAAAATGTATTTTGCAGCGTTGCATGACCGCGCAATTGTCATTCAAAGTGCCACAATGGGCCCGGAAAGGTGTTCTTTTGTTCCTCGTAGAACTTCCAAAAAGCCCATCAGTCATCATCGCCTAATATTCAGCAAATACCAAATAGAAAATTGCCACAGTTAATGGATCCTGCTTGCATCATCAGGGGGCCCCCCTGGGAGTCCGCTCTCAGCCCTGCACTTCCCTCCCCTAGGCATAGATGTAGTTGAGTCTACAGACAGGAAGCGTCGGATTAATTTTTACTCAACCCATGGGAGATATTTCCAGCCAAAGACATTTCGCTGTCCTGTTACCAGCCTACTGGGGATGGAGGGCTCTAATCTACATGACTTAGAACACCAAGCAAGCCTACAGGCTGATGTTGGCCGCGTTCTCCAAGCCAACAACGTCTTGAGGAGCCATAATGAAGTGTTGGGATCTGAGATGTATGACTGTGCTTTCCTGGATTGTTCATGCTTTGGTTATACGGTTTTGGATGGAAGGCAGAGAACTCAATAGTTTTATATTCATATGGGCCCGTTACATTAATGAAACAACTGAATCCCCTGGGATTCAATCTAATTCTGTAAATCTGAGTTGGCAGGCTCTGGCTTGCATGTGTATGGCTTGAGTAATGAACCTTCTGAAGTCATATTAAAAACTAAGATCACCTTTTGAATTAAATTGACTGTGCAGGCAAGGGGCCTGTGTAGGTTAAAAAATGCTGCAGCTTTGAAAAATATTTGCTTAATTTAATCGGCCCATAGGCTCTTTGCAGCATCTCTGAAAATGTTGGCATTCTCGTGTTCTGCCTTGTTGCTAGCACGTGGGGCAAAATGGGGAAAAAAGGAAGGAATGAGAGACAGTGGGCTGCACGTCCTGATACATTTTTGCTAGGAAAGTTCCCCCTAGGGGCTTTCAGGCATCGTGGGTGTGTCGAGTTTGTGACTCCCTGCAAGCCCCTGGGATGCTGGTCCTGCCCCTGGGGAAGACGGGGACGGCCGTTGGGGACTCCTTAACCACTGGAAACCTCTCTGGTCAAAAGCGTTTGGTTCTTTAAGTGCACTATTGAGCGAAAAAGCCAAACACCCCCTGAAGAAGACACAACATAAGGTTGAAACGCGTTGGAGCATCTTATTGGCTGACATCTTGTACTGTATATTATTCCAATCATGAATCAATTTTTAATGTGTTTTTATCGCTTTAGTTGTCTTGCATTAAAAAACTTTTATTTGTATCAAAGTTTCATTAATTATAGTGTATTAATTTTGTGAGTCTTCAAGCTCCAATGCATCGTGGGTGTGTCGAGTTTGTGACTCCCCACAAGCCCCTGGGATGCTGGTCTTGCCCCTGGGGAAGACGGGGACGGCCGTTGGGGACTCCTTAACCACTAGAAACCTCTCTGGTCAAAAGCGTTTGGTTCTTTAAGTGCACTATTGAGCGAAAAAGCCAAACACCCCCTGAAGAAGACACAACATAAGGTCGAAACGCGTTGGAACATCTTATTGGCTGACATCTTGTACTGTATATTATTCCAATCATGAATCAATTTTTAATGTGTTTTTATCGCTTTAGTTGTCTTGCATTAAAAAACTTTTATTTGTATCAAAGTTTCATGAATTATAGTGAATTAATTTTGTGAGTCTTCAAGCTCCAATGCATCGTGGGTGTGTCGAGTTTGTGACTCCCCACAAGCCCCTGGGATCCTGGTCCTGCCCCTGGGGAAGACATGGACGGCCATTGGGGACTCCTTAACCACTGGAAACCTCTCTGGCCAAAAGCGTTTGGTTCTTTAAGTGCACTATTGAGCGAAAAAGCCAAACACCCCCTGAAGAAGACACAACATAAGGTCGAAACGCGTTGGGGCATCTTATTGGCTGACATCTTGTACTGTATATTATTCCAATCATTAATCAATTTTTAATGTGTTTTTATCGCTTTGTGAAACTTGAGCATGCAACTTGCTATGCGACCAGAGTTTATATATTGTATTTCCTATCAAATTAATACACTATAATTCATGACACTTTAATAAAAATAAAGGTTTTTTTAATGCAAGACAACTGTTGATTTATTTTTGTATATATATATGTGGGCAACCCAGCCATTTGTTGCACCCATGAAGCCTGGCTGAAAGCTCCTATTATTAGCATTCCAATGTCCTGCCTTGTTGCTAGGGTTTGCCGTATGTTGGCAATCTCCGCCATTTGTGGCACCCATGAAGCCTGGCTGACAAACTTCTATTGTGAGCATTCCCCTGTCCTGCCTTGTCGCTATGGTGTACCATATACACTTTATTACCAAAAGTATTGGGACACCTGCCTTTACACACAGATGAACTTTAATGGCATCCCAGTCTTAGTCTGTAGGGTTCAATATTGAGTTGGCCCCACCCTTTGCAGCTATAATAGCTTCACCTCTTCTGGGAAGGCTGTCCACAAGGTTTAGGAGTGTCTATGGGAATGTTTGACCATTCTTCCAGAAGCACATTTGTGAGGTCAGCCACTGATGTGGACAATAAGGCCTGGCTCGTAGTCTTGGCTCTAATTTATGCCAAAAGTGTTCTATCGGGTTGAGGGTAGGACTCTGTGCCCCTCCACCCCAAACTCACTCATCCATGTCTTTATGGACCTTGCTTTGTGCAGTGGTCCAAATAATTTGGTGGAGGGGGGATTATGGTGTGGGGTTGTTTTTCAGGGGTTGGGCTTGGCCCCTTAGTTCCAGTGAAGGGAACTCTTAAGGTGTCAGCATACCAAGACATTTTGGACAATTTCATGCTCCCAACTTTGTGGGAACAGTTTCCTGTTCCAACATGACTGCGCACTAGTGCACAAAGCAAGGTCCATAAAGACATGGTTGAGCAAGTTTGGGGTGGAGGAACTTGACTGGCCTGCACAGAGTCCTGATCTCAACCCAATAGAACACCTATGGTATGAATTAGAGTGGAGACTGCGAGCCAGGCCTTTTCGTCCAACATCAGTGCCTGACCTCACAAATGTGCTTCTGGAAGAACGGTCAAACATTCCCATAGACATTCCCTAAACCTTGTGGACAGCCTTCCAGATGAGTTGAAGCTGTTATAGCTGCAAAGGGTGGGCCAATTCAATATTGAACCCTATGGACTAAGACTGGGATGCCATTAAAGTTCATGGGCATGTAAAGGCCGGTGTCACAATACTTTTGACAATATAGTGTATATGCAATCCTTGCCATTTGTGGCAGCAGGAGCCACCTGCATTATAGCAACCAAGGACACTGGGTGACAGAAGCTACCTGTATCATATCAATCTAGAACACTGGATAGTAGGAACCATCTGCATCCTAGCAACCTAAGACACATTGTTGGGAGGAGCCGATGCACCCTAGCAACTGCAGGCATTGAATGGCAAGAGCCACCTGCACGCTAGCAACCAATACTATTGGGCAGCAGAAGCCGCCTTCATCCTTGCAACCCAGAAAGCAGGGCAGCAGGAGCCACCTGCATCCTAGCAACCAAGAACGCTGGGCAGCAGGAGCCACCTGGCCTGCTCCCTAGCAATCGAGGACATAGGGAAAGCAAGAGACACCTGCATCCAAGCAATTGAGGACACGGGGCAGCAGGAGCCGCCTGCATCCTAGCAACCAAGACCGCTGGGCAGCAGGAGCCACTTGCATCCTAGGAATCGAAAATGCTGAGCAGCAGCCACCAACTCCATCATTTGTGTTGAGCTCTGTCTGCATGTAAACGTAAGCACAAATTTTACATGGGTACAGTTCATAGAAAAGATTTTACATGGGATCTTGCTGTGAAATGCTATGGGCATATGCATGAGCCCGAAGAAAAGCTACCTTCAGTGAAGCACCAGAATATAAAATAATCAATAGGCCATTCAATTATTATACAAAAAAAACAAAACCTCCAATGTGACCTGACCACCAGACATGATCATAATTCCATAGAATACTACACCTCCAACACAACCTGACCACAGTCCATAATTAAAATCTCATAATGTAACAATAATTGTACATTTATAATATTATAACATTGCACAGACATAGAACACCACAATGTACAAAGATCACCCGACTACAAGGCTAGATGAAAGTACAGCTCCGTCATTCTTCATACTTTTCATTTCCATTGCCTTTGTAGTTGTAGCTAGCGCTTGTCTTTTGTATCTGGTAATTGGGTTTCTTCATCTAAGAAGATGAGGTAGGAGTGGAATAATATCTTTCCTGAGATCACAACCTTTATCTAGTACATCTTTTTTTTTTTGTGGTTAGCTATTAAATATTGCCATATGTGTTTGTGAATATATTAATATATTATACATAAAACAAGTGCTAATATTGAATATCTGAGCCTTTTTTTTTTGGAGGGGAAGTTGGTATTCAAAGTTTGCCTTCATCCCCTTTAAGTACTTCATATATTTTCCTCATCCTCCATCCTACAGTAACACAATCAGATTAAATGTTTGAATTCCCTTTTCTATGCTCTTCAGCTTTCTGGCCTAAGTGAGAATGATGTCTCCGCATTTTCCGAAGCCTCCTGAGATACTCATGTCACTCATCTCAAGAGGCTTCGGGGCAACGTCCAGCACACTGCGCTTGCACCAGGCAATCTCTGCACGCCATCGAGGGAACGGACCCAGAAAAGGCAGCTTGCCTCCTGATGTCAGGTGTACTATTCCTCCCACTGATATGAGACACTATTCTGCCAACTGACATCCACAATGGGGCACTATCTCTACCAATGATACCAATGATGGGAGACTATTCCTCCCAATGACACCAATGATAGGGCACTATTCCTCCCAATGACACCAATGATGGGGCACTATTCCTCCCACTGACACCAATGATGAGGCACTATTCCTCCCACTGACACCAATGATCCTCCCACTGACACCAATGATGAGGCACTATTCCTTCCACTGATACCAATGATGGAGCACTATTCCTCCCACTGATACCAATGATGAGGCACTATTCCTCCCACTGATACCAATGATGAGGCACTATTCCTCCCACTGACACCAATGCTGGGGCACTATTCCTTCCACTGATATCAATGATGGGCACTATTCCTTCCACTGATACCAATGATGGAGCACTATTCCTCCCACTGATACCAATGATGAGGCACTATTCCTCCCACTGACACCAATGATGGGGCACTATTCCTTCCACTGATATCAATGATGGGGCACTATTCCTCCTACTGACACCAATGATGGGGCACTATTCCTTCCACTGATATCAATGATGGGGCACTATTCCTCCCTCTGATGCCAATTATGGGGCACTATTCCTCCCACTGATAAATATGGTGGGGCACTATTCCTCCCAATGCTGCCCAACAATGGGGCACTATCCCTCACCCTAATACCAATGATGGGGCACTATTCCTCCCACTGATACCAATGATGGGGAATTATTCCTGCCACTGATACCAATGATGGGGCACTATTTCTCTTAATGATACCAACAATGGGGCACTATTCCTTTTCTTAATACCAATGATGGGGCACTACTCCTCCCACTGATACCAATGATGGGGCAATATTCCTCCCACTGATAAAAATGATGGGGCACTATTCCTCCCTAATAATACCAGCGATGGGGCACTATTCCTCCCACCAATGTTTATTCCCAATGATTCCATGAAAATCAATGCAGCTCAAGTCGAAGCGACAAAAAAAGTTATACTTTTCTGCAACTGTGGTGCAGTTTGAGTGCCATAGACTGCAAGGAAATCGTAAGAAAGCTACATGACGTTGGAGTCGCAGTATTGTGAACTGAGCCTTAGGGTCCCGCAGTGGGACCCTTTCATATGTTCTGCAGCGGACCCCTTTCCTGCTGTCTTGGGGGCCCCCACAGTGGCGGAACATCAGGGCCCAGTTGCAAGTGTGACCTTTGCTACTTGGTAGTTCCACTGCTGCCTGGTACACTGCAGCCTTTTTTGTCACATGTTCATGTACGGATCATTTTAATCTACTTAGGGTTGGAGAACCTTTCCTGAACTGGTGCAGTAGATGGACATCCAATGAATCCATGCAATGCTGTATGTGTTTCCCACTACGACACGCTCATGTTGTGCCTGCGATCCTGAAAGAAATCAGGAAACGTCTCCCGTGCAATAGTGCTATTCTTCTCTCTTCAATAAAAGTGGAATTTGCAGTTGGATTGGGATCCCTGTAGCGTTTGAAAGTGGCCATGGAGAGGGATGGGGGAAGCAAAAAAAGTTGTGAAAGGAGCTTTTGTCTCTTTAAAAGCCAGCTAATAACTCCACAGGTGGGGGAGCCGCGTCCTCGCCTCCTGGGACCATACGGCCGCTATCTCTAGCAAACTTTCCTTTTTCCTGAAGGCACAAGAAATCAGTGAATGAGTTTACAGCCTCGGGAGTCCTGCCTCGTGGTTTGCCAGCGGGAGCCCACAAAATCCCCTCCTCTCCCTCCCAACATCACCCAGAAAAGAAAACAGGGAGCTTCTGAGAGAAAGCACTGCCCTTTACCAAATTGCATGGGCTTTTCCCAGGCGCCATTGTTGGCTGTTGCTAGGAGACAAGAGGTCTTCAGGTGTCACCAGGGAGACAAGGGCCTGGGTATTTGGTTTTAGGTCAGCCACAATAAAGACGGCAGAATGGAACGGGCATCCTCAGGACCTCCTCAGTCATTTGTCAGGCTATTTTAGCCCCCAGCGTCTATTCAGTAGCACTGAGAAGAGGGTATGTCACTGGAGGGAAGAGTAGGGAAACATAGCTAGACTATATGGCTATTGAAAGGGTTGAATTGGGAGAACATAAACATGTTAAGTAATTAAACGGAACAAGATGGATTCCTGGGAGTTAACTATCCCAGTCAAAACAGGTCAATCTATTCTGTGCCACATGTATATGACGTTAGGCGCTGCCTTGTGTATGGGGAGAAAGAAGGAACCCCTTCCCCTTACCTAGGTTGTACATTGCTGGCAAACTCCCACGTAGGGGTTGCATCACATTGGGGCAGCACAGTGGCTTAGTGGTTAGCAGCCTTCCCTTGCAACTCCAGGGTCCTTTGCTGAATCCCAACCAGGGCACTACCTGCATGGAAGGTCCATGTTCTCCATGTAAAGTCAAGGTGGCAGCTTTGCATTTACTGGTATTTTGAAATGTAGGTCTCCAAAACAGATTCCATGTATATGACTCACATGGTCCAGGGAAGCATATTTAAAATTAGGGATCGCAGAAGTGAAATAGAGTATGAAGTTCAAAAAGTATTTGTAGCGCTTTTCACTTACAGTAGTGCCCGGGTAGGTCCTGTTTGGGAAGAATCCTTTCTGGAATAGACGCAGCTCTCTGTGGCCTGCTGTGTGGGGGTGGCAGTGTCCTGTTAGACCCTTGTGGAGCAAGATACAACTCTGTTATATTAGTAGTCAGTAGAAGAAGGAACCCTCGACATTGGTAGTCAGTGGGAAGAATGCCCCATTACATTGGTGGCCAGTGGAAAGAATGCTCCTTACATTGGAGACCAGTTGGAAGAATGTCCTCCTTTCATTGGTGGTCAGTAAGAAGAATACCCCCTACATTGGTGATCAGTGAAGAACCACCTGAGATTGGTGGTCAGTGGGAAGAATGCTCCTTACATTGGTGGTCAGTGGGAAGAATGCTCCTTACATTGGTGATCAGTGGGAAGAATGCTCCTTACATTGGTGGTCAGTGGGAAGAATGCTCCTTACATTAGTGGTCAGTGGGAAAAATACTCCTTACATCGGAGGCCAGTTGGAAGAATGACCTCCTTTCATTGGTGGTCAGTGGGAAGAATACTCCTTTCATTGGTGATCAGTGGGAAGAATAACCCCTACACTGGTGATCAATGGAGAAGAACCCCCTGAGATTGGCGGTCAGTGGGAACAATGCTCCTTACATTGATGGTCAGTGGGAAAAATACTCCTTACATTGGAGGCCAGTTGGAATAATGACCTCCTTTTGCTGGTAGTCAGTGGGAAGAGTACTCCTTTCATTGGTGGACAGTGGGAAGAATTCTCCTTACATTGGTGGTCTATAGGAAGAACCCTCCATACATTAGTGGTCAGTGGGAAGAATGCTTTTTACATTGGTGGTCAGTGGGAAGAATGTTCTTTACATTGGTGATCAGTGGGAAGAATGCTCCTTACATTGGTGATCAGTGGGAAGAATGCTCCTTATATTGGCAGTCAGTGGGAAGAATGTCCCTTACATTGGCGATCAGTGGGAAGAATGCTCCTTACATTGATGGTCAGTGGGAAGAATGTCCCTTACATTGGTGGTCAGTAGGAAGAAGGTTCCTTACATTGGTGGTCAGTGGGAAGAATGCCCCTTACATTTGTGGTTAGTAGGGAAAATACCATGTTTGGTGATGGTTAGTGGGAAGAATGCCTCCTTACACATAGCCGAAAGAGATCATTAGAGTTAGTGGTAACTTACCTGAGAGGCAGAAATTGCTCAAGTTGCCACAATCAACCTCTGGAGGGATCCTAGGATTTCACTCAGCCCTTGTTAAGAAAGGCCGATGTAGGGGAAATGGATGCTCAGTGCCTAGACATGTATTCTTGGCCATTACGATCCATTTTAGTCACTGACGCTGAAATGACTAGCCAACCAGTGTTAAGTCAAAGCTCCTAATCTGCATACATGTTATCTGTTTAATGACAGGTTTCCTTGAATATCTTTATGGGAGCTATGTTTATGGTTTACCCCCCCCCCCCCGACAGCTCTGGTCAGGAGCAGAGGACATATACAAGTCTTGTATTCCTTTTCTCTGGTATATGACATAAATGTTGGTCTATTGAAATGACATTTGGGTTACATTGCAACGGCAGTTTGGATAAAAAATAGTGCTTAGCTGATCTCTTTTCCTCTTCTTTATTATTCCAATTACGATCACTGTGACAAAAATCTGAGAGATTGACACTTTGTAATACATTTTTCTGCTTGTCATTTCAGTAACGCAACGCATTGCGTAATGGATTGATCCTCCAGAAACGATCACATCTGGCTTCCTCGGCTTTAATTTCACATATAAAATGATTAGCATAATGCCTATAAATTCAAAACCTGTTTTTCAAAGTTTGTCTCTTGTTAAGTTTACGTCTCTTTTCCTTATGTTCTGAACATATACAGGAGACGAGGACTGGTCTCGACAGCCCCCCCCCCCCCATTT
>BLSH010106274.1:569446-584734 GCA_018402905.1 Glandirana rugosa
ATGTTGGCCGTGTAATTTTACGTGTCGTGATAAGGTGTACTATAGAAGGGCTCGGGAACCTGATGTAAGATAGAAGAATGTGTAGCGGCTTTATAACTCACACCTTTAGCGTAATAGACTACTTCGATGTTTGGGTTGAAAAAGTAAGACTTCTGTGAAAAAAAAAAGAGCGGGAAGTGGGTAGAGGTACCCCCTAATTTGTTCGTACTGTGACCGTGGCAACAAGTGGTCTAACAGTCTGCCACCTCTAGTGTTCGGTTCTAAAAGAGTTGACCACGAAGATTCACTAACACTATCTTCTTCCTACGTGAGTCGGGGGGTAGAAACAGAAGTGCCTGTAATAACAGTTTCCGCAAAATAAACTACCGCCTAAGTGTCCGTAAGTGTCGTTCTGGGGGGGGGGGTTGTAGGGGGGGGGGAGGCAGGACCGTTTTCTGGGGGAGGTTACTTTTGGGGGGTCTTGCTGTGAATGCCTGTGAATCCGCCATCAAATAAAACGCCTTTGACAATAATGTCCGTGAAGACAAAGATGGGGGGCTGAGTGCATCCTTCTTCTATCACAATCACTTAGAAGCACCAGTTGAGAAAATCTTGGCTTGTGATCTCCACCGTCTGACAATCTGGTGAACAACGGTGCCAGTGTCATGCTTGTTTAATCCCCCATGGAGATGGGTGAAGGGCGAGAAAAAAAAAAGTGTCTTCAGAATGAAAAAGTTGGGTTTGTAGCTTCATCAGATAATGCGATTTCCACACTCAATATTTCGGCGATGTGTAAGAAGATAGAATGTAGTCCAAGGGCTCGGGAAGATATCATGTGGAATAGTGCTGTGCATTTTAATGTGCCGGTTGTAACAAGGATCTGTCCACACCCAAGAAATCAGAAAAGCATTTATCCTAGGTTCACATCTATGCAGCTGCGGTTGATGCGTTTTTTTTCCGGCACGTTTTGCAGTGCATTTTTGAACCCGCGTTTTTGATGCGTTTTTGCGTGCAGTTTTTATGTGTTTTGCATTTTTTTTCTTTAACCACTTCAGCCCCGGAAGGATTTCCCCCTTTAGGACTAGAGCACTTTTTGCGATTCGGCACTGCGTCGCTTTAACTGCCAATTGCGCGGTCGTGCGACGTACCCAAATGAAATTTGCATCCCTTTTTTCTCCACAAATAGAGTTCTCTTTTGGTGGTATTTGATCCCCTCTGCATCATTTCTGATCACCGATATTAAAAAAAAAAGAGCGACAATTTTGAAAGAAAAATCAATATTTTTTACTTTTTGCTAAAATACAAATCCAAAAAAAATATATAAAAAAACAAATTTATTCATCAGTTTTGGCCGATATATATTCTTCCTCATATTTGTGGTTAAGAAAAATGGGATTGGCGTTTATTGATTGCTTTGCGCAAAAGTTGCAGCGTTTACAAATCATGAGAATTCGTTTATGGTGTTTTTACTTTTTTTTTACTGCTAATGGCAGCGATCTGCGATTTTTATTGAGACTGTGATATTGCGGTGGACATGTCGGACGTTTTTGACACTATTTTGTGACCAATGACATTTATACAGCAATCAGACATGTAATTATCCACTGATTACTGTATAAATGTCACTGGCAGGGAAGGGGTTAACCTGCAGGGGGAGATCTAGGGGTTAACTGTGTTCCCTAGTCGTGTTCTAACTGTGAGGGGGCTGGGCTGCCAGGGGCATAAGAGATCTAACGGATCCCAGTGACAGAGATCAGTAGATCTCTTATATGCCGCCTGACAGAGCAGAGAACCGCCATGTTTAATTCAGCGGTTCCCCGTTTTTCTTCTCTGCCAGGCAATCGCGGGTAGCCTGCGGACATCGAGTCCGCCCGACCCGCAGCCACACTGCTGCAGAGTGCGGCGGGGAAGAGGGCTCCCGCCCGCTAGCCGCGAACGAGCGAGCCGCGCTAAAGCCCCACTCTGCAGCAGTAAATGTATGCGAGCTGGTCCAGAACCGGTTAAAAAACTGTGAAAAGCTGGTTGTTAAGGAGCAGGCTGAGAGTCATCAGCTGTCAGCGAGGTTTCCCCCTGACAGCTGAATTGCTGACAATAAAGAAAATTGGGGGGAAAAAAGCAGTGTGGGGTCCCTTTGCGGGCCTGGTATGGGGGGGGGGGCAATTTGGCATCTTTGCCCTGGGCATTGGATGATCTTGTCCCGGCACTAGTGGGGGGGCTCTTGACATCTAAGGTAAGGGGGGGGGGCTGGGGTGCTCTGGACATCTAGTCTTACAGATACAACTGGCCCTTTGAGAGCAACTATAATGCTGATGTGGCCAACAATGAAATTAAGTTTGACCCCACGTGCCCTAACCTATAATACACTACTTTTTACCAAAAGTATTGGGACACCTGCCTTTACACACAAATGAACTTTAATGACATCCCAGTCTTAGTCTGTAGGGTTCAATATTGAGTTGGCCCACCCTTTGCAGCTATAACAGCATCAACTCTTCTGGGAAGGCCGTCCACAAGGTTTAGGAGTGTCTATGGGAATGTTTGACCATTCTTCCAGAAGAGTATTTGTGAGGTCAGGCATTGATGTTGGACGAGAAGGCCTGGCTCACAGTCTCTGCTCTAATTCACCCCAAAGGTGTTCTATCAGGACGCCATTAAAGTTCATGTGCGTGTAACGGCAGGGGTCCCAATATTTTAGGTAATATAGTGTATACATAAAACTATTATTACTTTCACTGTTTCACAGTATAAATTATAGTATTGTAGGCTGAACCTCTATGTAGGAGAACAAACCAACATCACAGGGGTAGTTTTTAATCCGATTTCACAGTCAGTTTGCAGGTTTCTTTACAATTTCTTTACATTTTCTGGCTTACGTTTGTAGCCCCCTGTTACTTTGAGTGGGCTATAATGTAAATTTAGTTTTTGGCTGAGCTATATCCAGCTCAGATTGATTGTATATCGTTTATTTGGCTTTGCCCTAATTTCAGCAAGGTTGTGCATTTCTCACTGTTGCCAGTAGGTGTCGCTGTTACCACAGGCCAGTATGAGAAATACAACTGAATTGAGTTATGGATAATTATTATTTTTCTGGAAACAGCCCAGTAGGAGGTTCCTGGCCGCTGTGCATTCTGGGAAGGGGTATTTATTTGGGTGTGGCCATGTGATCGCTCCCTTCCCTCGTGGCCTTTCAGGCCTGAGGATGTGCTGATGTGAGTTCTGCGAGTAGACCCAGAAGACTGTCTGGGGCCTACTACACCTGCGGTGGTCCTGGGGCTGCCTTGCCTGTGTGGGAGAAGCCGAGCCAAGCTGAGAAGATCCGGGGGAGAACCCTTGCTGGAGAGAGCTAGGATGAAGGCTGGTCTCTCGGAAGGGCCTGGTAACTCGCTTGAAGGATACACCTGCAACTAAAGCTGCCTTTACAGTATATCGGATGGCTTACAGGTTCTGACGCTGTGAAGCTGGATCTACTTCTACAAGTCTACACCATTGCAGTCAGCCGGGTCAAGGTTCTGGTACTGTAATACTGTTCTATAATCTAGACTGTGCTAACTAGCTCCTGGATGCTAAAGCCTGTGAGAGGAGTTTATCCAGGAGGGCTCATTCTATAAGCTAAATTGTGCTGTCGCCTGAATCAGGGGCGTATCATGAAATTGGTGGGCCCGTGTGCAAGCCCACACCACACGATCATCCCCGGCTGTCAACCAGGGAGAGATCATCCTTGGGTGCAGTGTGGGTCTGTGGGTCAGAGCACAGTGGGCCTCCCCACCCCTCAGGGCCCGTGTTCAGTGAACACCCTGCACCCATGGATGATACACCACTGGCCTGAATGCAAAGCCTGTGAGAGGGTCTATTCAGGGTTATACATTCTGCAAATCTGAACTGTGCTATCTATCTCTTGAATGTAAAGCCTGTGAGAGGGGTCCATTCAAGTGTGCTCTGGCTGCTAAGTCTGTGAGAGAGACTTTCCCAGAAATCCTGCCGGCTGCTAGGTCAGTGTGAGAGGCCTGTCCGGGTATACAAGATGTGCTATAAAGAGAAGCTGTTCTACCTTTGGATTTAAAAAGTCTGTAAGTGATCTGCAACAAGGTATCTGAGACCTACCCTAACCCTCTCTCCCTCACTGCTTTCAAGTTCCTTTATTAAAGCATTGAAAAATACCTAAAGTGACTGGCGCCCAAGTTTCTGTTCTAAAAACTCCCCATTGTAGCCATGGATCCGACCTTGAGATATGATGTATGCCTTCCCCATTTATGGTAAGCTCCCAAGAGGGTGGGGTGCCTGCTACACGTTTTTGAGCCTTAATGTAATCCTGTGCTTTACTAATGCTCCATTTGCCCAACAGAGTACCAAGAAAGCCCCGTGTAAGCTCATACGTTGATCTGGTTGGAGCTTACACAGGGCTATGGACTACCTCCATGTGACACCACTTGGGACTGGCAATTGGCCAGGTTTGGCCCAGCTTTGCATCATAGGAGAAAGGAAAAAGTCACATTATACCTTGAATAAACCAGTATTTGACTTAGTTTGTGGTGGGAGAACAGAACAGTGTGAGATTGGTGATGAGTATAGCCAATATGAGAGGCAGGGGGGGTTGGTGGCAATGATGGGCAGGCAAAAGAATCTTTTTCCTTTCCCAGTATGGGCAAAGCACAGATTCTCTGTAAAACAAGAGCAAACCTGACATTTAGAATTATCTGAAGTTCCCTTGAAGCTTATTAAATAAAATGGTCCAGCCATTCTCAACTAGGGCTCCTCCTGAGGTTGGTAGGTGTTCCTCCTATTTGATGATACCTGCATAGTTCTGTTGGCAGAACTAGACAAATCACATCAATCTTTTTAGCTACCTGTAATGGTGGCATTTCAGTCGCCATCGCAAGAGGGGCCCTCTTCCCAATGAGCACCAATGAAATGGGCAACTTTCTCTCTGATCCCAATGAACTAATTTTAGGAAGGGGGTTCCCAGTGACCTGAAAATTATTTTATGGGTTCCTCTGGGGTAAAAGATCAAGAGAGACTGGCCTAGTCGGTTAAAATAAAATACAAGCCTTTTATTATTATTATTATTATTTGGCACCTAAATAAACCCGTTCCACCTTGACGGCACATTAAGGCAATCTGTCTGCCGACATTCTCCAGTGTTTGCTGTTGGCAAGTATATGTTAACCTTAAACCACTTTTTCCAAATACAGATCCTAGCCGCTACATTTGTTTAGCTTAGTGTAAAACAAGGCGGCAGATGTAAAATGCAGATAAAGCTGAGACAGAAAACATCCTTACACGATTCCAGATGTTTAATGGTGCAGAAAGGATGTGCAACTAGCATGAATCATGAAAAGGCCGGACATTTTTTTTCCCTCAAGGTGCAGATACTACATTCCTGGATGGAGCCTTGGAGGAGATAGTCACAACACACAAATGTCCATTCACTTTGTTTTTCATTCTATGCTGCCCATTCATCTGGCTTTGTGTATAACTAGAGTATATGGTGGAATTGAATGTCGATATTGGTTGGAGGAACTGCGAGTCTCAACGTGCCTTGCCAAAAGCTGGTTGTGGCTGGCGAGAAGGTTTCCCTCTGCAGTAGTATACTTTATACCAGAGGTATTGAATTCAAATTCATGGAGGTCCGGTCAGTAAAATTTTCTCCCAGAAAAGGTCCGAAACCCATTTTTATGCGATGACTCAGATCCTTCACATCACAGCCCACATAATTATATCACAGTCTTCTTTTTATATCAGTGTCCTTAGTCCCCCCTGCACATCACAGTCCGTCACTCGTCCCCCCAATTTACATTACAGCCCCCGCCTCTACATCAGTGTTCTGAGTCCCCCATTCACATCAGAGTTATCCATCCCATCACAGTTGACCCTCAAAATACAGTCCCCCCCCCCTTCATTGCAGTGTTCGTAGCCCCCTTTATATCATGGTCCTTTGCCCCTTTTACCCTCCCTTCATAGCAGTTTCTGTAGTCCCCTTTACAGCAGTGTCCTTAGCCCCTTTCATAGCAGTGTCTGTAGCCCCCTTCATAACAGTGTCCTTAGCCCTAATCACCCCCTTCATTGCAGGGTCTTTAGCCCCCTTCATAGCAATGCCCTCAGCCCCTTCATAACAGTGTCCTTAGCCCTCTTCACCCCCTTCATAGTGGTGCCTTTGGGCAGTGGGAAGAATGACTCCTCCATTGGTGGCCATTGGGAAAAATATCTCTTTTATTGGTGGTCAGTGGGAAGAACGTCCTTTACAATTGGTAATGCTCCTTACATTGGTAGACAATGGGAAGAATGCTCCTTACATTGGTAGACAATGGGAAGAATGCTCCTTACATTGGTGATCAGTGGGAAGAATGTTCCTTACATTGGTGATCAGTGGGAAGAATGCTTCTTACATTGGCGATCAGTGGGAAGAATGTCCCTTTTATTGGTCAGTGGGAAGAATAATCCTTACATTGGTGGTCAGTGGGAAGAATGCCCCTTCCATTGGTGATCAGTGGGAAGAATGCTCCTTCCATTGGTGGTTACTGGGAAAAATGCTCCTTACATTGATAGTCAATGGCAAGAATATTCCTTACATTGGTGATCAGTGGGAAGAATGTTCTTTACATTGGTGGTCAGTGGGAAGAATGTCCCTTACATTGGTGATCAGTGGGAAGAATGTTCCTTACATTGGTGATCAGTGGGAAGAATGTCCCTTACATTGGAGGTCAGTGGGAAGAATGTCCCTTTTATTGGTCAGTGGGAAGAATAATCCTTACATTGGTGGTCAATGTGAAGAATGTCCCTTCCATTGGTAGTCTTTGGACAGAATGTCCTTTTTATTGGTGGTCAATGGGAAGCATTTCCCTTTCATTGGTGGTCAATGGGAAGAGCTTTCTCTACATTGGTGGTCAATGGAAAGAATGTCATCCTCACCTAGAGTTAAAACGACCATTGATGTCAGTGGTTACATATCTGAGAGGTATAAATTGCTTGTTGCTTTTGGAACCCCTGGGAACCTCTGGAAGAGGAAATGGTTAAAACCCTATACTTTTGTTTTTTTTTTGCTGTCTGTTATTTTTCTTTTACTCAAATTGTAAAGCGCTGCAAAATATGTTTCTGCGGTAAAAAGTGAGATAATCTCCATTGTTTGTTGCTGTTCCCCCTATAATCCCATTGACTTAGCTGTCAGTCATTGAAAGGTGCGATCGTTATGCAAATGCAAAGCTTGGTGTGTGGTCCGGTATCAATGATGTGTGATTGTGACATCATTCTGAGTAGTTTGGGTCCAAGAAAGGAAGAGAGGAAATGCACGCTATCATAATGCCCATTTTATTAAACTTTCAGGGGTGCCTTTTTTGTATATTTTGATATTTAGCTGTTTTTATTTCTTTTGATTCTCTATCCTGATAAAAGGAAAAATGAGAGCTGGAATCCGGTTGATGTGACGCAACTTTGGATTGTGTACACCATATCCCTTAATCTCGTATTTGGCTTCTGCATGCAGTTAAGCAAGGAATTTGTTGCTCAATCTTTCTTTAACCACTTCAGCCCCGGAAGGATTTCTCCCTTTAGGACCAGAGGACTTTTTACGATTCGGTCGCTTTAACAATTGCGCGGTCGTGCGACGTTGTACCCAAACTAAATTTGCATCCTTTTTTCCCACATAGAGCTTTCTTTTGGAGGTATTTGATCGCCTCTGCGTCATTTCTGATCACCGCTATAAACAAAAAAAGAGCGACAATTTAGAAAAAAAAAAAACAATATTTCTTACTCTTTGCTATAATACATATCCAAAAAAAAATTAAAAAAAAATCAGTTTGGCCGATATATATTCTTCCTCATATTTTTGGTAAAAAAAAAAACCCGCAATCGGCATATATTGATTGGTTTGCGCAAAAGTTGTCGCATTTACAAACAATGAGAATTTATTTATGGTTTTTATTTATTTTTTTACTGGTAACGGCCGCGATCTGCGATTTTTATCGGAACTGTGATATTGCAGCGGAAATGTCGGACACTTTTGACACTTTTTTGGGACCAATGACATTTATACAGCGATCAGTGCTATGAAAATGTATGCATTACTGTGTAAATGTCATTGGCAGGGAAGGGGTTAACACTAGGGGGCGATCAATGGGTTAACTTTGTTCCCTGGGAGGTGTTACTAACTGTATGGGGGGTGGACTGAGTGGGGGAGGAGAGAGATCATTGCTCCCATATACAGGAAGCCTACGATCACTCTCCTTCCCCCCTGTCAGAACGCAGATTCTCCCGTTCTGTCACTGCGGGGGAGCGATCGCGGGTAGCAGCAGACATCGAGTCCTCCCTACCCGCTCCCTGGCTCCCCCTGCTGCACAGTGAGTCTCCGGTGGCGGGTGCGGGCTCTTGATCTGCGATCTTGCAGCTGCTGGCAACATGCGATATCGAGCCAAGTTGCCGCCATCAAGCCACAGAGCGCGGTGGAACTTCACTTTCTCAATCAACAGTGACTCTTTTGAATCCTTATGCTGCTAGCATCAGTAAATAGATAGAAAGATATATTATAGTTACTTGCTTTAAACAGTTTTTTACATTTCTTCAGTTAATTCCTGGTTTCTGGCCTAGGAACGATCTCATATGTCCCAGGAGTCTTCAGGGTAGGGATGGAGAGGTGGAGGGGTTTTCTCAGCTAAGCACACCCTCCTACCTGTATGCCTGAGCTAAGGGCAGATGGATTCCAGGAAGTAATTGCTACATGAAAGCGGACCTTCAGTCATTTAATCTTCCATCAATTAAATCCTCTGCCCTTGTTGTTTTAACTTTGGATAGTAAAACATTTTTTTTCTGCCAGTAAATACCTTATACAGCCCACTTACTCTTTCTTGTCTGGTCATTAGCCTAGGCTTATGACATGCACGGCTCTCTCTCTCACTCTTGTGAGAGTTTGCCAGGAAGGGAGGGGGGATGAGTCATAAGAGGGCCAATGAAAGCTGCAGGGCTGTAGAGCTGGAGGTGTGCCTCTGTGTGTCTGTGTAAATCCAGGAAGTGAACAGGCAGCAGCTTCAGCTGCCCACAGTTCCCTCCACACTTAGTGGAGGGAGATTTCTGCAGCATATTTGGCAAGTACAGAATCACAGTATATATAGAATAATATGCAAAGTGGTTGGAGGGAAGCTACATAATGGCAAAGATGTTTTTATTACAAATTATGTGAGCAGACTGCAGTCTCTCTTGAATCATTTGCCCTTACTCAAGATGGCCATGGCCTGGGTGTTTTTCTAAATGATTTCTCAGCAAAATAAAGCATGGAGACATAGGGGGATGGGGGGAGTTTGCTTTGAATATTAAAAATGAATTACAATAGCGATTCCGGTTTGTGGTGCTCAGATGCCTCCTGCTGCCCAAGTAACGTTAAAAGGGTGGTTTTTAACCCCTTGGCGCCGGCCGCACAGAAATATGCAGGCCTCAGCGCCTGGTCCTTGGGGCCGCATATTTGCGTGAATTGCAATCCAAACAGTTGTGCCCGAGAGCGTGCCAACTTCGTTACCGGCACCTAACTAGGTTTTCAGTGAACGTGACCTCCGTGACAGCAAATCACAGTGGTCACGTGCTCCTAAGCCCCGCCTCCCAGCGTCATAAACCTCTAAAAGGCGTCAGCGTGGAAAGGTTAATATCCAAACGCCGCACATATGCGGTGACAGTTGGCAGCTCCTGGTTTCTAGTAGTGGTCAGGAGCCGGTCTCGCAGTCACAGTGGTCACATGATCAGGCTGTCCTTCCCATCCCCCGGGCATGATCCGGTTAAAAGGGACACTGTTAAGGGTTGAACCCACCTTTCTCAACCAGGGTCCCTTAGAACTCTAGGGTTCCTCTTGAGGTTGCTAAGGGTTCCTGGAGCTGTGACAAATTGATTTCTTCCACATAAACCGACCACCAGTGCACGGCCATACACTATATTTAAAATAAACCTAAGCAAATAAAATTCCCCCTCCCAAAAAATTGAGCCCCTCCTCCACATAAACGCACGTATACACGTAAACGCACGCGGCGGAGCGCCTACGGCTGAAAACGTTGATTGTGATACACATGTTACATATCGCCGCGCACGCCGGAATGAGAGCAATAATTCTAGCACCTTCGTAACACTAAACTGAAGACCTATAGGGGACTTTCAAAGTGTCACCTATGGAAAATATAGGGTACTGAAGTTTGTCGCCATTTCCCGTGAGCACGCAAATTTAATGTCTGACATATTGGGTATCTATCAACTCGGTGCAACCTCGTCTTTTAAATTTGACCGAAAAATTCGGTAATTTATTGCATTCTTGTGCTCCCCTAAAATTTTGTGAAACCTTTGCTGTAATAGCGTGTGACATAAAAATATGGAACTGGCAATATTTTTTATTTTCTAGGGTGTCTGCTTTCAGAAAATATATGTTTTGGGGGTTTTGTGTAATCTCCAGGCCTAAAAAAAAAAAACAGTTCTGGCTAGACATGTGCAGAGCGAAAAAATTTGTTTAGTTTCGTTTCGATTCGTTATTTACATAAGTTTGTTAAGATAGATACGTTTCATTCGTTTCGGCCGTTTTCGGAACTCGTTTACTTTATTCGTTTTCGAATCAATTAGAAAAGTTTTCAAATCAATTTCAAATAGTTTTCGAATTCAAATCGTTTTGAATTTGAATCGTTTTCCAATTTCCAAGGAGAATGGGGTGGAGTGGAAAGTGGAGGAATAGAATGGAAAAAGATAGAATACAATAGAGAGGAATATAACAGAAAATGAAAGAATAGAATGTGCTGGAGTGGAACGGAGCTGTTTGTATTCTATTCTTTTGTTTTCCGGTATATTCTTTTCTAGTCTATTGTTTTTTCTGTTCTATTCCTTTGTTTTCTATTCTATTTTGTTCTCTTTGGAAATTGGAAAACTATTCAAATGCAAGGACTTTTCAAAATCGAATTTGAAAACTATTGAGTATTGAAAATTATTCGAAACAAATCGAAAATGATTCGAATTTCATCCTTATTTTCTTTTTCGTTATTCTGATTTGTTTAAATTTGGAACTATTGTAAGTCTGAAATTTGGATACATCTGAATTTCCGGAAAACTAAAATTCGTCCGAATTTTAATTCGTAACGAAACTAACTGCACATGTCTAGTTCTGGCTGTGAAAGGGTTGGAGGATAGGTTCACCTTCGGTAACGTTACATGTCCCACCCGTTAGGTCTGTTAGATTAAAAAAAAAATGGCTCCTAACTTTTTTAGCTGGCCCCAAGATTCAAAGCAAATTTGTAAAGCCCTGGTTTTAGGGGTTCCTCCTGGATAAAAAGCTTGAATGAGACTGCTTTTAAACAGTCAACATCTGTGAATACGGTGATTTCTCTCAAAACCAGAAGAGCATCATCATGAATCTTCATTTGGCTTGCTGGGATTGATGGCCCGTTAATCTTTCTGTTCCTTTTATCTCAGTATGCAAGTTCATGGCTGGGTAGTAGAGCGTCGTCGACGAACCTCCCTTTTCTACCCCTGGGGTGATTCATTAGCTGGTAGCTGCTTATAAAGAATGAGATATGCCTTTGTTTTATAATCCCAGGCACAACCTCTTATCCCTGTGGGAGCATCTGACCGAGGCTGAGACTCAACGTGCGAGCGCCAAACACACATACGCCCATCTTTCGCTGGCTGATGCACAAACAAGATGCCTGAGTCACAATTCCAGATGGGCATCTTCTGTCTCCTGGCAACCGCTCACTGACGGGGCTCCTTGCCTTGTAACGCCGTTTTGTGCAAAGTTATCAGACCTGGAATAAAAAAAAATCAACTGCTGACTTTCATAAAATATATAATTCATAAAAGGAAGGCGAGATCTGTACATCTTTGTCTTTAGTCAATTAATTGCCTCCTCGCTAAATAATGACATGGCTTTCTGCCTATAACATAACTCATTTGCATTGATACATTTTTATGAGAGAAGAAGCATCTTCATTAAATGAAATGTTTGTACCACTGCATGTCGTTAGCAGGATTGGCTTCTTTATGAAAATATTAGTTTAATGAGCACAATTGCTACTCTTGATTGTAAAATGGGAAAGTCATCTTTGGTGATGGGTTTAATGGGTTTGTAGGTTCTCCAGAAATTAGGTAGGTAGGTCAATAAGTCATCATTTATAATTGGGAGCACTCTAGAGCAGAGGATTTCAATCTGCAGCCTGGGGGCCGAATGACGCCCCTTGCTTGCTTTTGTCCGGCCCTTGGGGCACTGCTTCTTCCACTAATACCAACAATGGGGCACTATTCCTCCCACTGATATAAATTGTGGAACACTATTCCTCCCACTGACATCAACAATGGGACACTATTTCTATCATTGACACCCATGGTGGGGCACTATTTCTCCCATTAACACCAATGATGGGGCACTATTTCTCCCATTGACACCCATGATGGGGCACTATTCCTCCCACTGATACCAATGATGGGACACTATTCCACCCACTTATACCAATGATGGAGCACTATTCCTCCCATTGATACCAATGATGGGGCACTATTCCTCCCACTGACACCAATGATGGGACACTATTCCTCCCACTGATACCAATGATGGGGCACTATTCCTCCCACTGATACCAATCATAGGGGACTTTTCCTTCCACTGACACTAATGATGGGGCACAGGGCTGGTGCAAGTATTTTTGACACCCTAGGCGAAACCTCCCTTTGGCCCAGTCCCTGACTCCACCCCTTTGCGCTGTCCATGTATATGATGGAGGTGGCGGAGGTGGAGATTTTTTGCAGCGCCTCTCTACCTATTTCTTTAGCCATGGTCCACAGGCCCGCACCTGTGCCTCTGGACCAGGCCTAAATACAAATAATGGTGGCACCGACTCGCTTCCTCATGCCAGCCGTGGTCCGCTACTGTAATATATGGACAGGCTGGGGTAGTATATGGACAGGCTGGGGTTGAATGTAGACAGGCTGGGGTAGTATATGGACAGGCTGGAGTAGTATATGGACAGGCTGGAGTGGTATATGGACAGGGGTTTGGCACCCTGGGTGGCAGTGCACCCTAGGCGGCTGCCTACTCCGCCTAGTAGTAGAGCCGGCCCTGGTAGGGCATTATTTCTTCCATTGGGACCAATGATGGGGCACTATTCCTCCCACTGATACCAATGATGGGGCACTATTCCTCCCACTGACACCAATGATGGAGTACTATTCCTCCCACTGACACCAATGATGGGGCACTATTCCTCCCACTGACACCAATGATGGAGCACTATTCTTCCCACTGACACCAATGATGGGGCACTATTCCTCCCACTGACACCAATGATGGGGCACTATTCCTCCCACTGACAACAATGATGGAGCACTATTCCTCCCACTGACACCAATGATGGGACACTATTCCTCCCACTGACAACAATGATGGAGCACTATTCCTCCCACTGACACCAATGATGGGGCAGTATTTCTCCCACTGACACCAATGATGGGGCAGTATTTCTCCCACTGACACCAATGATGGGGCACTACTTCTTGAGAGCCTCTCCCATCCTCTGCAACTCCCTATCCTGATCTGTCCAAGTGTCTCCTACTTTCATCCTTGAAAACGTATCTCCTTGTGGAAGCCTATCCTGCCTCCACCTAATAACTGAACGTTTACTTTCTCTACCACCTCATCCCCCATGCAGTTATTACCTTTTGTATAGTTTATCTATCTCTCTCTTTATCATTATATCTATCTTATTTATCTATCTCATAAATATGGTAGTGGCAAGAAAGCCATATATGCTTGTACTTCCATTCACTTCTATAATGTAAATGAATAATGTAAAGGTTGTGATACTCATGGATGGAGCGGGTTGTGCGGTTTAGTAAATGAGGGATCCTATTAAAGGGAAGTAATGTTATTCCTTTCCAGTGCTTTGGTCTTAAAGAGAGATTTAATATCAGTATAAAGCCAGCACTTTGCCTCCAGGATATATTCTCGGGGCCCCGCCGTGTGCGGCTGATTCCCGGTAAATTTATATTCCCTTTGTAAAGGAGCAGAAATGTTTTAATGGAAGGAGGCCGTCTTTCTCCGCCATGCTTTTTCCCCTCGCAGGCCACACAGAGGACTTTAATGTGGCAACAATAAGTCCCATGGGCCCGGCAGTGCGGTGTAAAACCTGTGTTCAGGATTCGGCTGTGAACAACCGCCTAGAGACACCTGCTTAAATATTAATTCCCTTCCCGCCCCGATGTTACATTAATAATAAAGTTGACACTTTACCTCCGGCCCCTCCGGAGAGTGCGCCATGTGCACAGGACAGCTGACAGTCTCATTTGTATTTGCAAATTATTGATGAGATTCCCCATCCAATAAGTCTTGGAGGGAGATAGTGCTCCGAGCTTTGTGATAGAATAAAGAATCCCGTTTGTTTCTTTTCCTGAACCCTGCATTGCCGGATAGACACCCTTCACTTCTTATATTGGGGCCGATTTTACCTCTTAGACTGGAATACCTAACTGACTGCACCACGCCTTTTCGTGTTCTGTTTTGGGTATTGAAAGTAAAGCTGACCATAGATGGAGCGATTTTCTTTCCTGCAATAATCGATTGATTCCCATCTGTGGAGGGATTGTGTTCTCCTGGCGGGGGGAGCCATCCTGGCCACGAGGAACACACTATAGCCGCTGGCAATAAACACATGAAAAATCTGAGAGGCGGCCCACTTATGGTTCGAATCTTGGCTGGTCCCCCCTCAACTGGCCAAGATTCAAAGCCTCTATGGCCGGCTTAAGAAGAAAAACAGAAACCCTGACCAGTTTAATTATGGTCAAGAGCAGTGTTTCTCAACCAGGGTGTTATGGCACCCGGATATGCTGTCTGGGTCCCCTAGGGTGGCAGAAGCACAGGACAATGATTGCCCTCAATCAGCATAATCACTTGGCATGGTGCATGCAGCTCAGCCACCAACACCATTACAACCAATGACGCTCTACTGCCAGGACACATAAGGGGAGATTTACTAAAATTGGAGCACTGGGACCTCGGGTGTAATGGGGGACCTCTGATGTGAAGGGGGCTTTGATGTGATGAGGGGCTTTGATGTGATTAGGTAACCTCTGATATGAAGAGGGCTCTTATATGATGAGGGGACCTCTAATGTGATGGGGGGACCTCTGATGTGAAGAGGGGCTCTGATTTTATTGAGTTACCTCTGATGTGATGGGGGACCTCTGATTTGATGGAGGGACCTCTGATGTGGAGGGGGGACCTTTGATGTGAAGGGAGGCTCTGATGTGATGGGGGACCTTGGATGTGATGTAGGGACCTCTGATGTGATGGGGGACATTGGATGTGATGGGGGG
>BLSH010106274.1:591135-602845 GCA_018402905.1 Glandirana rugosa
CCCCTTATCACGGGGTAGTAACCATAGTCACATTCTTTTTTTACAACCACAGTCACGTTCCTTCCCACGGGATTCCCGGCCTATGACCGTTCGTTTCCCGGCGTAAGCCGGATACCCGGTATCAAACCTCTGGCGACAAGATTTGTCTGGGGACTACAAATTGAAAACTCTGTCACTTTCTTCTAACTCTAGTGTCAGGAGTTAGAGGTAAAGACGTCTGGGACTAATTGTAAGTTTGAACAATAAACTTAAGTAGGAGGGATCCGAGATCTTTGAAGAAGATCTCCTCCTTCTTCGTTAGTTTGAGGGTCTGACACTTTGCGACTTGTCCGGTCTGGTTTGCTCCCTTAGGGCACCCTTCCTTGCACTGACACCAACATTTTTTTCTTACACTGATACCAATGATGGGGCACTATTCCCCTCACTAATTCCAATGATGGGGCACTATTCCCCTCACTAATTCCAATGATGGGGCACTATTCCCCTCCCTAATTCCAATGATGGGGCACTAGTCCCCCATTCTGCTGATTACAGGCACTATGTATTTATTTTTTTTTACTCTGCCTGATACTGAGGCTTTTTCTACTCCCACTGGTCACTCCAGACCCCCTAAAGTCTGAAGGACAGTAAACTGGCCTTTTGTTTAGAAAGCTTGGAGACCCCTGGTTTAGACGCCTGGTATTTCACCAAAGTTCCCCAGCAGGTCTGCTAAAAAAAATGGCAAAACATAATTAAAAAATAAAATTATATCTGATATAAAATGATACTGATATCATCCACTGCTTTACTGACACCACCCACTGCTCTACCTACACCATCCACTGCCCTGCTGATACCGTCCTCTGCTCTAATGATATCGTCCTCTGCTCTACTGACATCGTCCTCTGCTCTACTGACACCACTCTCTGCCCTACTGACACCATCCACTGCTCTACTGACACCATCCACTGCTCTACTGACACCACTCTCTGCCCTACTGACACCATCCACTGCTCTACTGACACCATCCACTGCTCTACTGACACCATCCACTGCTCTACTGACACCACTCTCTGCCCTACTGACACCATCCACTGCTCTACTGACACTATCCACTGCTCTACTGACACCATCCACTGCCCTACTGACACCATCCTGTGCTCTACTGACAACGGCCACTGCTCTACCTACACCATCCACTGCCCTACTGATATCATCCACTGCCCTACTGATACCATCCTCTGCTCTACTGACACTGTCCTCAGCTCTAGTGACACCATCCACTGCTCTACTGACACCATCCATTGCCCTACTAACACCTTACACTGCCCTACTGACACCACTCTCTGCCCTACTAACACCATCCACTGCTCTACTGACACCATCCACTGCCCTACTGACACCATCCACTGCTCTACTGACACCATCCACTGCTCTACTGACACTGTCCACTGGTCTACTGACACCTCCCTCTGCCCTACTAACACCATCCTCTGCCCTACTGACACCACCCACTGCTCTACCAACACCATCCATTGCCCTACTGATACCTTACACTGCCCTACCGACACCACTCTTTGCCCTACTGACACCAACCACTGCCCTAGTGGAACCAACCACTGCCCTACTGACACCATCTACTGCCCTACTGATATCATCCACTGCTCTACTGACTGACACTGTCCACTTTTAAGGTAGTTCATATTTTTACAGTGACATTGTATATTTATAGCTTTCCCTACTATTTAGTTAGGCCTTGCTAGGTATTTTTTTATTTTTGTAAAGGGCGCCAAACCCCAGTGATCTTTGATTTCTTTCAGGTAGATCTCCACTTCTCAAAGGTTGCCAACCCCTTCTCTAAAACCTTCTCAGAGAGTAACGGTTCTCTTGATTTAGTCCAATAAAAGCAGAGCTTGGTCCTTCTCCTGCCCAATTGCCACTTCCATTTGCTGCAGAAAGTAAAAATGAGAAAACTTTATCTTCTCACCGCAATTAAACGCGGGCTTACATGCAGTCACAAGCCCGTCTCCAAATTGCTTTCCCCATTTGCATTTGCTGCTGCTGGCTGTGACAAACACCTGGTTAATACGGCATTTTCTCTGATGTGAAAACAGCTGCTCCAATGGCTTTGACATCACCGGCATTTTTCAATTGCTAGTTTACTTGTGACATTAAATAAAGCGAGTAATTATTCCTCCTTCTAGGAACCCAACATCTTCTCCTGACACCTTTGATCAGTCAGGTAAACGAATGTGTGAAGCAACTTAGGAGGACATTCCAGCATTGCTAAGATGCCAGAGTTCTACGGATAGAATGTAAGATCGGCACAGCCCTATATTACTCATAAAGGACCGTATGCTATTGTATTCCTTCTTCCTTTATCCAACATCAGCAGCTCATGGTTTAGCATCTCCTTCATGCTGGATGGTGGCTGGAAAGGAGAACATTGCTGGGTGGAAGCCATCTGTCCTCTCGATAGTTTGCCATTATTAATAACGCTGACTGGAGCCTGTTGAGTTTTGATGCATGGCTCTGCGGTTCTCGGTTCAGGCATCAGTAAGTTTCCGCATCAGTCTTAAGATTTATATGTTCCTGTTATAAATGTTTATATGACAGAGCTGTTCAAGAATTCTACAGCAAAGGTGGCAAGGATTGATTATCACGTTGGGTTTCTCATGTGTCAGGTTCCTTGGCATGGCAAGCTATATTGAACTTGATAAATGGAGTAAATACATTTTAAGGTTATTTAGGCTTTAGGCTGGAAAAAAAACCCTTGCAGTGCCCCATCCCCGGTATTACAAGGGTTAAAGCCCAGTTCCCGGGCAAAAAAAAGTTTTCACATGCAGAGTGGTCAACTCTTCGTTTTGTCTGGGGGTGAAGAGAAAGCTTATACTCCCCCGATCCTTCGTTCCACCAGAAAATGGTGCTCCCCCACATTCCAGCTTTGGACTGTTCCTGGTGTATGGAGACTGCTTTGGGCTTGATGACGTCAGGAACAGACCACAACTCAAGACCGCTGGAGCACGGGGGTGCCGGACTGGTCTTGTGTTGGGAGTATTGGAGGTTTAGGTAAGCATATCTCCTTTCTCCTCTCCCCTAGACGAGCCCCACTACGTGGGAGATGGGCTTTAAATGCTCATTAGGAGAAGATGGAACCCAATATTGTACTTGGAGGAGGCAAACGTGAAACCCGGGATGGAAGCACCTTAGAGAGGAGGCTTGGTGGGACCAATCGCACCACTGAAGGAACCTTGGTGGAATGAGGATTAAGGTAAGTAGAGAAAGCTAAAAGTTATTTTCTGGCAGCAGCCTTAAGTTGGTGTCAAGACCCGGGTCTGAACCTACTAGAACTACTGCTGTGTCTGGCAACGTCTTTTCTTGCTGAGCCCCCTAGGGTAGTGCACAGCTACCTGAAAAAATTCTATGAATGATCCTGCCTTGAACCTTGTTTCTCTTGAACTTTGAATCCTTTGCTCCTACCATGGACTTCCTATTTAAGCCGTGCCTTTGAACTTCCTGTTTGACAGATTATTGTGCTCTCTCCAGCAAATATCTCGCTCTTGTCACTCCTGCTGCTGTCACTATCATTGTTTCCACTTGTTACCGACCCTTGACTTTTTCCTCAACTATGCTTCTGCTTGATCCCAACCTGTGACCACATGTTACTGACCTTTGGCTTGTTTACTGACTATGCTTCTGCTTGATCCCTACCTGCTCTATCTGCTACTGGACCCCAGCTTGCTCAGCTCCTGATGGGGAGATCCTGAGGACCAGTGTTTTAATACAGAAGGGGTTTTACTGGCCAGATCATCAGGTGAAAACAGAGAATAAAGCCTAAGAAAAGAAAATTAGCACAGCCACCATATCTGATAACTGGTAAGCTGGAAACAATTACATTTTCGGCTTTGGGTTTCATATCTCTTTGGCCCCAACAGGCACCCAGATGTGATCGTCCCACGTGTGACCGTGAATGTCAGATCATGGGCAGTAATTCTGGCACCAGACCTCTGTAAATCTAAAGTGGTAACCTGTAAAGGCTTTTAAAGCGCCACCTATGGCTAGTAACATTTACGTCATTTGTCGCAGTTGTGCGGGCGTGCTCAATTTTAAAGTGCGACATGTTTGGTATCTATTTACTCAGCATAACTTCATCTTTTATACTTTACCAAAAAATTGGTTTTGTATTGGGTTTTTTTGCATTAAAATTAAAAAAAGTGTATTTTTTCCACAAAAATTGCATTTGAAAACTGCTGCGCAAATATCCTGTATATGCAGAAAAAAGGAGATGGGGAATATCCCCGACAAAGGTGGACTTTAAGGGCACACCACGAGACAACACAACTCAAAATCCATTAAAATCACATGTATTTATTTGGGAATACATAAAAAAGCAGAAGCTTAGAATGGTAGGACATTACAAAATTGTGAGCGAGCAATACCCATGAAACAGCCTATACAATAATCTCTAGATTGTATCAAATATGTTATGAGCGATACATGATACCAAAAAGGCCACAATGTTCACGTAGAGCAGGTTGACGCGTTTCGCTTTGAACAAGCTTCCTCAGGACCTCTCACATCATGGGTTGAGATTAAGTTGGCTGAATGCGCTCAAAGGGAAAATACTCAGGGGGGTGGACACAGGGGGCGATAGGACTGGAGATGAGCGGTTGAACGTGGATGTAAATGGATGTGTATCTCAGACCTGGTAGGGGTCTCCAAAGGAGGGAGAAACAGCTGCCAGACAGGATGACCAAACTACCTATAGTACAGTTAGGTTTAAATAGATGCCTTCCACATAGATTGCATATTGCTTAGTAGTGATGGGGAGAGGAGAGGAGTCCTCTATATTATTATGCGGCACAACACCCTATCGGGCAGATATGGATCTTAATTTTGAAGACAGCCGATGCACAAGGTTGGGTTACAGTGTGGTTATAACGCACGTGGTATCGTCTGTTTTTGTAAAAACATGTATTCACAAATAAGCCACCGTCTTGAGTGCTGTAGCACTGATGTCCCAAACCGGGTGATCTGATCTGTATGTGCTGCGATCTCCACGTGTGGCCACCATACAAGCACACTCACCTACTAGTAGTATTTTTTGGAATCTCTTTTCTTTCTGCTAGACTTAATTGTATTCCGGGGGCCACCAGATGTATGTCTGGAAAAATCTGAAAGCAGGAGTGTTTACCTTCCCCTGAAGTGATAATTGACCACGAAATGTCAAGTGAGCGGGGTCATAAATCTACATTATAAAGAGGCACTACAATCAGTAATTAGGGTCATCAGTAATATGCCTTAAAGCTGCTAACAAGTGCAGAGAGGTCTGCTTGGCGTTGACCACGTCAACAGAATATTAAGGATTTATCTGGATCTTCTGCATCTTTACCATCATTGGTGGGATTATTGCACTCAAAAAGATAACGGCTTTAATCAGTTGTGTTAGGATTGTCATGCAACCAATAACAAGCTTGCAAGAGCATTAATAGAACATACTATTCTCAGATATCGTCCAACTGGTGGACAATCTTCATGACTGATGAAGGCAAAGGAGGACATCCTTCAGCCTGGAAGACCAACACACTTTTCTGATCGGGGCTAAAAATGCAGCGCACAAGTGATTGGTAACCATACTACTAGTAGGTGCTACTACTAGATAAGATTTTGCTCTGACTTTGAGATAGTGACTTGTCCTTTGACCAATCAAAACAATCCCAGTGTGAGATAAATTCCTTTTACTGCTGCTGTAATCACCAAGTCGGATGTCAAAAGTCGGATGGTTAGAACAAGGATCCGACTTTGATCCTACTTCAATGATATTCAATGGGCTGAACTAGGAACAAAGTAGTACAGGAACCTTTTTCAAAGTCGGACCAACTTGTGTCGGACCAGTTGAGATGGCTCTCATAGGGAAACATTGACTTTGTGACGTAATGCGGTCCGTTTGTCGGACAAGTGTGAACCCAGCGTTAGGATTGAAGATACACAGTAAAAAGTGATAGATTCCAGCGCTAAAAATTCCTCAGGATGGCAAGCAACCATGTGGGAAAGGATTGGGTAACCGGATGTGTGCTGCCCTCCTCGGGTGGGGAATCCGAAAGGTACTAAAAAAAGAGAAGAAAAGGAAGGCGCACGCACCTAGTGCATTACCAAAAATAATTTATTCCAAATTAAAATATAAAAAAGGGGTACTCACAAAGGAACAAGAAGACAGGACATGGTAAAATCAAGGCACAAGACAGGATGAAAGCTGACGCGTTTCGGGGGCCGCATCCCCTTCCTCAGAGCTTCGCTACCTGAGGTCTTCATCCTGCCTTGTGTCTTGATTTTACCGTGTCCTGTCTTCTTGTTCCTTTGTGAGTACCCCTTTTTTTAAATTTTTATTTGGAATAAATTATTTTTGGTAATGCACTAGGTGCGTGCGCCTTCCTTTTCTTCTCTTTTTTTAGGATTGAAGATAATCAATGCTGATTGAGAGAGTGAAGTTCCGATTTAGTTTTCTAACCAGTTGTCTTCACTCTTCCAGGTTGAATGGAGTTCAGCTATAATCCAAACTCATATAAAGCGTGCGCGTTAATACCGCTCTACTGGAAATTTCATAATCCTCCTGTGAGAAGCCGATTTTGCAAGCGAATACCATTCTGCGATTAGATAAAAAATATTTATAAGGTTGAACGCCCTCGGGTTGGCTCAATTTATGTTGCTCTGAGACAGAATTATTTTTTTTTTTTTGTTACAGATATAAAAGTAAAAAAATCAGTCTCTAGGTTCCCTTCTCTCCTTTTCCCACCAGCACCCAACAACAGAGTTCCGTGCCTTCACAAATCCAGCAGAATCCAGAGACTGGAATGGAGGGACTGACAGTAATTATAAGCTTCTTGTTGACATAATTAGCCCCTGTGCAAAATTCCCAACTCTTCTTTTCTTTTTTTTTTCTCTGAAAGCCAGAGCTGAGCCAACACACCCCAGTGATCCTCTCAAGCTGTGAGCGGCTCCCGTCCCTTTTCTGTGGTCAGAAATTCTCTAACCCCCCCCCCATAGCTGCCGTGATGTTGTAGATTTTGTATCCATCTTCAGACAGATTTTTTTTTGTCTTTAAAGTAAAACTGTTACAAATCTGCATAATGCAAGCTGAGCGTGTGATGAAAAATGTATGAGCGGAGGAGATCCGTCAAAGTGATGAGTAGGTTGGGAGATGTAGAAATCTTGACTTTTCCTGTTAGGTCTCATGCACGCGGACACGTGCCCTCTCTACCAGTCCGGCAGATCTCTGCCACCTCACTCCCAGTGACAGAATGGGGTCTCGCCAGGCACCTAGCGCTGACTTCATGCATGCATTTGTTAACTCCTTCACTTTCTTGTACCATGCGGCTGGATACATGGGGCCTCCTTACCGAGGGTTTGGTCCCGGTTGCTTTTTTGGGGAGAGCCGACTGCTTTGGAGGGAGCCGGAGCATCGACCCTCTCACTACCGGAGGACCTGTCAGCCTGGTACCGTTCCTCACTGGCTGATGTTCCTCTCACCAGATCGTGGTTACACGTGGCACCTGTTCTTCTACTCTGACTATCCTGCCATATTACCTTCTGTGGTGGCTTTCCTCCTGTACCCCGTGTGTGCTTTACAGCAGCGGTCCCCAACCTTTTTGGCTCCAGAGACTGGTTTCATGGCAGCCCATTTTTCTAGGGGCTGGGGGGGGGTGTCGTGCTGGGGAAGGATGGTGATTGTGGTGGACGGGTCAGGGGGTGGGATATTCAGAAATTCTGTCCTCAGCCCCCTTTACACCAAAACCCCCTTTACAGCACAGTTCCCCCTTCATATCAGTGTCCATAGCCCCCCTGTACATCACAGTAACCTCTTTAAAGCAGTCCCACAGTGTCCTCAGTTCCCCTTCAAATCACAGCCCTCCTTTACTTTACAGTGCCCCTTTACAGTGCGATCCCCTTTTATATTAAAGGGGGCACTGTAATGTAAAAGAGGGGCTGCGATGTAAAGGGGACTGCACTGTATGGGGGCACTGTGATATGAAGGGGACTGCACTGTATGGGGGCACTTTGATATGAAGGGGACTGCACTGTAAAGGGGGCACTGTAATGTAAAGGGGGCCTGCGATGTAAAGGGGACTGCACTGTATGGGGGCACTGTGATATGAAGGGGACTGCACTGTAAAAGGGGCACTGTAATGTAAAGGGGGTTGTGATGTAAGGGGGGCACTGTGATATGAAGAGGACTGCACTGTAAAGGGGGCAATGTAATGTAAAGGGGGTTGTGATGTAAAGGGGGCACTGTGATATGAAGGGGACTGCACTGTAAAGGGGGCACTGTAATGTAAAGGGGGGTTGGGATGTAAGGGGGGCACTGTGATATGAAGGGGACTGCACTGTAAAGGGGGCGGTGTAATGTAAAGGGGGGTTGTGATGTACAAGAGCACCAAGAGCACTGTGATATAATGGGGACTGCACTGTAAAGAAGCACTGTAACAGTGCACCTTTATAGTGAAGCCCCTTCATATTACAGTGCCCCCTTAACATCACAGCCCCCCTTTACATTGCAGTGCCCCTACAGCCTGCTCCCTCCCTCCTTTCTCTAACATCAATCTCTGCCTCCCCTGCTCAGGACTCCTACCTTCAGGGCAGAGGCTGTTATCAGTCCGCATATTCTTTCCTAGCTCCTCCGCCCACCAGCCTGGCCGAGGATGTCATCCTATCAGAAGAGCAGTCGCCCATGTGGGCAGAGGAGCTGGGGGAGGACACACGGCTTGGCTGCACAGCAGTTGATGAACAGCCACTGTGGTCTGTGATGGCCCTGTGTGGACCGCGGTTGCTGTATGACCCGGTCAGCAACAGATGCCAGTCCATGGCCCGGGGGTTGAGGACCCATGCCTGCCTGTAGCCCTGTTCTTCTGATACGCTATGTACCACCATGCACCCCTTTGAATAATTCCAGACAAGGCTCATGAACAGATAACTAAGCTTTATTTGAAGGCTGCAACAGTACAGTCCTTGAACTAATTATTTCTATTTATCAGCTGCCCAGGCATACCTTTTCATGTAGAAGTCCATTAGTGACAAAGTCTTTAGCATGTAGGTTCCCTTAGGGTGGTGGTGATCTAAGGTTGCTCCGGGTTATATCTTCATCTGGACCGGAACTGCTACTCTTTCCCATGGGGTCCCACTTGCTCTCTGAGCTCAGCCTTCCCCCTCATTTATAGGCTGAACAGGGTTGAGGTCAGATCCCAAAAAGCCTGGGAAATGGACAGACCCAATATTAACCTTTTCCCACCTGGGTAGCCGAAATCCCTAACTAACAACAACCCAAGTAGGCATAAAGTAGGCAGTCTTAAAACCCCACTCTGGGATAAAGCTTTCTACCACCCTTCCCTCCTACCCAGTCTTTTCCCCCCTTTACCTGGTGAAGACAGCGATACTCTATCCAGGTCCCTTGCTGCCATTGGTGCAAGGGACCCCTAATCCAGCACTGTGATGGCACCCAGAGACCACTGGTCTTTTTTCCAGTGATCAGAGAAGGGAGCGGGTTGACATTGATCTAATGGGGCTTTAAAGCAGAACTAAATAAAAAATTGGGAGCAGGCAAGCTTTTTATTGCAGGAGAAACATGGCATGGCACATCAAACTTACCTGCCTGTTTGCAATCTTCTTTGGAATGTACCTTGAGCTGCACATAAGCAGCCCAATCTGCGTTCTTGGCACACCATGATGGTGGAATTCGCACATCATGGTCATGTGCACATCATATCCCGTCGGCCATTGAAGATGACTGAAGACCACACACCTGGAAGAAACCAGGAAGAAGGTGTTGGAGCCGGCAAGGAAGCTAGTGGACATGGCAATGCTGGAGCAAAGCTGAGTGTTTGCTAACTTTAGTTCTGCTTTAACTTTTAGAGGAAATGCCCAATTTGAATTGCCCAGGTTTATTCAGAAGCCAGCCATTGGCTCTATCACAGACATTACCTGGTGCATTTAGGTGATTGAGGTATCCAGATAGGAGACTCTGCAGTGTACATGGGGCAGGTTAACATGGCCACATAACAACATTTTTTTTACAAATTTCTTAATTTTTCCACTTATGCTTCCTTCTGCCCAGTTTCAGTTGTTGATATTGCTGCATTAAAAACAGTAAAATCTGCATTTTTTATGCATTTCTATTGAACTTATTGTTCAGATCTCAAAGCAGTGGTTGAGTGGAATCCAGAGAGGATGTGCTGGCCATACAGGCAAATAGTCACTGTAAGCCATTCACAGCATGCAATGAATGGACCATGAACAAATGGCAGTAGGCTATATCTTACTGCCATTTACTAAGCCTTCTTCTGATTTGCTGAGTGCTTCTTACGTTACTTCTACTAGGACATGGGTCTCCAAAATTTCTAAACTAAGGGCCAGTTTCCTGTCCTTCAGGCCTTAGGGGGACCGGATTGTGGCCACTGGAAGTAGAAAAGGTCCCGACGTCACTGGAAAAAAACAATGCCCCATCTTTGGTGTCAGTGGGAGGAATTGTACCCCATCATTGATGTTATTGGGGAAAATTGTCCCATCATTGGAGTTATTGGGCCCCATGGTTAGTGTCATTAGGAAAAATTGGGCCCCATCATTGGTGTAATTGGGCCTCATTGTTGGTGTCTTTGGGAGGAATTGTGCCCCATTAGTGCTATCAGTGGATGAAATGGTGCCCCACGGGCTGGATAAAAGCAAGCAAAAGGCCGCATCTGGCCCCTGGGCCGCAATTTGGAGCCCACTGTACTAAGAAATTAACAAAACCCATCACAGTCAAGAGTGCCTCTGCTTTGGGACCTTACCATTCACACCTGGATGATTAGGAATTGCGCCAAAACTCGTGATGCACGTTTGGAGCACCATTCATCCTGAATGGCACCCCAAACATGGTGCAATTTTGCAGTGATTGTTGTAAAACTGATTAAGTAAAACCGCACCTGGTTCAGGGCCAAAATTTGGCCCCTGAGCTTCTTAAGCGTGACAAATGTGCATGGGGCAGCCCATTTGAGTGAATGACATAAGAAAACACGTAACTCGTGCATTTAATGTTGGAAACCCGCATTATGTGACCAGGGCCTTATGCAATTACCATAGATCCAGTGCAGAAAAGAGCACAGCACGATACAGCCATGGGTTTACCTAACTCAGAAGGGTTCCTGAAACATAATGCGGTCTATTTAATAAAGGATTGCTACATTGTTTGCACAATACAGGCCACAAGGACACTAGAAAATGAATATAAAGGCTGTTTTTAATTTAATTTTAATCTACGGAGCTTATGGGATGGACTTTGGAAACTTGCATGAAGCACATTGAAAAGTGATGAAGAATGGCTTTAGTTATTTTGTGTTGTTTGAAGAGGTTTTGAGTTAACCCAAGAGTATCACCATTTAGAACATAGCTGCCACTTAATAGATGGAATTTCTTAGCGGGTTTGGGCCTTCTTTGGTGCTACTGTAGCTTACCTTGGTTCCCATGCAGATACGATGATGCTGCTCAGTCTAGTTCAGATTGGGAGACATTGGGAAAGTTTCATGTCTGTCAGCAGTCTACAAACTTTGGGTTCCCTTGTTGGCCTACAGAGCTCAGGAGCAGTACCTTGACAAGGTCATCTAGAGCCCAGGGCGAACACGCCAAATTGTGCCCCACCCCCCAAGATGTATGATCATGTGTCAGCAAAAATCCCCCCACCAAAAAAATCAAGCACTAATCTGCA
>BLSH010106274.1:603019-617565 GCA_018402905.1 Glandirana rugosa
TGTTTTGTCTTTTGTAATTCTTATTCAGTTCCTTTTAGGCAACACAAATTCCCTCCTCTCAATCTCCTCGTGCCCCCCCCACCAACTCACATGATACCACAGTGCTAAGGGCAGCCGTCCCTCCTGCCCGCGCCTTTTCCCGGTCCTGCTTAGGAGAATACATTTCTTGGGTTGGATTTTCCTTGACTTATTCTTAATGTTTTCTGTTTTGTCACCTGGAATAACCTTAACTTTTTAGAGCATCACTGGCTGAATGATTGTTTCAGGTCTCTGAATCACTTGACAATGAAGCCAAGGACAGGAAGCAAGGAAATAGTAGGAGTTCCCATGCTTCCAACCTAGCAGAATCTCTTCAAGAGCAAAAAATGGAGGCAAGGTCTGACATCTGCCCTTGAGTAAACTCTTGGGTAGGTATTAAGGCGCGCCTAGTATAAAAGTTTATATCACCAAGAAATCTTTTTGAAATGTTTATGGTTAAGAGCATCAGATACATCTAACGCATTTCAAGCCTCCCCCTCCTCAGGGCTTGAGCAGTGGATGTAACTAGGATGACGATGAGATGCAATAGGAGACCTATGTTAGGGCTTGATAAAGGCTCAAATCTTAACGGCACTTTAAACTGCCAGCTGGATTTCTAATAAACCTTTCAAAAAGACCTCTGAGTGACATGAACTTGGTCTGTTTATACATGTTTTCACACAAGAATCATTCAACTTTCACCCAAGAATCATACATTTTTTGAATTTTATTAGAAAATTCATGAAGATGGGGGAAGGTTGCGTGACCCTTGAGTTAAGGTCTTGACTAGAGATACACTTTAAGATGCTTAGGGGTATGTTTATAAACATTTTCACTCAAGAATCAAAACCCTTTCACCCAGGAATCACACATTTTTCTAGTTCAATCCAGTAGAAAATTTGTGACTCTTGGGTGAAGGTGGCATGACTCTTGGTTGAAGGATGTGTAACTCTTGGGTGAATGTTGGGTGGCAGTTTTCACTATAGATATACTTTAAGACACTTAGGGGTCTGTTTATAAATGTTTTCACACAAGAATCACACAACCTTCACCCAGGAATGACACAGTTTCCAGTTGAATCCTTTCGAAAATTTGTGAAGGTTGGGTGAAGGATGAGTGTGACTTTTGGCTAAAGATTATATGACTCCTGAAGAATGTGTGACTCTTGGGTGAAGGTTGCGTGATTCTTGGATGAAGGTTGGATGAAGGTTTTGACTATAGACACACTTTAAGACACTCAAGGGTCTGTTCATAAATGTTTTCACAGAAGAATCACAAAACTTTCACCCAACTATCACACATTTTGACACAGTTGAGTCCAGTAGAAAATTTGTGAAGGTTGGGTGAAGGTTGCATGACTCTTCGGTGAAGGTTGGTGAAAGTATTGACTAGAGATTCACTTTAAGACACATAGAGGTTTGTTTATAAATGTTTTCACACAAGAATCACACAGCTTTCACCCAGGAATGACACATTTTTCCAGTTGAATCCTTTAAAAAATTTGTGAAGGTTGGGTGAGGGTTGTGTGACTCTTGGGTGAAGGTTGGGTGAAGGTTTTCACTATAGATACACATTAAGACACTTAGGTGTCTATTTATAAATGCTTTCTGGCAAGTATCACACAAATTTCACCCAGAAATCACACATTTTTTCCAGTTGAATCCTTTAGAATATTTGTGAAGGTTGGGTGACTCTTGAGTGAAGGTTGCATGACCCTTGGGTGAAGGTTGCATGACCCTTGGGTGAAGGTTGCATGACTCTTGGGTGAAGGTTGCGTGACTCTTGGGTGAAGGTTGCGTGACTCTTGGGTGAAGGCTGTGTGACTTTAGGGTAAAGGTTGGGCAAAGGTTTGGACTAGAGATACATTTTAAGACACTTGGGTTTTTTTTTTATAAATGTATTCACATAAGTATCACACAACTTTCACCCAGAAATCACACATTTTTTTCAGTTGAATCCTTTAGAATATTTGTGAAGGTTGTGTGACTCTTGCGTGAAGGTTGCTTGATCCTTGGGTGAAGGTTGCATGACTCATGGGTGAAGGTTGCATGACCCTTGGGTGAAGGTTGCGTGACTCTTGGGTGAAGGCTGTGTGACTTTACGGTAAAGGTTGGGCAAAGGTTTTGACTAGAGATACATTTTAAGACACTTAGGTTTTTTTTTTATAAATGTATTCACACAAGTATCACACAACTTTCACCCAGAAATCACACATTTTTTCCAGTTGAATCTTTTAGAATATTTGTGAGGTTGTGTGACTCTTGGGTGAAGGTTGTATGACTCTTAAGTGAAAGTTGTGTAACTCTTGGGTGAAGGTATGTGACTCTTGGGTTAAGGATGTGTGACTCTTGGGTGAAGGTTGCATGACTCTTGGGTGAAGGTTGCATGACTCTTGGGTGAAGGTTGTGTGAATCTAAACCTAAACCAACAACCGAAAATGCAGAAGTCAGAACTATTTTGAGCACTGCTACATATTGAGAAAGTCCTCTTGAAACCAATAGATGTTTTTATGGCCAACCATTCTGCCTGTACTGCAAAGTTCATGATCCACCTCTGTTGTGAACAAGTCCTAGTTGAAGGCAACTCTCATTTTTTTCCAGAGTAGGCTGGGGCAATGCAAAATAATTTTTCTTTTAAGCAAATTAGTGAATAAATAATTTGACTCCATATCTCAATCATCCATTTAATCAGGACTCGGAGTCTACCTTCTTGATTTTCCAATTACCAGTCAGATTTTTAAAGGTTTCCGATTTCCTGTGTTCTCGAATCTCTAATCTGTTCTTTTGATTGCCCATATTTTCGGTCCCCTTATACAAATGGTACTGCGTCTCTGTATTTTATGCAATGTACAAATTCGGCCATTATTGTACTCATCATTGACCTGATTATTGGTGTGAACTGAGAAATGAGACAACATCCTCTTGGAAATTGTCAGGATAAACATGTCATGTTTTCATTGGCGTGTCTGACACTTGGTGTCTGGGGAGACTATCTGCACCAATTTTTTCCTCTTTCGTCTAGTATCAGGTGAGAGAAGCAATTACGTTAAAGTTATGATCCACAGACAACCGACAGTCCTTCAACCTTGAGCCCCAGACTGCCCAGGGACATTGCAGGATCTTGTCGTTCCTCGGTGCTCAGATATAGCCTGGAGGCAGATCACTTAAGGATATGTTGATGCATGATGATTATTTCAAGTGCTTTCCTATTACCTCTCATAACAGTATAACTGCCTTATATCAATTTCTTAGTTCATAAAGTCTTAAGAAAGGCTAATTTATCCTGAAAGCTTGTATCTTTCATAGCTTAAGTAGGCCAAGAAAGGGGATCACCTGAACTCAGAATGTTCTGCATCAGCTCCTGCCAGGATTTTAAGGATTTTTTTAACCTTTTCAGTGCCTGCTGTTTGGCAACGTTTGAATACTTGCTATGCCAGGATAATTTGGATATAGGGGTTGATGTACTAAAGGAAAAAAGACTGTGCACTTTGCAGTTGCTCCAGAGCTTAGTAAATGAGCAGAAAATCTACTGACTTCCATCATCCAATCATGTGCAAGCAAAAATGCTGTTTTTTTTTATTTTCCTTGCACGTGATTGGGTTCTCTTTGAAGCCTTACCACATTTACTAAGTTCTGGTACAACTGCACTTGCAGAGGGCACAGTCTATTTTCCTTTAGTAAATCAACCCCATAATGTTTAAGGGGATGATAGTAATGGATGTAGGAACTTCACTCCGCCCTTACATTTTTTTTTCTTTCTCTTTTTTGTCCGCTGGATTTTCTTCAAAAAAACATAAATGCCGCTTTTGAAGGCCAAGTTGACATGGATCATGATAAATGAACGCTTGTTGGCAATCCTACATGACAAGTTATCCTTCTTTGGGAGAATTCTGGGATTCCTGAATAAAATATCTTTGGGATTCCTCCTGAAAGGGACCAAAACCTACATTCTGACCATAGAGGGTGCATTTCTACACTCCATCTTGGTTTTCTATTTCTTTTCTGAATTTTCCTCATCTGTATTTGTTTTTCTCTTTGAATGTACTGCATTGTACATAGGCTGACAAATGTTGTGAGGCTTGAGATAGGAGAAAGTTATTTGCCTGTATAGCCGGCGTGGTGCACACCATAAGCGGCCCCTTCAGCAAAGGAGGTGGCCCTGCCCCTCATTTCTTTTGAATGGAGGAGGTCAGGGCTCAACCAAGGTTGATATTTGTTGGTTTCGCTTTCTACTTCTCCATAGTTGACCCTTTTACGGAGAGGCTACTTAATTGGATTGTCTTATTTTATATTGTTATTCTTTGAAGCTAATTGTATTGTATTACAGATGGCTTGATGATCGGTGATTACTACAATGCCTTGACTTAGTTTATTTTGTTATCGTAAGGTTGAATTTATCCAGAGATTGGTTTGTATCCCTCTCTTGCCACGTTTTCAAGTTGGTTTTTGTACTGCTTTGAAATATTTAAGAAAAATGATTGAAAATGGAAAGAAACATAGATACCCAGGAAATCCAGTGCTGTCTGGTGTAATCCTGCACTCTGCCATTGCATGCCTGGTCCCATGCCACCACTGGCCCTTGTTATGTCATCAAAGGGACAGCCTTCTTGGTTCTTGCGGCCTCTCTTTTCTTGACATGCCATCATGCATGCAAAGTGTAGTGTAACTTGCCCCAAGGCCTCCTGGGATCCATTATGTGGGTCTTCCAGGAGGCTGCATTCAAGGTGGAAACTTCATCATATTTCTCCTTTTACCTTGTCCCCTGGGTTGTCTTCAAAAGACATACATACCCAGCAAGTCCAGTGTAGTTTGGTGGAACCCATGTCCATGATGCCACATGCCTGGTCCCACACCACCATCTCCTCTTCCTATTTCATCAGAAGGAAGGCTGTCTCTTCCTGATGCTTGCAGCCTGTCTTCTCTTGACATGCTCAGTGTGATGTAAATTGCCTCGAAGCCTCCTAGGATCCATTACATGGGTGTCCCAGGATCACTGCATTCAAGGCGAAAGCTCCGGCGTCTTTCTCCTTTTACCTTGTCCTCTGATATTTCTTCTAAAGACATACACGCCTAGCAAATCCAGTGTAGTCCTTTCGCTTTGTCATTGCATACCTGTTCCCATGCCACCATCTTCTCTTGTTATGTCACCAGAGGGATGGCTATCTCTTCCTGCTCCCTGCTCCCTGATACTCTGTTATTCTGACATTCTGTTACTTTGCAAGTGAAGTTGCACTTTGGAAGGGAATTTACCCTAGGGCTTACTGAATGAGGTGAAGCCCTGTTGACTAGCCCCATCCATTATTTTCTTTGCACCCGATAGGGTAATCTTTGTATAGTGAAAACTCACTGTATACACTAAGCTCTGTGGCAAATTCCTTCGCAAAGTGCAACTTCCCTTGGGAGGAGTACATCCTATATGCCTTTAGTAAATCAACACCATTGCATACTACAGACCTGTGGAATGGAAGGTTGTGTCCAAGAAGGCTCTCAAGCAGTTGGTGGATGAGAGGACACCATGTCCTTAAGTGTCTCATGGCACTAGGAATCCCTAACATGCCAGCCCTGGTTGTATGAAACAACATAGAGAAAGGGTCCACTGGCTTCTAAAGGTTCTACTCTTTGTATACCTGGTAATATTAAAGCTGACTCAGCAAAACAATACAGTGCTTCTTGTGGGATATTTGTGGAGCAGTTTCATGTGTTTATTGACGTTTGTGGGGTTTGTGAGAATCTTTTCTGCTTTGCACAAGATGAATGTAAGTCTACAGAGATATCTCTGGCTACATGTTGTAGACAGTGTGTGTACATCCTGTCTCTGTATAACAAACGTTCGGTTGTGTACGCCCGCCTCTTCCTTGTCAGTTTTACATTAAAAATGAAGCACTGGACTTGGCGTGTTTTTCCAGCTGTTGCAATAAGTGATAGTCCCAGTGTTCTTCATGCTGGCTTATATTCACAGAGCATGAAATATAGAAACATAACGTTTAGATCATGCTTTCAAAATTCATGGCCTACGAATGTAGCGAATATAAATGACGTTGCGCTGGAAATATAAACCTGTATTATTGTGAAGAGCATTCAACACTGAGATACAAGTGCTGTGTATTAGAGCATTCATTTTTTTATGATGTTTCTTAAGAATAGGAACATTGGGGTTCATTTACTAAAACTGGAGAGTGCAACATTTGGTGCAGCTCTGCATGGTGACCAATCTGATTCTAACTGTGGGAAGAATGTCCCTTACATTAGTGGTCAGCGCGAAGAATGCCACTTACATTGGTGGTCAATGGGAAGTATGCAACTCTTGCAGACAGCTAAAAGAATAAATGCTGTCTAGCTGTTGGCCTTGCCAAATGGCATTGGTCCTGGAGCTATGCAGGCACCCCCAAATAGCAAGTCAATCACCCACAGCTCAAGGAGCCCCTAACAACCTCTGGAGGAACCATAGGATTCTATGGAACCCTGATTAAGAATGGCTAATCTATACAGTTCTTCCACATTGTTCCTTCTTGGTCTCCTACACGAAGGATGGAACAAGGTCTTTAAGTTGCACCTAACCTCTGGAGGAAACCTATGATTCCATGGAACCCTGGCTGAGAATGGCAGGTCTATAAAGTTCTTCCTTATACCAAAGATGGAATCAGGTATTACATATGTCTTTGTGGTAACCCTTTCAGTCAACTATTTGTTATTTAACAGTTCCGATTCTGTTAACCTTTTGAGGCTAATGGAGATGTTCTTCAGACACGGTCAACAATGATTAGGACCCTTCATCGTAGAAACACTTAAATGGACTGTGTAGTGTTGGTAAGCTGTTTGCCTATTTGTAGTAAAGGACGGGAACTTGGATCTGGGTTAGAGATTAACTGTCCATCTAGGTATCAAAGGATATGGAATCTTATCTTGTAGCAGAGTTTCCCTTTTGGGGAAGACAGGGTGATGGAGTTGAACAGGTATACAGTTTATTCATTGATATGGAAAAAAAACAGTGGGCCAAAATAAATTAACTGAAAAAAATATCAGTAGGTTTCTTTTAGGATTGATGCAATGAAAACTTTTGGTTAGCAAGAGAGTCATGGTGGCCTTTTTTCGAATGGATTGGTATCAACTCCTTAGCATTATTTCCAATTCATTATTTCAATCTACTGTTTCTAAATTGTTCTCTGGCTACCAGGAGCATCATAACATTTGGAGCTTGTAGACCTCATCTGGTAAATTTGTCCAGAGGAAAGTCAGGGCAAAGGCATTGCGCTGCACTGCTAAGCAATCATCTCAAGATGCACGTTCAGTGAGCAGATATGGCCAATGTACTGTATCTATGTGGTTGAAAGCTTAGGGTTTTTAAGACATTAACACACAAGGTAATTTACATTAAGCCAATCATTTTCACTTGCATATACATATATATTTATATATATATATATATATATACACATATATGACAAAAAATGAAAGATATGTGTCAAATATTAATTGGTTGAGTTGGAAACTAAATTGACTTGTGTTTTCCTTTCGATGACTCAAGGGTTGTTTCTTCGAAATACCGAAGTCCTAACCTCACAGCCGTGTTTCATTCCGGTGCATGTCAACTGTATAAATATACATTTGACACTGTGTAGCAAGAAGATTCTTGTTTATTATCGCTGAGGCTACATCGGGGTTAAGTTTGTTTATACAGGAACTGCCGTATATCGCATGTGCCCATCGACCAATTCAAATAAACATATCCGTAGACGTTTGCCCCCATTTCTGGTAATGTCTTTCCAGATGAAGTCTTTATTGCAATCTTCGTGTCTCAACGTCACACTTTTCATTTAAACATGCCGGATATAGCTTGCCACTATTTACAGGGGAACCACGGAACCATTCATATCAATTGTTGCCTCCAGAGTAGTCTAATGCAGCATTTCTCAACTCTTTTTAAGCCCTTTTTGGCGCCCTTAAAATGTATGCAAAATCCAGAGGCACCCCAGTCTAAACTGTAAATGTTACTTATCAATGGGAAACCTGAGCCCGGGGCGATGCACACAACCATCTTGATGAAATTAACTTCAGAAGCCCTCTTTACATCAGATTTCATGTCCAGCACCCCCATGATGTCAGAGGTCCTATCTTCAAATCAGAGTCCTCCCATCACATCAAAGTCCCCTCTATGCAGCAGAGGCTCCGCTATCACAATGTCAGAGTCCTTCGCCATCACAAAGTCCCTTCATCCATCTATGATGCAAGTCACACTGGTCTTGTGCTCAGGGCACCTTGGGCAACTCTGTTTGAGAAACACTGGTATATAGGAACCAGTGTCAAAGCGTTTCACTTGCCTGATTCTTCAGGACAGGGTCCCTGCACAATGTTGGATTGTCATCACCATATTAATTATTCCATTGGCCAAAAAAATGCATGTTTATTACCAAGTCTGTTCTCATCAAGGATGACATACAAATCTCCATTCTTTGTGAGGTAGGAGCACTGAACCTTATAGATACGTGTTATCATGCAATGGGTAGTAGAGGATGCTCACCAGCAACTGTGGGGTCTTGCTGGAGTTTATTGAAACTTTGAAAGGATAGACATGCCCCAGCTAGTATGGATCTAAGGTCCCTAACTCACATTCATACATATACTAGGGCCAATTTAGACAGGAGCTAATTAACCTACCAGCATGCCTTCAGAGTGTGGCAGGAAACTGGAGTATCCAGAGGAAAAAACACGCAGGGAGAACATGCAAACTCTAGGCAGGGAGTGCCATGGTTGAGATTCGAACCAATGACCTTATTGCTGCCAGTTGGAAGCGATAACCACTTAGCCACGGTGCTGCCCTTAACTGCCCGCGCAACCTCTCAGCGTCTCCTCAATATGACACCATTAAAAATTGACCACAAGAGATAGCCTCATAGTGCAGTATTTATTAAAAAATTGGAACCCCATATACCACATTTATATACATTGCTCTCAAATGCTATTGAACCCTAGCTCAGCACCAAGATAACCAGCTCAACAAACTGTCTCCTGGAGCTGGAGAGCATTCCAAAGGCCGGATGTGACTTACCGAAAGTGACGATCAGAAGGACTCGCCTCTACGCGCTTTGTCTCACTGACTTCATCAGGACATTATATCTAAAACAGTTGTTATTCACTTTATTTCCATTTTTCATTGAAGATGCATGGATTAGTTTGTGTTTGTAAGAATTGACACAACTCTACGTTTATGATTAGCTCCCCCACTTATTTTTTGTTAAAAGAGATGTATGAGAATTTTTTATTTTTTTTTGCAGTATCGGTCCAATGCTGCATCTGTCCTCTTCCGGTTCTAACAATGAGAACCGAGCGATCAAACGCCACCGATCGCTTAGTTCTTACAGCTCCCTGAGCAGTCACCGCTCTCTGTCCTGCCCCCCACCCTCGCTCACTGGAACGCTGGGCTGTGGAGGGGCGGGAGCGGCCATCTCAAGCTCTCGGCTGCTAGATGATAGGCTGAATTGGGTGCCGGTCCAGGCATGTGGGCAGATCTCAACTTTATTGTCTCGATCTTGCCAGAGCTTGGACTGGCTCTGTGACGTCAGCCGAGGGCTTCAGCCCGCTGTCTGCTGAAAATGGGTCACAGGAGTGCAGAACGAACTGCACTCCTGTGATCCACAGGAGAAGTACAGCCAAGTGAGCTTTCCCCGTACTTCTCCCTTAAGTATTCTGCTTTAAAGGGTAAGTTCATTCAAAGACTGTTGCGTCAGATTCTTTTTGGTAGATGCTGAAGGGTTAAGCTACAAAACATTGATTTCCTACTCTTATAGGAGGAATAAGAACATGGGTGGGGATACCCAAGGATCATGGGCGTCCGCAGAAGTTTTTTAGGGGGGGGCATCCTTTTAAGCTCACCCTAGCTCTGCCCCTTTTTGACAATGTCATTATCACATTATCGCGGTCAGAGACTGCAGTCATTGTACAGAAGATGGTTAGAGACTGCAGACATGGTACAGGAGACGGTCAGAGACTACAGACATAGCACAAGAGATAATCAGAGACTGCATACATAGCCCAAGAGACTGTCAGAAACTGCATACATGGCTCAAGAGGATAAGGACCTAGTGGGGAACCCCAGATTCCAGGGGGGGCAATTGCCCCCCTTGCCCCTACCTGCGGACGCCCATGCCAAGGATACAGGTTAAACATAGAAGTAGGATCTATCGTAGTGGGATTCACAAGTAGCCTCCTCAAGAGATACAAGGGGACAACATATGATTGAGACCATCAGAAACTTGACCTTTTCTTGGACTGTTCCTCAACCTATTATTATGGGTTTTTTTCTAAACTTGTGTTTCCACCTTGGCTCGACAGCATTTCTGTTTCGAGTTCATTTGGCAACTGTTATGTTTTAAGACATGCATTGCGCAAATATTGTCTGTTCTGAAAACTGCCATTTAAATAGCACAAAACTGAGTCACCAAGTCTGTGAAGCCGCCTGTTGTTGACAGCTCCTGTTTGCTCTGATGAAAATAAAGTTGGAAACCGAGAAAGCCTCTCCTTCCTCCTTCACATCCAGGCCATCTTCATTCGGAATTTATGACACAGCTTTTGATTTTTTCCTTATTTATTTCACTTCTTCTTATCTCACTGGTGGGAAGCCGTGACGCCGATAATGATAAAGGAGCACAGATGACAGCGGGAAACCAGCTTCAATCAGAACTGTTAAAACAGCCCTGCCAGGCCTGCTCCATCAGGGGGTAATCAGGCTTGGCAGAGTGCCTCCCAACTATGGACTTTTGGCAGGCTCCTTCCAGGTCCTAGTGCATTGGAGTTTAGAAGTAGCTTTTACTGGCTGCCTTTACTGTATTAAAGATTTTTTACCTTTTGCAATAAAAGTGCCCATGCAGTCAAGCATCCCCAGTAGATTAAAATTCACTGTGCAGCTTTTAAAAAAAAGCCCAGTCAAATACTATCTAGGCTTAAATTTGCTCCCATCCCCATTCTAAGCCTTATAACTGTGGCCCGGGGGCTAGATGGGGCCCTTTGCTTGCTCTTATCCAGTCCTTGCGGTACTATTTTATCCACTGATACCAACAATGGGACATAATTCCCCCACACTGACACCAATGAAGGGGCAGCATTCCTCCCAATGACACAGACGATGGGGCACAATTCCTCCTAATGACACCAACAATGTGGCCAAATGATAATACTGTTGGGGCACGATTCCTCCCAATGACACCCAAGGATGGGACACAATTCCTCTCACCGACACCAACAATGGGGCAGTATTCCCCCCACTGATACCAATGATGGAGCAATATTCCCCCCACTGATACCAATGATGGGGCACTATTCCCCCCACTGATATCAGTGACGAGGATTTGTTTATTCTCACTGATGTCTGGACCTTGTCTGAAGCTTGTTTGGCAGCACTTCTTATAAGGATCACAGGAGCACAGCTCATTCTGCACTACAGTGACAATTTTCAGCAGACAGCAGGCTGAATCCCGGTCCAGGCTCAGGATCTGCCTTCATGCCTCGTTCGGCACCCGGCTCAGCCTTTCAGCAAGCCACTGAGAGCCTGAGCCGGCTGCTCCCACCCCCTCAACAGCTGAGCGCTCCAGTGAGCGTGGGGGAAGGGGGTGAGAACCAAGCGATTGGCGATGGTGAATGGGGCACTATTCCTCCCACTGACACCAATGATGGAGCACTACTCCTCTCATTGGCACCAATGGTGGGGCGCTATTCCTCCAGCTGACACCAACAATGGAGCACCATTCCTCCCACTGACACCAACGATGGGGCACTATTCCTCTCAGTGACACCAATGATGGGGCATTATTCCTCCCGTTGACACCAACAATGGAGCACCATTCCTCCCACTAACACCAATGATGGGGCTCTATTCCTCCCAATGACACCAACGATGAGTCACTATTCCTCTCAGTGACACCGATGATGGGGCACTATTCCTCCAAATGATACCAACAATGAGGCACTATTCCTCCCAATGATACCAACAATGGGGCACTATTCCTCCCACTGATATTAACAATAGTGCACAATTTCTCCCCCTAATACCAAATGTGGCAATGTTTACACCCACTGATGGCAGGAAAATGTCCACTCCCACTAGCCACAGTACACCCCCACCCCCCAAAGTATGAAGGGCAATAAACTGGCCCTTTGTTTAGAAAGTTTGGAATCCCCTGCTCTGGAGCAGTGGTTCTCAACCCTGTCCTCAAATACCCCCAACAGGCCATGTTTTGGGAATTTCTCTTAGATAAAATAGCTGTCCAAAATACCAAGCCATTGACTCTGATTTAAAGCACCTGTGCAAGATAAAGGAAAACCTGCAAACATGGCCCGATGGGGGTCCTTGAGGACTGGGTGAAGAACCACTGCTCTAGTGGAACCCTGGTTGAGAATGGCTGCTTTAGGCTATTAGGAAAAGTTTACTTTTTTATAAGAAAAGTTTTTTTGTTTTTTTTTTGTACGTTAGTTGCAGCTTTTCATTCAACAACTTTTAGATTGTAAGCTCCACAAGCAGGGTCCTCCTATTCCTTCTGTATTGAACTGTATTGTAATTGTACTGTGTCCCTTCTTTATTGTAAAGCACTGCAAACTGTTGGCGCTATATAAATCCTGTATAATAATAATAATAAAGTAATCTGGTAAACTAAGGGTTAAGCATGTTTCGCCTTAAAGTGGTTGTAAAGCCGCCCCCACCACCCCCCAAAAAAAAACTCACAAAGCAAAAGGCATAATGAGCTAGTATGCAGCATTGTGACCGGCGATATCATTGTATTGGGTCTGCGGCTCCACCAATCACAGCGCGGTGATTGGCGGAGCCGCTCTGACCTCACTCCCGCGCATGCCCACGGGAGCCGTCATTTACGGCACGAATACAGAAGAAACGGCACCCTGGGCTACCCCGGGTGCCAATTCTTCAGTGCGCATGTGCCAATGACGTTGGCACATGCAGATACAGGGGATATCTCCTAAACCGCACAGGTTTAGGAGATGTTTCCTGGACCTACAGGTAAGGCTTATTGTAGTTTAAAGTGGTTGTCATGACTTGACAACCACTTTAAAGTTCACGTAGAGAACAGGATAATAGCGACTATAAAAAAGGATGCAAGTAGGACATGTTATTTCTGTTTCTGGAACGCCATCGTTTGGAGAAGCGCACCGGTATAATAGACCGGGATGGCCTTGGCAGCCAACATAGAGTGTAAAAGCTTTAATTAGCAAGAATCTGCGGTGAAGCCGGGCGGCGAGGACACTTTGGACGAGAGCGGTGATTCAACGTTCGACTCGTCCTTTCAGTTCATTCTCACCGCAACATCAAGCAGACAAGTGCATCTGTTGTCCTCACACCTATTAACATCCTAGCCTTCCTGGTGAGAGTTCCCCCCGCAGCAATCACTGACAGCAATAGATGTGTTCTGCCTCACCAGCCTCCACCGGAGACCCCGACAACGCTTACTTTTAATAGGAAGCTGATTTTTTTTTTTTTTTTCCCTTCTGTAATAAAGAAGCTCCATTATTCAGCGTACGGGGAGCCAGCTTTTACGTTCTCACCGCCTCGGGCTAGATGGTAATGGCTGTGAAGTAACCCTTGGACTTTATTAAAGTCACGTTGTTTGAACATTATATGAAATTGCACCTAAATCTTGCATGTGGAGACAATGTGTGAACCCAGCTATGGCGTGCCCAATAGAGATATGAAAAATGTTTCTTCCGATTGCCATACAAAGTAGACCGGGGTCTACTCCTACTTGCTGAAATCGAATAGGTGGGTGCAGGCATCAGAGGCGTAGCTTGAAGCTTGTAAGCCCCGTTGCAAAAGTTGACCTGGGGCCTCCTCTGCTGCTACCCGCTGCTTCCACCGCACGCAAAGATGTGCCAAGTGGCAGAGCTTTATTTACATATTGATAGGGTGATTCAAAATATTTTGGAAAAGGGCAGTTACCCAGGGCCGGCCCTACCATGGGCCCCAGTGGGTCCACTGGACCCAGGCGGCACTTTGAGAGGGGCAGCAAATTGAACCACGGCCGCCTCGTGACCAAGATTTTTTTTTCCAGCAGTTTTGTGCATCATGATGACAACTGCCCTCCTACCCCTATACTACCCTAGCCCATCCCTATACTGCCCTAGCCTGTCTATATAATACCCTAGCCTGTCTATATAATGCCCTAGCCTGTCTATATACGGCCCTAGCCTGTCTATATACTACCTTAGCCCATCCTTATACTGCCCTAGCCTGTCTATATACTACCCTAGCCTGTCTATATACTGCCCTAGCCTGTCTATATACTACCCTAGCCTGTCTATATACTACCCTAACCCATACCTATACTACCCTAGCCCATCCCTATACTGCCCTAGCCTGTCTATATACTGCCCTAGCCTGTCTATATACTACCCTAGCCCATCCCTATACTGCCCTAGCCTGTCTATATACTACCCTAGCCTGTCTATATATACTGCCCTAGCCTGTCTATATATACTACCCTAGCCTGTCTATATCCGTCATATATATCTGTCCGATCCCATCATATATCT
>BLSH010106274.1:666658-679104 GCA_018402905.1 Glandirana rugosa
CCCCCCCCCCCCACAAGCAACAATAGACCCCTGTGCAAAAATAGACAAAAGTGACAACAGATCCCCCAGCAACCAGCGCCAGCTGCCATTACACACATTCAGTGCTGGAGGTGCCGAAACTACGTAACCCCGCGTTCCTGCTGAGAAAAAGCCCTGATAATGCTATCTTTGCCCATGGTGAGAGCCACATGTAATTGTGCCTGTACTTTAGGCTCCATTCACACCTGTATGACTCCAAAGTTGTGCCGACTTTGGTGTGCAACTTTCTTGCAACTTTGATGCAATTTTAGATGGGTGCAACTTGGATACAACTTTGGCTTTGACCAGTGATAATGGAAAACTGTTCCAACTTCTGAAGGTTAACATTGAAGTCTATGGCCCTCAAGTTGCATGAAAGTCGGACCAAAGTAGTGCATGAACTACTTTGAAGTCGCTGCAAACTTAAGTCGCACATATATGAATGGTTATCATTGGAAACCATGGGGAACGACTTGTCATGCAACTTTGATGTCCATAGTTGTATGGCAACTTGCACAAGTGTGAATGGAGCCTAAAATAAGATCGTCTTTGCAGGGCCAGACTTCTAAGAAGTAGCGGTCTTCAGTAATAAGACACAACGTGGCTGCTAATGTTTGTAAGGCCCCTTTCACACTTGTGCGACTTGAAAGTCGGGCAATTTTTTTCCACGATTTTGGTGCAACTTAAAGCACTGCCTGTGTAATCCTGAGGTCTGTGGACCTCAAGTCGCATCAAAGTCTGACCAAAGTGGTGCAGGGACTACTTTGAAGTCGCTGAGACTTGAAGTCACACAGTTATGAATGGTACTCATTTAAAATCATGGGGTACAACTTTGCAGCCCCAAGTCGCAGGACAAGTCGCACAGGTGTGCAAGGGGCCTAAGTTTAACCATCTGGAGGGAAGAAGGACATTTTTCCTAACACTTTGCTTTCTTCCTAGACAACTGGACAAAAATCAGATCAGTTGTATTGAAGATGGAGCTTTCCGAGCCCTGCGAGGGTTGGAAGTGTTGTAAGTATCATGTCTGAGCATTTCAGGTGGACCTGTTGCTTCAACTATGGAGGCATGAGTGGTGAAACCCTACCCAGACTTGCTTTTCAGAAACACTGCTGCTTCTGGGGTGCACAAACACTTTGGGGTGCAGCTTTTCTCAAAGGAACCGTTGAGATAACTTTCCAGTCCCAGAGAACCCCTGCTAATAATTACTATTTATACCGCATTGCTAATGCATTTCACTCTATCAGGAGCTTAATGTGAAATTAAAGGCAATTGAAAAAAAAACATGTTATACTTACCTGCTCTGTGTAATGGTTTTGCACAGAGCAGCCCCGATCCCCCTCTTCTCAAATTCCCCACCCATGCTCCTGGCCCCTCCCTCTTGCCAAATGCCCCCAAGCAGCTTACAGTGGGGGCACCCAAGCAGGCTCCTCTTTGCGTGACCATTCACACACAGAGCCTCGGCCCTGCCCCCTCTCTCTCCTCATTGGCTCACTGGCTGTGATTGACAAGGGCTCCCGCTGCTGTCTCAACCAATGAGGAGTGAAAGCTGAGGCTCTCATGCAGTCCCAGGACAGGTTTGTCTAATGGCCAGGGCAAGGATGCAGAACTGTGCTCCCCTCCCCCACTGTTTAGGCATGCATTAGAATGGGTTTACTGCCCTGTGTTCATTCTCTGTTCCTTTGCTCCGCTGTGCCCAGGGCAGCTGCCCATCCTGCCCACCCTTTGTCCCGGCCCTGTTCTCGCGCACAATGCTGGATCGTGATGATGATGACAATCCCGTCTCCAGTTTCAACCATATGCCCAAACTGAGGACATTGTAAGTATAGGGGATTTGCAGTCTGGAAGCAAAATGCTTTATTTTAATTTGTTGGCTATGCAATTATTTGTTACGAGCGTACAAGCGGAAATGTCTTTTTGTCAGAAGTTTGGTTACTTGTTTCCCAATAAAATTCGCATTACTTCTTTCACCGAAAGAATTTTCAAAACTGGAGAGTGTTATAATTAAATAGGAGTCCGGTTTGAAGGCTGTGTCACGGTCAGGGATCAGGCTTGGGGACAAGTAGCTATAGCAGTACAGAGGCTCCCACCGACCAACAGGATAAGTACTAACCGGTGTTCATCAGAGCTCGTGATGGTGGAGATGGGTTTTTCTGCATGTTGGTACCAGGTCACAGACCTCAGGGTCGTCCCACCAGGAGGTGAGCAAGCCGGGGTCTAGTAGCAGATATAGCAGGTAAGGATCAAGCACAAGCATGGTCAGTAAACAAGCCAAAGATTGGTAACAAGTGGTTGCAGGTTGGCACCAAGCAGAAGCATAGTCAAGAACAAGCCAAAGGTCAGTAACGAGTGGTAGTGGAGATACAGATGGCAGCAGGAGCAACAAGAGGGGGATATTGGCTGGAGAATGCAGAATAATCTGGCAAATAGGAAGTGAAAATGCATGGCTTGAATAGGAAGTTCATGGGAGGAGCAAAAGGTTCAAGGTTTCAAGAGAAAGAAGACATAGGGCAAGGTTGTCTAAGGAATCAGACAGGGAGCTGTCCAGTATCTCAAGTGGCTTAGTAACAGGTATTCATCAGAGTTCCTGATGGTGGGTTTTGCTGTGTGTTAGTACCAGGTCGCAGTTTAGAATGAATGCTGTTAATGCATACGTTAGAATGGGTTTACTGCCCTGTGTCCATTCTCTGTTCCTTTGCTTCGCTCTGCCCAGGGCGACTGCCCCTCATGCCCACCCTTTGTCCCAACCCTGTTCTCGTGCACACTGCTGGATCGTGATGGGACTAAGGTAAGTATTGGGGGGGGGGGGGGGCTGCTGCAATGCCTGAAGGTAAAAAACCTTGAGCCTTTAGAACCTCTTTATAGTTTCATAGTAGGTAAGTTTTAATAAAGACAATAGTCCATCCTGTTAAACCTGTGTCGGTGTGTGTGTGTCAGTGTCGATAATCATTCCCCATATCCCTATATGTTGTGTTCTTGAGATGCACGTCTCCAAGAGTTCTTTAAAGCGGAGTTCCACTCGTTTTTGGGTTTATAAAAAGTCAGCAGCTACAAAAAGTGTAGCTGCTGACTTTTAATAAACAGTAACTCACCTGTCTCCCCGTCCAGCGATGGCTCACCCTCCTCTCGACGGCCCCGCCATTCCTAGTGTGGGCACCCGGCCCGGCTTCACGGCCGGGCACGCACTGCGCGAGTCGCGCTACGCATTCCTAGTGGGCAGGCAATCTTCTGGGACCTGTGACGCCTAGGAGGAGAGGAGAACTCGCCTAGACGGCCCAGAGGGGGAAGGTGGAAGAGGGACAGGAAGTCCCTCTGAAACCTGGGGACACACTCCCCCCCCCCCCCAAAAAAAAAATTACATGCCAAATGTGGCATGTAAGGGGGCGAGGAGTGCTTAAAGGGGAAGTTCCATTTTTGGGTGGAACTCCGCTTTAAAAATATCAATACTCCCCGCTGACACCCCCAATTGTGGAAGAGAGTTCCACATCCTTATCACCCTGACAGTCAAAAATTCCCTACGTAGCTTAAGGGTAAACCGCTTCTCCTCCAATCTCATTGTGTGGCCCCATGTCCTCTTACACTCCCCGAGACCTGTTCTCATGCACATCGTGATAGGACAAAGGTAAAAAGCCTTGAGCCTTTAGAACCTCTTTAATCGTAGGGTATGATGGTGAGCACCTTTCCTTTCACTGTTTGAATATGATGGTTATGTAAAACGGGAGCTTGACTGTTTTGGACCGCCATGAATTTGCAATAAGGTAATAGAGCTTTAACTTTGGACATAGACCCGTGTGCGGATGTACTACGCTTTTGCATGCTTGAGGTTCCTCTAAGTCAGTGGTTCTCAACTCCAGTCCTCGGGACCCACCAACAGGCCAGATTTTAAGTATTACCTTGGGGAGATGCAGACTAGAATACTGCAATCACTGAGAAGCAAATGATATCACCTGTGATGCATTTCAGTTATCCTGCAAACCTGGCCTGTTAGTGGGTCCCGAGGACCGGAGTTGAGAACCACTGCTCTAAGTTGTTGAAGGAGGTTTCATCCTAGCACCAAGCACTAAATAAAATATGGGTTCCTGAAGTAGACGTAACACAACAGTTATGGGCTATGGGCTGACCTGTCATCAGATCTTACATGGATTCCCCGTGCTGCAGCCCAGTAGTTGACTTGAGTAGTTGAAGAGTTATGCGATATTGGATAATGTGTAAGTAATGATAGGTTGCACGAGTCCCAGCTACGCATTCCTATTCTTTTGCTCCAATAACGAATTCCTCTCCTTCACAACATTCATTAGAGGCGTAGATGGTAAATTGCTGTCAGTTGTGTTTGTGGTTTGCGTTGGATTTTTGTCCTGGGAACAGTCATAATCTCCGAGTGCTGAGACTTTAACTTTGCCAAACGCGATGTGCCTGCTTATATTCTCCTGGGAATCGGCTTTCCCTTCTGTCATTTTTAGCTGCGTGTGATTAAAATGTTCTTTTTTCTTTCTTACAGAACCCTCAATAACAACAACATCACCACAATCCCCGTCTCCAGTTTCAACCATATGCCCAAACTGAGGACATTGTAAGTATAGAGGATCTGCAGTCTGGAAGCAAAACGCTTTCATTTGTTGGCTATGCAATTATTTGTTATGAGCGTACAAGCGGAAATGTTCTTTTCGTCAGATGTTCTGTTACTAGTTGCTCAATAAAAGACGCAATACTTCTTTCACTGAATTTTAAAAGCTGGAGAGTTTTATAAACAAAGGGGAGTCCGTTTTATTGGTCGGGCTCGGAGCCCAGTAGCTATCGCAGTAGAGAAGCTCCCACAGATCAGCTGGATAAGTACAGAAAAGGTCACCCTGGCAGATGACTTGGGATATGGAGTCTAAGCACTAAACTGTGTTCACCAGACCCCCTGAAGGTGGGGATGGGTTTTGCTGTGTGTTGGTACCAGGTCGCAGTCCTCAGGATCGCCCCGACAGGAGGTGAGCAAGCCGGGGTCCAGTAGTAGATAGAGCAGGTAGGGGTCAAGCAGAAGCATAGTCAGTAAACAAGCCAATGGTCAGTAACAAGTGGTTGCAGGTTGGGATCAAGCAGAAGCATAGTTGAGAACAAACTAAAGGTCAGTAACGAGTGGAAGCGGAGATACAAACAGCAGCAGGAGCAACAAGGTTGAGATATTGGCTGGAGAGAGCACAATAATCTGGCAAATAGGAAGTGCAAAGGTATGGCTTAAATAGAACGTTCATGGGAGGAGCAAAAGGTTCACGGTTCAAGAGAAACAATACACAAGGCAAGGTTGTCTAAGGAATATGGCAGGGAGCTGTCCAGTATCTCAGGTAGCTCAACAACCGGTATTCACCAGAGCTTCTGAGGGTGGAGATGGGTTTTGATGTGTGTTAATACCAGGTCGCAATACTTAGGATTGCCCCATCAAGAGGTGCATAAGCTGGGGTACAGTAGCATATATAGCAGGTAGGGATCAATCAGAAGCGTGGTCAGTGAACAAGCAAACGGTCGTAACAAGTGGTTGCAGGTTTGGGTCAAGCAGAAGTGTAGTCGAGGAACAAGCTAAAGGTGCAACAAGGGCAAGAAATTGGCTGGAGAGAGTACAATAATCTGGCAAATAGGAAGTGCAAAGGTGTGTCTTAAATAAAACGTTTATGGGGGGAGCAAAACGTTCAAGGTTCAAGAGAAACAATACACTAGGCAAGGTTGTCCAGGAACCAGGCAGGGAGCTGTCCAATATCTCAGGTGGCTCAGCAACCGGTATTCATCAGAGTGCCTGATGGTGGATATGTGTTTTTCTGCATGTTAGTATCAGGTCGTGGTCCTCAGGATCACCCCACCAGGAGGGTAGCAAGCCAGGGGCCAGTAGCAGATATGGCAGGTTGGGATCAAGCAAAAGCATAGTCAGTAAACAAGCCAAAGGTCAGTAACAAGTGGTTGCAGGTTGGGATCAAGTGGAAGTGTAGTGGAGGAACAAACTAAAGGTGCAACAAGAGCAAGATATTGGCTGGAGAGAGCACAAAAATCTGGTAAGCAAGAAGTGCAAAGGCATGGGCAAAATAGGAAGTTCATGGGAGGAGCAAAGGGTTCAAGGTTGAAGAGAAACAATACACAAAGCAAGGTTGTCTAAGGAACCAGGCAGGGAGCTGTCCAGTATCTCTGGTGGCTCAGCAACAGGTATTCACCAGAGCTCCTGATGGTGCAGATGGGGTTTGCTGTGTGTTAGTACCAGGTTGCAGTCCTCAGGATTGCCCCACCAGGAGGTGAGCAAGCCTAGGGCCAGTAGCAGATACAGCAGGTTGGGCTCAAGCAAAAGCATAGTCAGTAAACAAGCCAAAGGCCAGTAACAGGGATATTGAGAAAGCATAATAATCAGGCAAGCAAGAAGTGCAAATGCATGACTTAAATAGGAAGTTCATGGGAGAGACAAAGGGTTCAAGGTATAAGAGAAACATGACACAAAGCAAGGTTGTCTAAGATATTAGGCAGGAAGCTGTCCATTATCTCAAGTGGCTCAGCAACCAGTATTCACTAGAGCTCCTGATGCTGACGATGGGTTTGGCTGCGTGGTAGTACCAGGTTGTGGTCCTCAGGATAGCCACACCAGGAGCCAAGCAAGCAGATATAGCAGGCAGGGATCAAACTGAACTCCCCCGCCCTCCAAAGCAACTAACCAAGCACAGATGGTGCTTGGTTAGCCGTTTCCGTAGCTGTAACAGTGATGAAATCATTGTCACTTCCGGGTTCATTTTTCACAAAGGAAATTGGGGAACAGATGTTCTTCGGTCTGTCTGTGTAGGAAGTCGTCCCAAGCACTTAGAGAAGGCGGTTTGGCGGCCCTTCCCAGCACTGTAAAAGTGATCAGGGGGCTGATCACTTTTACAAAACAGCCGATTTCTGTGTGAAAAAATGTATTGGCTGCAACCATGATCTTGTAATAACCCTGGCTCACACAACTTTTATATACATCCAGTGGAAATGGAGAAAGATGCCTCATTTAAGCAGGGCCATCTTATTGCACAGGCACCTCTGATGCATGGGGGGCCCCTGCAGCCCCCCCCCCCCCCAGCAGGGGGAATAACATTTGGACACTGGACAGCGTGTGATCAGTGCGGAGGATGGGGCAAATAACTGGAACTGATCTTTTTTGGCTCTTACTGCAGCAGGTGAAGACCAACATCTCATTCCTCCTCCCAACCACTTTCAGCTGCTGCAGGGAGAGCCACAAAATAATGGTTCCAGTTGTTTCTCCCACCCACCACACTGATCACCCGCTCTGTCAACTTTCAGATCCCCCCCTCTCTTGTTCATTCATCTGCAGTGCAGCTGAGGCTGCAGAGAAAGGCACTAGGGATTGTGTTTACTCAGTCCCCTTCTCTGTCTCAAAAGTGAGGCTTCAGAGCTCTGTTTAGACCCGTGATATCTCACCAAAGACCCTCAACAGCGTTGTGAAAAGAAATGTAAAAATCTATATGTCATATGACATACAGTGGGGAAAATAATGATTTGATCCCCTGCAGATGTTGTAAGTTTGCCTACTTACAAAGAAATGAAGGGTCTATAATTTTTATCATAGGTGTATTTTATATGATAGAGACAGAATATCAACCAAAAATCCAGAAAAAACCCATGATACAAAGGTTATAAATGGAGTTGCAGTTCAGAGAGTAAAATAAGTATTTGATCCCCTACCAACCAACAATAATTCTGCCTCCCACAGCCTGGCTACAGTAGGTCCTCATGTGGTACACAGATTAGTCCTGTCAATGTAATGCCCCATACACACGGTTCGACGATCGCACGTACGACCGTGTTGAATCGTATGTTGGCTGTTGTATGCAGCATACTGACTGCACTACATGATCGTAAGGCCGGGGAAAGAACGTTCAGGTGCATGTAATTAGCATCCAGCCATTCCTGACTTTGGAGCATGCGTGTTTTGCAGAATACAACTTTGTTGTACCAACTGCTCTGTACACACGATACAACGGTCGTATGACCGCTTGTTGGTACGACCAAGTTTTCTAGTCTGCTCATACAACTCCCTTGTACGACCGTCGTATGTTCGACTGTTCAAATCGCGCATACGGACGATCGATATCGCATACAACGGTCGTGAGTACGACCTGTTGTATGCGATCGTCGAACCATGTGTACGAGGCTTAAGAAGGAGCTCCTAACGACAACTTGTTATTTGTATAAAAGACTCCTGACCACAGAATCTCTTTCTTCCATTCAATCCTCACCATCATGGGCAACACCAAAGAGCTGTCAGAGGACATCATGGAGAAGACTGTAGACCTGCACAAGGCTGGAATGGGCTACAGACCATCAGCAAGAAGCTTGGTGAGAAGGAGACAACTGTTGGAGCGATTATTGGAAATGGAAGAAATACAAAATAACCATCAATTGCCCCCGGTCTGGAGCTCCATGCAAGATTTCGCCTCATCAGGTGAGGATGGTCATGAGAAAAGTGAAGGATCAGCCCAGAACTACATAGGAGGAGCTTGTGAATGATCTCAAGGCAGTTGGGACCTCAGCCACCAAACAAACCATTGGTAACACAATACACCGCCATGGATTGCAATTGGAGTCCCCCTCCTCAAGAAGACACATGTACAGGACCGTCCGAAGTTTGCCAATGAACATCTAAATAATTCAGAGGATTGGGAGAAAGTGCTGTGGTCAGATAAGACCAAAATTTAGCTCTTTGGTATTAACTCGACTCGCCATGTTTGGAGGAAGAAAAATGTTGACTATGACCCTAAGAACACCCAACCCTACAGCCAAGCACGGAGGTTGAAACCTTATGTCTTGGGTTATTTATCTGCTAAAGGTACCGGCCGACTTTGCTGCATGGAGGGGCCAATGGATGGGGCCTTGTATTGTAAAATCTTGGGATGAGAACCTTCTTCCCTCAGCCAGAACACTGAAGATGGGTCGTGGATGGGTCTTCCAGCATAACAATGACCCAAAACATACCACGAAGACAACAAAGGAGTGGCTCAAGAAGAAGCACATTAAGGTCATGGAGTGACCTAGCCAGTCTCCAGACCTTAATCCTATAGAAAATGTATGGAGGGAGCTGAAACTTCAAGTTTCTAAGCGACGACCAAGAATCCTTAAAGTGGTTGTAAGCCTAGTTACACCACTTTTACCTACAAGTAAGCCTATAATAAGGCCTACCTGTAGGTACCGTGAATATCTCCTAAACTTGCACAGTTTAGGAGATATTCATTGTATATGCTTGCGCGGGAGTGACGTCATTGCGGCTCTGGCCAATCACAGCGCCGAAGCCTGCGAACTAAATAACTCCGGGAGGCATGTCAACAGTCACAACGGTGTGCAGGGAGCACTGATCTAAGTTATTTTATAATGAGCTAGTAGCTTATTATGCCTTTGTCTTGGAGGGTTTTTTTTTTTTTGAGTTTACAACTTTAAGGATTTAAAGAAGGATTGGACCAAAATCCCTCCTGAGATGTGCAAACCTGGTCACCGACTACAAGAAAAGTCTGACCTCTGTGCTTGCCAACAAGGGTTTCTCCACCAAGTACTAAGCCATGTCTTGCTTGGGGATCAAATACTTATTTTACTTATTTTACATTTGTATTGTGTTTTTCCTGGATTTTTGGTTGATATTTTGTCTCTATCATATAAAATACACCTATGATACAAATGATAGACCCTTCTTTTCTTTGTAAGTGGGCAAACTTACAAAATCTGCAGGGGATCCAATCATTATTTTCCCCACTGTAATGATGATTCCACACCTAAAAAATTATATATTTGTAACAAATGAAGGGAAAATAATCAATCCTAGTAAACGGGGAATAATATCCTCAATACGGCCTTTGCTAAACCAGGAAACGTTTTAATTGATTCTTTGCACATTTGTATGTACAGATAATTTGTAGAATTTTGCGGTGATTATTAATTTCCTTCTAATGAATTGCTGGCCTGTAAGCAGTAATCAGAATGGAGGGCCACCAATGGTTAGAGCGACGTTTCCCTGCATTCTCTATAATCTGGCTGGCGGTAAATGGAATGTCACGCATGACTGGGAAGAAGCAGTAAAAGCTTTATCCAATAATAAGTCTGATACTCATGCAATATGTAATATATCCTAATCCTATTTCAGCCGATTGCTCTATGCACTGAGGTGGAATTATTAGCAAGGGGAGGGGGAGGGGGAGGGGGGGATAAATTAGTCCTTTTCGTATTTACATGACAATACCATATCTAGTGGGATAGGCTGTGATGGGATTGTAATGGGTCTGTAAAGAGAAACACATTATTTAAAGGACTTCAACAAAATGAGGAGCATTCTAGTCAGATTTGTAGAAGAGCGTAATTTAATTCCCGCTTTACTTTACATTTTGTTTATGGTTTTCATGCCATGTGCCCTTATCGTTTAGATGGAAAGTTGGCCTGTTATTAAAGCAAGGTCAATGATGTTATGAGCTCAACCAGCTTTTCTCAACTTTTTTATCCCACAGGAATCCCTAAAATAATGTTTATTTCTTGGGGAGCCCTTACTAAATCTACTTTACTGAGGGCCAATTACAAAAATGCTCCTAATATTGGTGGTCAGTGGGAAGAATCCAATGTTTTGTAGTGGTGGTCCAGATGCCACCATTACAGATAGCTAAACAAGATAATTGCTGGCTTTGCCAACTGGCATTGAGCATGGATCATCAGATCTTAGGGAAACCCTTACCAAAACCAATTCATCAAGGGTCAATGTGAAAATGTACCTTTCGTTGGAGGGCAGTGGAAAGAATGCCCCTTACATTGGTGGTCAGTGGGAAGAATGATCCTTACATTGGCGACCAGTGGGAAGAATGATCCTTACATTGGCGACCAGTGGGAAGAATGATCCTTACATTGGTGGTCAGTGGGAAGAATTCTCCTTACATTGGTCATCAGTGGGAAGAATGTCCCTTACATTGGAGGTCAGTGGGAAGAATGATCCTTACATTGGTGATCAGTGGGAAGAATGCCTCTTACATTGGTGGTCAGTGGGAAGAATGCCCCCTACATTGGTGGCCAGTGGAAAGAATGTCACTTACATTGGTGGCCAGTGGATAGACTGTTTCTTACATTGGTGGCCAGTGGGAAGACTGCCCCTTACATCAGTGGTCAGTAGGGAAAATGCTCCTTACATTGTTGGCCAGTGGGTAGACTGCCTCTTACATTGGTGGTCAGTGGGAAGAATGCCCCCTACATTGGTGGCCAGTGGAAAGAATGTCACTTACATTGGTGGCCAGTGGATTGACTGCCTCTTACATAAGTGGTCAGTGGGAAGAATGCCCCTTACATTGGTGGTCAGTGGGTAGACTGCCTCTTACATTGGTGGCCAGTGGAAAGAATGTCACTTACATTGGTGGCCAGTGGATAGACTGCCTCTTACATTGGTGGTCAGTGGGAAGACTGCCACTTACATTGGTGGTCAGTGGTTAGATTGCCTCTTGCATTGGTGGCCAGTGGGACAAATGCCACCCTTAGGAGACAGCTAAAAAAAATCATTGGTGTCAGGCTGCTGGCTCTGCCAAGTGACATTGGCCCTGAAACTACTAAGGCATCATAAGATGGGAAGTCAATCAGCCACAGCCCAAGGAACCCCTAGAAATCTCTGGAGGAACCCTAGATTTCCACGGAACCCTCCTTAGGAATGGCTGAGCTAAAGTGAGAATTTTGTCTCCAATGATGCCTCCTATAAAAGTATTTCGGAAACATCAAACAGACGCAATACTTCACACCTGTAGTATCTGTAGTAGACACATTTAGCATTTGTAGGAGGGTCACATGCCATCCTCATAATTCCTCCCTTGTCTGTCTTAAATTGAATTAGGGCCTTAAAGTGTCTAAGATTAAGCTTCCTTTCATTATTTAATAATGTGCAGTAATTTAGCCAAAGGGTTTAACCCCCCCCCCCCCCCCACCCCCCTCCACCACCACCACCATCACTACTACCATCGCTTTTCTTTTTATTTATTTACTTATTTTTTAGAAACAATCATTAAATAAGAACAATGCCCACACATTTTCATCTAGAATATCTAAACTTCCTCTTGTTTTTTTTATTTCAGCCGCCTGCATTCCAACAACTTGTTTTGCGACTGTCACTTGGCCTGGCTATCCCAGTGGCTCCGCCAACGGCCGACCATTGGATTATTCACGCAGTGTACCGGGCCTCTTCCCCTCCGAGGACTGAACGTGGCCGAGGTCCAGAAGCACGAGTTTGCCTGTTCAGGTCTGAATGCTTTATCTTCTTCCCCTCACAGGGTTCCGGTTATTTGTCCCAAAATGCTTCAGTTAAGGTAGATGTGAACCCAATCAGTAAAATCAGAATATTATTAGGTCTGTAGATTTCATTAAAATAATCCCTGGTTATCCTTCCTTGTTCAGGCACTTTTATTATAGGGTGATAGTGC
>BLSH010106274.1:679114-714471 GCA_018402905.1 Glandirana rugosa
CCCCCCCCCCCCCCCCCCACCCCCCTCCACCACCACCACCATCACTACTACCATCGCTTTTCTTTTTATTTATTTACTTATTTTTTAGAAACAATCATTAAATAAGAACAATGCCCACACATTTTCATCTAGAATATCTAAACTTCCTCTTGTTTTTTTTATTTCAGCCGCCTGCATTCCAACAACTTGTTTTGCGACTGTCACTTGGCCTGGCTATCCCAGTGGCTCCGCCAACGGCCGACCATTGGATTATTCACGCAGTGTACCGGGCCTCTTCCCCTCCGAGGACTGAACGTGGCCGAGGTCCAGAAGCACGAGTTTGCCTGTTCAGGTCTGAATGCTTTATCTTCTTCCCCTCACAGGGTTCCGGTTATTTGTCCCAAAATGCTTCAGTTAAGGTAGATGTGAACCCAATCAGTAAAATCAGAATATTATTAGGTCTGTAGATTTCATTAAAATAATCCCTGGTTATCCTTCCTTGTTCAGGCACTTTTATTATAGGGTGATAGTGCTATATCCCTGTCTTTTGGTTGTGGGACCCGATGGAGGCTTCAAGTTGCTGTTTCAACACACATTATGCAGGAATGGGCCACTGTTGTCACCATTAGGAAGCCCAGGATGCACTTTTCCTCTATGATGTTGGTGGGGGGTTTTCACCTCCTCGAAGCAGTGGTCTTGTTAGGAACCGGTTAGGTTGTAGCAGTTTCCTCCCAGCTATGAAACCAGCCTGCCACTCTGCATTGGCTGCCGTAAGGAAGGTAAACATTTAGTGTTGGAGTGAATGAGTGACATCTGCTTCGGAGCAGCCACAGCTGAGACCTTCCATAAGGCTGAATAAAAAGAGACTCTAAAAATAATAAAATATTAATGTTGGCTTCTTCTTCCCGCCACACAGATGGGCAACATGGAGAACTCCACTCAGCCATGTTATTGACATTTGTTTATACCAGCGTTAATGAACATTGGAGACGGTCCTGCTGAGAAACCGGGCCATTCCTATGTGCCACCCACACATTTGTGTCTGTCTGTGAAATCATAGTTAAACCACGTTTCCCCCCGTTGTTTTACGTTGACCAACCAGCCAGAGAGGGTTCAGACAACCAATGGCAGCTTACATAGGGACAGGGCCCCTCCAGCAGTCATTTTGTAAAATAAAAATAAAAAATTGTAGATACGGCACTTACTGTTCCAAAGGTTTATTGGTTTTAAACACTTTATAAAAATTGGAAATGTCATTTTGACCAAAAAACAGCCCCTGGCTCCCTGCTCCTCATTTATTTTCTGGAAATGGAAGAATGAAACCCAGAAATGTGGGCACCACTTCAGGTCTGAACATATGTAGCACCTCTCTGGCACCTCAAAGGCAGGAATGCATCTCCAGAGGCGACTCCATGGCTAAAATGGAGGGACCGAGAAAGGATATTGGGCGCCAGTTATTTTTGCCACTTTAAAGTTTTATTACAGAACGGTTAAGGAGGTGAGCGTTAGGAGTCCCAGATATCAGAGCAGATCACTTACAGAATCTCTAGATCCAGATAAATGTCCATATTCATAGTACCAGAACCTTTAAGCAACACTGTAAGCACGTTTCCACCTTTCAGTGCATCCTCCAAGTGAGTCACCAGGCCCTTCTGAGAAACCAGCCTTCTTCCTGGCTTTCTCCAGCAAGGGGCCTTTCTTCAGTCTTCCTCCTTGGCACAGCTTTCTCAAGACCAGGCAGGACCTCTTCAACACATGTTAGGCCTAAACAGGGCTATTGGGCCTAAAAGCAGAGCTCCATCCAGCAGCACATTCCTAGGCCTAAACCCAGGGAAAGGAAAAAGCACATGGCTTGTCCCAAATGTTTATATTCTCCCCCAGCATTCACCAGTGGCATAAACCTCCTCTGGATTGGCTGAAGGAAATATAAATATTCATAACTTAGTTTTGTTTGTGATTCTCATACTATGACATCTACTGGCGACATTGAGAATTCACAAGCCAACTTAAACTTAGGGAGGTTAGGTGAAAAACTATACAATCAGTCTGAGCTAACTACAGCCCAAACAAAAACTACATTTAGGCCAGTAGCCCCTGTTTAGGGCAAGGGGGCTACACATACTCCAGGTGTGTGCATTGGCCATCTCCTTATCAATTGGAGCTGCCCAATGAATGTATTGCATTCCTGTTATGGTACAAGCAGAATTTCTTCCAGGACTTCCAGAGCTCCTTCTCTCAGAATGCCTGCTAGGACATCTAGAATCCATTCCAGGACTTTCAGTGGTGCTCACAGAATCCATGCCAGGACTTCTAGAATTCCTGCCAAGACATCCAATGGTATTCTCAAAATCCCTGCTAGGACTTCCAGCAGTACTCACAGAATCCCTGCCATGGCTTCCAATGGTACCCTCAGAATCCCTGCCAGAACTTCCAACGGTACAAGCAATGGTACAAGCAGAACCGATGACAAGATTTCCGGAGTTGGTGCTGTGTCCTAACACCAACTTTCCTTTATGCAAAACAGCCATTATACTTCCTGATTGCCTTGTTTGCTGCCAACACAGATTGTCCTGACTACTTTCTTGCCCACTGCCTGCCCACAACCTCCTACTGGAAGTAACTACTTTTCTGTCTAGCGTTTCATGTACAGTCCCCACACCATAGCTGTTCTATTACAGCTACCTACTGGGGTGGAAGGAATCCTGAGGGTCGTGACCTGGTGACAACTTGCAGTCATAAAAACCAGGACCACTAGGGTCTCCGATCTCCATTTCCACCTTCAGTAGCTCTGGTGAAGACCAACTCTTGCTTGGACCTCGTGCCTAAGGCGAGTGCGCATCACATGCCAATGACAATTACCCTAAGTGCAAAACTAGTGTTGGCAAAGCGCTGGTAAGCATAATCTGGTGCAATCTCCAGTCTTAAGAGGCAGCTTTCTATTGCATGGGGTATTCCTATGAGTCCCTGAGCAGTCAAAGGAACCTGGGAAGGATAAGAGCACCACATATCTTTGATAAATCCAGTATAGATTTATTAATCTCCAAATGACAATATGTTTCAGGGGCTTACAACTCGTCCTAAAAGAAAACAGATTGGGTGCTCTCAGTCTGGTGCTCACACTGTTGTTATCCTAATTCTTGATCCTCTATTCTCATTGACCTAGAGTCATTGTTGTGTCTCCCCCTGACAGGTGACGATGGGCTCATCTGAGGCATGAAGGCTAATGAAGGGTTAGTCTTTATTAGAGCTCCTGATGGTTGACATTGGCCGGAGAACTATACTGGACTTATAAAGTTATGTGGTGCCCTCATCTTTCCCACTTTACTTTGACACTTTGGGGACTCATAGGAATACTTCATATAATAGAAATCTACCTTTTAAGACCTAAGATTGCATCAGATTTCACATACCTTTGGATCCAGTGCTCCACCAACATTGATTTTGCACTTTGATTAACCTCCCTGGCAGTATGATTATTTCAGATTTTTGGTGCTGAAAGCGGTACGATTATTTTGCATGAAAATTTGGCGTTTTATATTGTAGGCCTGTAATTCTTAGGAATAACTCACTTAAATCTGTCCAAACAAGAGTCTAGTAGACATCCCGGGTATGAAAAAGTTTGAAAAATGAAATCATAAAGTATAATATAATAAATAACTAAAAATAATTATCAAAAATAATAATACAATAGTAATAAATTTTATTCAATAATGTAATCAAACCAAAAACGCAGAAATTTGTTCATTTGCAGAATTCGCTGTCGTCGCTTTCAGTTTCTGATGATAAATTCCCCCAAAAATCAGTATCACTCAATTCTGCCAATGATTCTTATTTACTATCGGTGTTTTCTAGCCGATCAGAAACCACTTTTGACGCAAAGGGACACTTTTTGGTTGCTATGGACATTCTCATGTTTCCAGGCAGAAAGAATGATATTTATTATATAAAAGTGCATGCAGGGCTCTGGACAAACCACTAGGGACAAAGGGGATGTGAAATGATTTCATACAGTAATGTAATCTGTAAGATTACAGTGTACTGTATGTGCTGTGTGTGTTTCACTTTTTGAATTTCCTGCCGGTCTCCGTCCCCGTGCGACGCGACGCTCGCAGGGAACGGAGCCCGGCACACAGAGTCATCTGGCGGCGGACACAGCCCGCAGACACTGCGGGGGACATCGCTGGATCCAGGGGACAAGGTAAGTAACATTGCCTGGTTCCAGTGATGCAATCCTGAGTGTGGCTCGGGGTTACCGTTCTTGGTACTGAAAATCCACCCCGAGCCACACTCAGGAATACCGCCAGGGGGGTTAATAGTTATGGCACCCCATGGCATGTGACGTGGGGTCTAATCAAGAGTTGGTCTTCACGAGACTTCCTGAAGTTTGAGATGGACCTGAGACCGTAGTGATCCCAATTTTCTTTAACCTCCCTGGCTGGCGGGATGATTATTTCAGATTTTTGGTGCTGAAAGCGGTACAATTATTTTGCATGGAAATTTTATATTGTAGGCCTGTAATTCTTAGGAATAACTCACTTAAATCTGTCCAAACAACAGTCTAGTAGACATTCCGGGTATGATAAAGTTTGAAACACAAAATCATAAATTGTAATATATGAAAAAAAAAATAATATAATAAATAACTATAAATAATTATCAAAGATGATAATATAATAGTAAAATTTATTCAATAATGTAATCAAGTCAAAAACACTGAAATTTGCTCAGTTGCAGAATTGTCGCTGTCGTCACTTTCAGTTTCTGATGATAAATTTCCCCAAAAATCAGTATCACTCAATTCTGCAAATGATTCTTATTTACTATCGCTGTTTTCTAGCTGATCAAAAAACACTTTTGACGTAAAGGGACACTTTTTTATGCCATGGACGCAGGGGAGGGCTGGCAGCCTTAGGCCTGGGGGGCAAGTCCAGTCAAGTGGCACACTGAACCAGCCAATCAGCTCACCATCCATGCCCACCTGTGTAATCCAGCGATACCCCCCTAGGCAGCCCAGTGGGCCTAGCGGGATCCATGGCAGGGCTGGCCCTGGGCGACACCCCTTTGCCTGCAGTTAGTTGGTGGCTGCGCCACTGGCCCCTACTTCCTTCCTCCACAAGAAGAAAAAAGTGTGAGCGGGCAGCGGCTGTTAGCCATTTTGAATGTAAGTTAGGGTGGCCTGGGGGGCAACTGCCACCCTGCCCCCTGGCCCAGCCCTCCCCTGCATGGACGTTCTCAAGTTCCCAGGCAGAAAGAATGGCATATATAATATTAAAGTGCATGCAGGGCACTGGGCAAACCACTAGGGATAAAGGGGCTGTGAAATGATTTCATACAGTAATGTAATCTTACAGATCACAATGTACTGTATGGGCTATGTGTGTTTCACTTTATGAATTTCCCGCCAGGCTCCGCCCCCGTGCGACGCTCGCAGGGAACGGAGCCCGGCACACAGAGGCATCGGGCAGAGGACAGAGTCCGCGGACACAGCGGGGGGACATCGCTGGATCCCGGGGACAAGGTAAGTAACCCAGCCTGGATCCAGCAATGCAATCCCGAGTGTTGCTCGGGGTTACCGTTATTTGCAGTGAAAACTCACCGCGAGCCACACTCGGGAATACCGTCAAGGAGGCTACAGAACATACAGAGGCTTTTTAGGGTTGATTTCCTAAAGCTGGAGAGGGCAAAAACCGGTGCAGCTTTGCATGGTAGCCAATCAGCTTCTAACCTCAGCTTGTTCAATCAAGCTTTGACAATAAAACCTTGAAGCTGATTGGTTTCTGTGTGGAGCTGCACCAAATATTGCACTTTCAAGCTTTAGTAAATCAACCCCTTTTTTGTATTTTCTGCTCATTGTGAATGGCCCCACCTGCACTGTCCTTTGCTATTCATAAAGCAGGTGCAAGTTTCTTTTTTTTTATTCCTTGTTTAACTGCTAATTTTTGGATCACTCGTGTGTTTCTCTACCATTGCTAAATGGCCTGTCAACAAGAGTCATCCATTATCCATACAATGGAGGGGTTTTTTAACCAAATAAGTTCAGAGACGGAGCAGTGATTACAAGGTCATCATTTCTGCTTGATTGCTGTAAAACGATACTTGGCCTAATCCATGCTCTGTATTAGGGGTCTTACAGCCTGTGTTTATATTACCTGGAAAGGTTTTACAATAATTGCATGCCATAATTGCTTATAGTGTGGTTACACTTCTATCTCGAGGGAAGAATCTAGCATGGATATAATGAGTTATTCTTTCTTCTGCAAGCAAGAGTCATTTCAGTTGCACTGTACTGAAGTGCCCCCTGTAGGCGTAAAGTGGAACTGCAAGCTCACATGTGTTTTAGTACTAAGAGCGAAGTACCAGATAAACCTCAACCCTTCTCTAATGGCTCCTTGTTTCTCCAAAGCCCACCACACATTCTCCAATCTGGTTGTACAATCCCCTGTAGTTCTACCAACAGCTATGCTGCAGACAACCTCAATCGCCCCACTCCAGGCTCCAGATGGTCCTCGATCCATGCACAATATCCCAACAAACGAATAAAGCCCAGAGTGCACTTAAAAGCTTTGGATCGTACCAAGATCAGTATGATCCAATGTTTTTTTTTTCAGACCAATAGGAGTTTGCTTACAACTGGTGAAACCAGAAGTAATGAAATGCTCCATCGCTTCGGGATTCCTATACCATAGAGATGAACGGAGCCCCATTCCCCTCTGCCTGTTGCACTCTTAGGTTTCCCAGTGGGAGGGGGGAGCATCCCCTCCCGCTGCTTGAAAAAGCACTCCAATGGCTAATTAGCAGCTAGGATTGCTTTTACAAGAAAGCCGACCACCCACTGTAAAAAACAATACCAAGATGATGCCTGGTCTGCATGCAGGCATAAATCCTGTATAACCACTCAAAGTCCAGCGACGTACCAGTATGCCGCTGGTCATAAGTGGTTAATTGCAAAAAAAGTTAATTTCTGAGCATTGTGTGACATTAACACATAGGCGTGCTTGAGAACACCCTAGTCACCCTGTGCGGGTGCCAATTCACCTTGCTTCCGGGCACCCCCTGTCTCCCTCCTGCTGTGCTGCCAGCTTCCCTCTTCTCCTCTCCCGACCGCTGCTGTGGGGGAATGTTTCAGGATGGATGAATGAGTGAACACAGTGAATGATCTGTACCGATCATTCCTGTGTTTAATCTTAACTGAAGTGATGACTTTCACAAAGGGCAGCCTGATAGAAGATTGTAAGAAACATCTGACATAGTCATTCTATAAAACTGAGGCGCATGGCAGACCCTTCCCATCTATAGAGGAACAAAGAAGGCTCTGTGAGTAGCAGGCTATGCTGGAATTTTTAGTTCTCCAACAGCCAGAGGACCTACAATCAGGGATATGCAATTAGCGGACCTCCAGATGTTGCAGAACTACAAGTCCCATGAGGCATAGCAAGACTCCAACAGCCACAAGTATGACACCCAGAGGCAGAGGCATGATGGGACTTGTAGTTTTGAAACAGCTGGAGGTCCACTAATTGCTTATCCCTGAGTCCTACATCAACTTTATATTGTAACAATTTATAGAATGACAAACACTAATGAGAACACATTGAGGAAGCAGGGTATTTGCTTTCACACAATTACATGGCAGTGAAGTAGACACGATGTATTCTGTTCTTGATATGAAACATCTGATTGTAGCAATGTCATCTGCCAGGATAATGCCCCCTTGGCATAAAGTTACAAAGTAAATCTCTGAGGCATAACATTTATGATGTGTGATCTCTGCTGTGCAGTTTATATGGCGGCTTGGGTCACTATGCAATCATCCTGACAGTCTCATTAACAGGAAAGCTGGCATGTGCCATGCTATCATGTCTGCCATCCCGGCATCTGGCGTCATCATGTCACCACACTCTTCTCTGGCCATCTGGGTTAGAACACAGAATTATTTACATACAAATGTTCCACTGCAAAATGTTCCGTGACATCAGTCTGTTTTACTGTAAAAGATCATCAAAACTATTATTTCGGATTTGAGTAGATGTCAAAGTGTGATGGGACAATTTCTCTGGACTTGGGTGTCCAACTCTGCGCTGGCTTTTATGTAGAGATCTTTTTCTCCCTGTTGGATAATTTTGCCTGTTTTAAAGGTAAATTGCTAAACAAAAAACGCATTATTGCAGCCAATCTCATCAAGGGTTCCATGGAACCTTAGCCTTCCTCCAGAGGTTGCTAGGGGTTCCTTGACCTGAGACTAATTGACTTCCCATTTGATGGTGCCTGCATAGTTCAAGGTCCAAGGCCACTTGGCAGAGCCAGTTGTATGATATCAATGACTTGTTTTAGTTGTCTGTAAGGGTGGCATTCTGACCACCAATGTAAGGAGCATTCTTGCAACTAACCAACAACGTAAGGGGAATTCTTCCCACTGACCACCAATGTAAGGGGCATTCTTCCAACTGACCATCAATGTAAGAGGCATTCTTCCAAATGACCACCAATGTAAGGGGCATTCTTCTCACTGACCACCAATGTAAGGAGCATTGTTCCCACTGACCACCAATGTAAGGAGCATTCTTCCCATTGACCATCAATGTAAGGAGCGTTCTTCCCACTGACCACCAATGCAAGGCGCATTCTTCCCACTGACCCCCACTGTAAGGAACATTCTTACCACTGATAATCAATTAAAGGAGCCTTTTTGCCACTGACCACCATTGTAAGGGACATTGTTCCCACTGACCACCATTGTAAGGGACATTGTTCCCACTGACCACCATTGTAAGGGACATTCTTCCCACTGACCATCAATGTAAGGAGCATTCTTCCCACTGACCACCAATGCAAGGCGCATTCTTCCCACTGACCCCCAATGTAAGGAACATTCTTACCACTGATAATCAATTAAAGGAGCCTTTTTGCCACTGACCACCATTGTAAGGGACATTGTTCCCACTGACCACCATTGTAAGGGACATTGTTCCCACTGACCACCATTGTAAGGGACATTCTTCCCACTGACCACCAATATAAGGAGCATTCTTCCCATTGACCACCAATGTAAGGAGCATTCTTCCCACTGATCACCAATGTAAGGAGCATCGTTCCCACTGACCACCAATTTGAGGAGCATTCTTCCCATTGACCACCAATGTAAGGGACATTCTTCCCACTGACCACCAATGTAAGGAGCATTCTTCCCATTGACCACCAATGTAAGGAGCATTCTTCCCGCTGACCACCAATGTAAGAAGCATCGTTCCCCCTGACCACCAATGTAAGAAGCATCGTTCCCACTGACCACCAATGTAAGGAGCATTCTTCCCATTGACCAACAATGTAAGGAGCATTCTTCCCACTGACCACCAATGTAAGGGACATTCTTCTCTCTGACCACCAATGTAAGGAGCATTCTTCCCACTGACCACCAATGTAAGGGACATTATTCCCATTGACCATCCATGTAAGGAGTATTCCTCCCACTGAACACCAATGTAAGGCACATTCTTCCCACTGACCACCAATGTAAGGGACATTCTTCCCACTGACCCCCAATGCAAGGCGCATTCTTCCCACTGACCCCCCAATGTAAGGAACATTCTTCCCACTGATAATCAATTAAAGGAGCCTTTTTCCCACTGACCACCAATGTAAGGGACATTCTTCCCACTGACCACCAATGTAAGGAGCATTGTGCCCACTGACCACCAATGTAAGGATCCTTCTTCCCACTGACCACCAATGTAAGGGACATTTTCCCACTGACCACCAATGTAAGGGGCATTCTTCCCACTGATCACCAATGTAAGGGACATTCTTCCCACTGACCACCAATGTAAGGAGCATTCTCCCTACTGACCACCAATGTAAGGGGAATTCTTCCCACTGACCACCAATATAAAGGCATTCTCACCACTGATCACTAATTAAAGGAGTCTTCTTCCCACTGACCACCATTCTCCCTACTGATTACTAACGTAAGGAGCATTCTTCCCACTGACCACCAATGCAAGGAGCATTCTTCCCACTGACCACCAATGTAAGGAACATTCTTCCCACTGACCCCCAATGTAAGGAACATTCTTCCCACTGACCACCAATGTAAGGAACATTCTTCCCACTGACCACCAATGTAAGGAGCATTCTTCCCACTGACCACCAATGTAAGGAGCATTCTTGCCACTGACCACCAATGTAAAGAACATTCTTCCCACTGACCACCAATGTAAGGAGCATTCTTCCCACTGACCACCAATGTAAGGAGCATTCTTGCCACTGACCACCAATGTAAAGAGCATTCTTCCCACTGACCACCAATGTAAGGAACATTCACTGACCACCAATAATGAATTGAAAATGTGAAAAATAATTCAAATTGTCCTCAGCTCTGTTTTTACGATCCCCTGGCCACCCGTCTGATAGCACTAAAACCCAACCCAAGAGTTATTCCTCCACACTTCATCCAAAATCTCGAAAAGTAGCTTCTTGGCTTTACCTACATTTGAAGGGCTCTGTTTATAAAACATTAAATGGACAAATGTCAAACACCTTTGTGCACGCTGCACACATTTTGGGTGTAATTTCTCTAACAGAGTAATCCCTATGATCGCTAGCTCCATCTAGTGGCCAAAATGCTGTATATTTTCTCACTGAGGTATTTCAGAAAACTGTATAAGATTATGGCCACTAGATGGCGCTGATGATCATAGGAATTCATTAGAGCACACTGCATGAATATTGGCTGTAATTTCTCTAATAGAGTAGTCCTTATGCTCATGAGCTCCTTCCAGTAGCCAACATGCAGTATATTTTCACACTGAGGTATTTCAGAAAATTATATTGCATTATGGCCACTAGATGGAGCTCATGATAGTAGGAATTTATTAGAACATGCTGCATGAATTTTGCCTTCATTTGTCTAATAGAATAGAGTAATCCCTATGCTTATTAGCGCCATCTAGTGGTAAATATGCGGTATATTTTCTCACCACAGTATTTCAGAAATCCATTTCATAATATAGCCACTAGATGGAGCTGACAATCATAGGAATTCACTAGAGCATGCTGCATGAATATGGCCTGTAATTTCTCTAATAGAGTAATCCCTATGCTCATTAGCTCAACCTAGTGGCCAAAATACAGTATATATTCTCATTGAGGTATTTAAAAACGATATCGTATTATAGTCACTAGATGGATCTGATGATCATTGTAATTCATTAGCATGCTGCATGAAATTTGACTGTAATTTCTCTAATAGAGTAATCCCTATGCTCATTAGCTCAGTCTAGTGGCCAAAATGCAGTATTTATAGCCATTGAGGTTTTTCAAAAAAACTATATTGTATTAGGGCCATTAGATGGAGATGAGGATCATAGGAAATCATTAGAAAAGTTATCTCCAAACTGTGGCCCATAGGTCGGATGTGGCCCTTTGCTTGCCTTTGTCTGGCCCTTGGGGTACTACTTTCAACTCACACCAATGATGCGGCACCATTCCCCTTACTGGCACCATCCATGGGGCACTATACCACCAACTGACACCAACGACGGGGCACCATTCCCCTTACTGGCACCATCCATGGGGTACTATACCACCAACTGACACCAACGATGGGGCACTATTCCCCTTTACTGACACCGTCCATGGGGCACTATACCACCAACTGACACCAACGATGGGGCACCATTCCCCTTACTGGAACCATCCATGGGGCACTATACCACCAACTGACACCAACGATGGGGCACCATTCCCCTTGCTGGCACCATCCATGGGGCACTATACCACCAACTGACACCAATGATGGCGCACCATCCCCCCTACTGACACCAATATTCTTCTGATTGATATCAACAATGTGGCACCTATTCCTCCCATTAAAACAATGATGGAGCACTGATGCCGGGGCATTTTCTACTTCCACTGGCCACAGTCTGGCCCCCCTAAAGCTTGAAGGACAGTAAACTGCCTCTTTTCTTGGAAAGTTTGGAGACCTCTTGTATTCTTTATCATTGAGGTATTTCAGAAAACTATATCGTATTATGGCCACTGGATGGAGCTGACGATCATCGGAATTCATTTGCATTCTGCATGAATTAAGACTATAATTTCTCTAATAGATTAACCCCTATGCTCGTTAGCCCCTTCTAGTGGGCATAATGCAGTATATTTTCTCAGTGTCTTATTATGGCCACTAGATGGAGTTGACGACCATAGGAAGTCATTAGCATGCTGCATGAATGTTGACTGTAATTTCTTTAATAGTGTAATCCCTATGATCGTTAGCGCCATCTACTGGCCAAAATGCTGTATATTTTTTCATTGAGTTATTACAGAAAACTGTATATTGTGGCCACTAAATGGAACTGATGAATTCCTATGCTCGCTAGCTCCATCTAGTGGCTGATATGCTATCTTTCATTCTCATTCCAAAAAACTATACGGTATTATGGCCACTAGATGGAGCTGATGATCATAGGAACTCATCTATTAGAGACAATACAGCCAAAACTCATGAATGTTTTATAAATAGACCCCTAAACTTCCGATGGGCTTTGTTACAAAGTAATTTACATTTGAGACTTTTTTTTATCTTTAGCGACAATAAGCGTTTTTCGTGTTTTCTATCATTATTTAGCAGGGCCTTTGATATTGGAAGATGAGCAAGTAGCTGTAATGTATAAACCCTGGCCCCTCCATCTCCCCGATCCGCACGCATCCTCCTCTATTATCGTTCGTCTCCCTTAAATGGATTTCAGAATTCAACAGTGAAATTATTTTGCTAACATTTTTCTGTTTGCAATTGAAAATCGCTCTGGAGGTTATTTTGCTTTGGCATTAAAAATTGTATGGCGTGTGTGAAAAGCGACTTGTGTCATTACAGACTCCTTCGTTCCGGGATAAATTATGGAAATGGTTTTCCCCGTGTTACAGGGTGCACTTTGCAAAAGAAAATTGCTTCAGGTTATGGAGCACTTTTATCTTTAAATCTCACGCCGCTCGTTTTTAAAGCAACAGAGCGATACATGTGTGCCGTAGCTCTGCCGGGGGAGAGGGATCCGCAATGTACGAGCCGCTAGAGGATTGATGGGAATAGAGCCGTCTTCTACAGCACAGGAGATGGGAGGCTGACACTCTGGGTTCTTGGTGTCCACCATGTGGCCCTCTGCCACTTTTTGTGTGGCCCTCGTGGCCCCTACAGACACCGATGTTTCCCTATTGCCCTGTTATAACGGTGATTTCTAGCAGTCTTATGTGATGGGTCTACAGTCTATGACTGTCTCTGGAAGCATAGCCTCAGTCTCTAACAACTCCTATAGCATGCCCTCAGTCTCTGACTATCTCCTGTAGTATGTCTGCGGTCTCTGACCATCTCCTGTATCATGTCTGCAGTGTCTGACCATCTCCTGTAGTATGTCTGCAGTCTCTGACTATCTCCTGTAATATTTCCTCAGTCCCTGACCATCTCCTGTATTTTTTCCTCAGTCTCTGACCAGCTCCTGTATTATGTCCTCAGTCTCTGACAATCTCTTGTATCATGTCTGCAGTCTCTGATCTTCTCCTTTATTATATTCTTAGTCTGTGACCATCCCTTATATCATGTCTGTGGTCTCTGACCATCTCCTGTAGCATGTCTGCAGTCTCTGACCATCTCCTGTAGTATGTCTGCAGTTTCTGACTATCTCCTGTAATATTTCCTCAGTCCCTGACCATCTCCTGTATTTTTTCCTCAGGCTCTGACCAGCTCCTGTATTATGTCCTCAGTCTCTGACCATCTCTTGTATCATGTCTGCAGTCTCTGATCTTCTCCTTTATTATATTCTTAGTCTGTGACCATCCCTTGTATCATGTCTGCGGTCTCTGACCATCTCCTGTATCATGTCTGCAGTCTCTGACCATCTCCAGTATCATGTCTGCAGTCTCTGACCATCTCCTGTATCATGTCTGCAGTCTCTGACCATCTCTTGTATCATGTCTGCGGTCTCTGACCATATCTTGTATCATGTCTGCAGTCTCTGACAATCTCCTGTATTATTTTCTCAGTATTTGACCATCACTTGTGTCATGTCTGCAGTCTCTGACCATCTCTTGTATCATTTCCTCAGTCTCTGACCATCCCTTGTATCATGTCTGCAGTCTCTAACAATCTCCTGTATTATTTTCTCAGTATTTGACCATCACTTGTATCATGTCTGCAGTCTCTGACCATCTCTTGTATCGTGTCCTCAGTCTCTGGCCATCTCTTTTATCATGTCCTCAGTATTTGACCATCTCTTGTATTATGTCTGCAGCCTCTGACCATCTCCTGTAGTATAGAAACAAAGTAATGGAGGATCATCCAGCACAAAACGTTCCCTAATGTGTAAGCGGCTGTACACTCAAGGTCAATAAATCAAATCCTAGACAAAAACATCATACATGTTAGTGCAGCGCTAAAACGCACTCTAAAACGCTAATTCTAAAAAGTTCATCTATAATGTGCAAAACACGCATGTGCAGTTCATGTAAACATAATCATAGAACCATGACAAAAGTCTATCACACACAAAGACACGTGGATGAAAGGAGTGGCAGAGACTAGGTAAATGAAGATCCCCATGGCAAATGTGCTCAATGAATCTCCAATTTGTGCATCCATGCCAGTGCCTCCCCCATAGACAATACAGGCCGCTCACCTCCTTGCGTGGACCTCTGTATAAACAGATAGGTCAAACAAGCCTTCCCATAAAGGGTATTGTGAGTTGATGTTGCCCCTGTGGGGGTCCAGTGCTGCAAGAATCATTCCGCTCCAGACCAAGCTAGGTCTCAGGCCAAATAAGCAATGGAAAAGCAGATGCACCATACCATGTAGAGATAATAAGGAAATATAGTGCTCTCTGTATGGCACCAACATTTGATTGTATAAGAAGGAGGCACACTGACAAATGGGGGGCACTATCACCAAGTGCCAGGTATCAATGCATTCAGTTGGATGTCTCATACGAGTCGTGGTGAAGAGTGGCTGTAGATGACGTGACGTAGGTCTCCCCTACGCGTATCGCCCCAGACTTCTTCAGTGGTATCGCACCTCTTAAGAGAGGTCCCACCAGATTATACATTCCGTGGGATCCGGCTATCAACCAACATTGATTTTTGCACTTAGAGTAATTGTTGTGGCTCCCTCTGACAGGTGACCAAGGCTTACCTAAAGCACGAGGTCTAATCAAGGGTTTGCCTTCACTAGAGTTCCCAAAGGCTGACGTTGGCTGGAGACCAATACTGGACTTATCATAAAGTTGTGTGGTGCCCTCTTCCTTCCTTTTCAGTTTCCTTTGACCACTCAGGGGACTCATAGTAATACTTCATATAAAACAGACCTACCTTTTAAGCCTGAAGATCACAACAGATTATTTATGGTCGTGGCCCTCTGACCGAAGATAGATGTGGGTCACATAAACACGCAACAAGACTTACAACAAATAGACCTGAGGTGTGCCTTGGTCATCTGGTCGGTATGCCAAGAGAAGGGGGCATACCCTATATAAGTAATGGGTAATAATGGAGAAGAATGTGCTGAGAAAAAGCCCTGAAAAAGGGGGATGGGAGGGAGGGTATCGTGCACTGGAACCCGACAAAGAGCATGGAGAGTGAGGGTGCTTAAATACCCTCTGGGCTCCTCCCATAAATTCAGGCCAGCCCACTGGCCTTCCTGCTTATACCTTTTGGATCCAGTGCTCCACCAGCACTGATTTTGCAGGTTGACTAATAGCTATGGTGCTTTGTGGCATGTAAAGTAGGCTCACTCTAGGCGTGGGGTCTAATTAAGAGTTGGTCTATGCCCGTGCTCCTGAAGGTTCAGAGGGGCTGGAGACCCCAGAGGTTCTTGTCTTCTTTGCTGCAAACTTTCACCAGGTCACGGCCCTCAGGATTGCCCCACCAAGGGGATAGCATTAACAGAGCGGCTATGGCACATATGTCAAACACAAGGCCCGCCAGCCACCTCCAGCTCGCGCCCTCCACTCCCCGCTCACTGTGCTCTGTGATCCTCATTTGTGGGGATCAAAGGAAGAGTGGTGCAGTCAAGGAAGGGTGGAAGTAAGATGTGGGCAGCTTCTGAAAGAGAGCTGAACCCTGCACACTGTACATAGCGCACCCTGAGCTCTGCACTCTGCACACCACGCACCCCTGAACGCTGCACTCTGTACACAGCGCAACCCTGAAATTGCACTCTGTACATAGCGCACCCCTGAACTCTGCACTCTGTACATAGCACATCCCTGAATTATACACTCTGTACATAGTGCACCCCTGAGCTCTACATTCTGTGCACAGTGCATCTCTGAACTCTGCTCTCTGTACACAGCACACCACTGAACTCTGCCGTCTGTACATAGTGCACCCCTAAACTCTGCACTCTGTGCACAGCGCATCCCTGAACCCTGCACCCTGTGCACAGTGCACCCCTGAACCCTGTACATAGCGCATCCCTGAACTCTGCACATAGCGCACCCCTGAACTCTGCACTCCGTACATAGTGCACCTCTGAGCTCTACATTTTGTGCACAGTGCATCTCTGAACTCTGCTCTCTGTACACAGCACACCACTGAACTCTGCCGTCTGTGCACAGCGCATCCCTGAACCATGCACTCTGTATACAGCACACCCTGAACCCTGCACTCTGTACATAGCGCATCCCTGAACTCTGCACATAGCGCACCCCTGAACTCTGCACTCCGTACATAGCACATCCCTGAATTATACACTCTGTACATAGTGCACCCCTGAGCTCTACATTCTGTGCACAGGGCATCTCTGAACTCTGCTCTCTGTACACAGCACACCACTAAACTCTGCCGCCTGTACATAGTGCACCCCTAAACTCTGCATTCTGTGCACAGTGCACCACTGAACCCTGCACTCTGTATACAGTGCACCCCTGAACTCTGCACTCTGTACATTGTGCATCCCTGCACTCTGTACATAGCGCATCCCTGAACTCTGCACATAGCGCACCCCTGAACTCTGCACTCCATACATAGTGCACCTCTGAACTCAACTGCAAATAATGTACTCTTGGCATTTATTGTCCCTTGAGGATCCTCCCATTGTTAGTGCCTTTTGACCACACCCACAGCTTAATGCAGTTCGGGGGGGGGGGGGGGCCGGGTTGAGTTCCTGCACCTGTTCTCCAAGAAAAAAAGCCTTGAATAAATTTATATAGTCTTACAGATACCTTACAGTGGTGGTCACAATGCCACCCCTACAGATAGATAAAACGATCATTGGTGTCATACCGCTGGATCTGCCAATTGGTGTTGGATCTGGGACTATGCAGGGACCATCAAATGGGTAGTCAGTCAGCCACAGCTCAAGGACCCCTAACACCCTTTGGAGGAGCCCTGGTTGAGAATGTCTGTGTTCCAAACATTATTGGAAGTGGAAGTTGACCTGTTATGAAGTGTATAGTTTACATGCTACTTCTGGAGGTCTAATGACTCTTTCATGAATGACTCCGAGTCCTACACAGACAAACACTGGTCTTTGTTCCTCTATTGGCTATGGATGGATCTGTTACAATAACTCTATTATCACATTCTTTAGACCTTGTTTGCATCTTGGCATCTTCTGGCTCTCGGAATGTCTGCTGCACTCTTCACCCTCTGTTGTCTTTACAGGTCAGACGGATCCAACCAGCACCCAGATCTGCAGCCTTTCCATCGGCTCCTGTCCGGCAATGTGTACCTGCAGCAATGGCATTGTGGATTGCAGAGGAAAAGGTCTCACCGCAATTCCAGCAAACCTCCCGGAAACCATGACTGAAATGTAAGTTCTTCCAGCTTTTATACTTTATAAATGAAACCCCTACTGAGGGAAATATACAGACCACCATTGCTGACCTCCTTTTTAAAATGATAAATACCCTCCTGATTTTATAATCTAAATTCTAGAGTATCCATTTTCAGCCTTTTTTACCCCAGAGGAACTTTAAAATAATTTCCAGGTCTTGGGGAACCCCTTCTAAAACCGATTCATCAGGTGTCATAGGAAAAATACCACTTACGTTGGTGGTCAGTGGGAAGAATGTCCCTTTCATTGGTGGTCAGTGGGAAGAATGTTCCTTACATTGGTATTTAGTGGCAAGAATGCTCCTTACATTGGTGGTCAGTGGGAAGAATGCTCTTTACATTGGTGGTCAATGGGAAGAATGTTCCTTACATTGGTGATCAGTGGGAAGAATGCCCCTTACATTGATGATCAGTGGGAAGAATGTTCCTTACATTGGTGGTCAGTGGGAAGAATGTTCCTTACATTGGTGATCAGTGGGAAGAATGTTCCTTACATTGGTGATCAGTGAGAAGAATGTTCCTTACATTGGTGGTCAGTGGGAAGAATGTTCCTTACATTGGTGGTCAGTGGGAAGAATGTCCCTTACATTGGTGATCGGTGGGAAGAATGCTCCTTACATTGGTGATCAGTGGGAAGAATGTCCCTTACGTTGGTGGTCAGTGAGAAGAATGTTCCTTACATTGGTGATCAGTGGGAAGAATGTCCCTTACATTGGTGGTCAGTGGGAAGAATGCCCCTTACATTGGTGGTCAGTGGGAAGAATGTTCCTTACATTGGGGACCAGTGGGAAGAATGTTCCTTACATTGGTGGTCAGTGGGAAAAATGTTTCTTACAATTTTACTCTTGTCACCAGAACAAGGGATACGGATAAATCCAGGGGGTGCCACCAATGAGGTTAAGTAAGGCCACTACCTCAGGTGGCACTTTGTGTGGGGCAGTACTGAGGGTGGAGTATCCATACTGCATGATCCATTCTCACTGCAGCTTAGTAACAGTGCGCTGTATATACAGGTCAGCATTACTTAGCTGGTTGCCTGTATGTTGGTGGCTGATCCACTCAGTGTACTTGGTTGTTGTGGTTCAGGTGCCTGACTGCACCTTAACAGCCAATGATGCTGTTTGGGTCAGCCTCCTGTGATGCACCACCACACAGCTTCATTAGTTAACAGGACACTGGCTGAGCCACAGCATCATTAGTTGCTGTGCCAGCATCCTAGCAATCAAAGGAAGGGTGGTGGAAAAAAAATGGGGCGGCGGAGGTGTTAATTGAGGTGGGGAGGGATGTTACTTGTGGTCGGGGACTTGGTGTTATTACACATTGACCCCATATCCACCCTTTGACCCACAATAAATGCTTAAGGGTCCCTGCTCTGGCTGTCAAGGTTCGATGAGTTGGATGCCTAGTGAGGATGTAGGCAGTGGAAAGGCCTGTCCAGGACCAAAGCATACTGCAAAAATAGGAGATAACCCGGCCACCGCACACCTCTCCTGACCCGAGTGGTTAGCAGGTAAAAGCAGCCTCAGCTTGATTCATCAAAGCCATGCCCACATGTTTCGTCCCGCTCCCGGGGCTTTATCATGATTAAGCCCTTGGGCCTGGGCGAAACAGGTTGGAGTCATGGTCTGGATGAATTAAGCTGAGGCTGCTGGTTCCTTCTAACCAGTCAGGCCTGGTGAGGTGTGTGGGGGCCGGGCTATATCCTCTAATTTTTCCCATAACCCTTCTTACTTGAATCACAGGGATCAAATCACAGCATTCTCTATACTTTTACATTTAGTGAGGCCGCGCACAACCGCGTCATCTATTCACAGACCCATTCTTGAGATCTTTGAAAGAAAAACTACAACTTCCTCCTTCCACTGCGGCAGAGAGACTCATAATTCTCAATGGAACACAAGTACGATGACGTCATCACGCACGTAGTCTATTTATCCACTTGCCAACCTCAATATGTATATGTATATATACATTGCAGTTTGCAAGCGGTTTACTATAGGAAGCTATCAGCTATAACTCTGATATTTTTTTTTTCAGCCAGCGGCTGGCTTTCTCATGGAAGTGGCTCATTAGCCACTGGATCACTTTCAGAAGCGTGGGAAGGGATGTCCCCTCCCTCCCACCACTCTCCGATGTTTCTTGGGCTTGCCATTTTTACCAGTGCGCGGCGCCCCAGAAACGATCCAACAGTGCAGCCAGCTGGTCACAGAGGTCAAAAGAGACCAGATCCTCTCTGATCGTCTCTATGGCCTTGCAGGCCTTGCAGGACCGGAGCAACGTCATGACATGACTTCCAATCTAGGGCGGAAAGTAAACAAAAAAAAATTTTTAAAGCAAAATATCAAAAATTTTTATTTTTTGGATCTTTTGCTTTTAAAGGTAAAGGAGAGATTTGAGGTCTTTTTGACCCCAGATCTCTCCATAAAGAGGACCTGTCATCCCTTATTTCCATTACAAGGGATGTTTGTATTCCTTGTAATAGGAATAAAAGTGCTAAAAAAATTTTTTACGGAAAAGTGTAAAAATAAAATAAATAAGAGAAACAATTTTTGAAGCACCCCCATCCCTCTGGCGCGCAGAAGCGAATGCATACGTAAGTCGTGCACGCATATGTAAACGGTGTTCAGACCACACATGTGAGGTATCCCCATGATTATTAGAGTGAGAGCGATAATTCTAGCACTAAATCTCCTCTGTAACGCTAAACTGGTTACCTGTAAAAAAATTTAAAGCGTCACCTATGGAGAATTTTAAGCTCCGTAGTTTGTCGCCATTCCACGAGCGTGCGCAATTTATTTATTTTTTCCATAATTTTTATTGAGAAATAATTTGCATCATACATAAAGAAGAAAATGTAATTAAAGCCAAATATGTATTACATATTACATTGTTACAGAACATAACATTCGATACTTGTATAATATGGCCGCTTACACAGCAGGTTATAAATTGCATGGTAAAATTTTTGCTTTTCTTATTAATAGAATTCCAATAGCATTACACAAACCTTTGATTGTATTTGTGTATTCCGTCATGAAGGATGGTTCAGGGGGGGTAGGAAAGAGAAAAAGGAAAAAAAAAAGGGACAAAAGGAGGAGAAGGAAAGAAATTAGGGAACTAAGAAGAGGCAGAGAAAGGGTGCCCGCGCCCCTCCTCTCCCCGCACGACAACCTGCGTAAGAGTTACAATATAGTAAGTTTGCGCAAATTACGTTTATTTTTGCTTTTTGCGTGTGCTAAGTGGTTCAGGCTAAAGCTTTATTACTTTATACAATATTATGCTTGATAATTTTAAAGCGTGACATGTTAGGTATCTAATTACTCGGCATAACATCATCTTTCATATTTTACAAAAAAATTTGGTTACATATTGTGTTTTGTTTTTTTTTAAATTCATTAAGGGCCAGTTCACACCATAGAAACGTAGTCCGGATGCGTCCCAGATGCTGCATGCGCGTTTTTGAAGCATTTTTGGTGGCACTTTTGATGCAGTCCAGTGCATTTGCCCCCTTTTTTCTTAACCTAAAATAAATAACATGTGAGTTCTAGTGCATTTTTGGTGCGTTCCAGTGCATTTTTTCATGCGTTTTACCGCGTTCCAGTACAGTTCAGTGCAGAAAAAACGCAGCATGTTCTATTTTTTTTCCTGGAACTGGAACTGACTGTGCTGCTGTGAGCAATGCCATCGAAAACCATATAACCTACTTTCCATGTGTTTTTGATGCAGAAGAAAAAAAACGCACTGGACTGCATGTGGTGTAAACTGGCCCTTAAAGCGGAGTTCCACCGTTTTCTAAGTTTATTAATAGTCAGCAACTACAAAAAGTATAGCTGCTGACTTTTAATTAACTGACACTCACTGGTCTCCCGGTCCAGGGATAGAGCCGCACCGAGCCTCGGATCTCTCCCCCTCCGCACCGCCATCATTCCTACTGTGGCTAGCGGCATCACGGCCGGGCACGCACTGCGCATGCGCGAGCGGCGCTGCGCTTCCTGATTGGTCCCAAAGTCTTCTAGGACCTGTCCTGTGTCCCAGAAGACTTTGGGAGGGAGGGGGAAGGAGAACTTCCACTGCCGATCACCTAAGGCAGTGATGGCAAACCTTGGCACCCCAGATGTTTTAGAACTACATTTCCCAAGATGCTCATGCACTCTGCAGTGTAGTTGAGCATCATGGGAAATGTAGTTCCAAAACATCTGGGGTGCCAAGGTTCGCCATCACTGGCCTAAGGCAACTGGAACGGAAATGCCCTTGAAAATCGGGTATCCGCACTCCCCAAAAGCTTTGTTTTACCATCAGGAGCTGGGGGGGAGGTCTTAATGCGGAATTCCGCTTTAAGTGTATTTTTTCCAAAGCAATTGCTTTTGAAAAAAAAACGCTGCGCAAATACCGCGTGACATAAAAAATTGCAATGATCGCCATTTTATTCCCTAGGGCAGGGTTAAGCAACCTGTGGCCTTCCAGCTGTTGTGGAACTACATTTCCCATGAGGCATTGCTAGGCTGGCAGTTACAATTACTCCCAGGGGCATGAGGGGACTTGAAGTTCTGCAACAGCGGGAGGGCCGCAGGTTGCCTATTCCTGCTCTAGGGTCTCGGATTAAAAAAATGTATACATACAGTATAATGTTTGGGGGTTCTAAGTAATTTTCTAGCAAAGAAAAAATACTAATTTAAACTTGGAAAAAAAAAAGTGCCAAAAAAGGCCCTGGTCTTCAAGTGGTTATGGAAGCACCTTTGTTCTTTTTGCAATATGGGTGCATTTATTCATTTTTACGGAAAGTGGAATCCGCCTTTTTATTAGTAACCTTCAGCAGTCAGAGCTTCTTGAGTCATATAACGACCCTTCGGATACGGATGATGTCATAGTCTGAGCCCCCCAGTCTAAACGCAAGGTAAGCATATAACGACCCTTCGGATATGGATGATGTCATAGTCTGAGCCCCCCAGTCTAATCGCAGGGTAAGCATATCACGACCCTTCGGATACGGGTGATGTCTTAGTTTGAGCCCCCCAGTCTAATCGCAGGGTAAGCATATCACGACCCTTCGGATACGGGTGACGTCATAGTTTGAGCCCCCCAGTCTAATCGTAGGGTAAGCATATCACGACCCTTCGGATACGGATGACGCCATAGTCTGAGCCCCCCAGTCTAATCGCAAGGTAAGCATATAACGACCCTTCGGATACGGATGATGTCATAGTCTGAGCCCCCCAGTCTAATCGCAGGGTAAGCATATCACGACCCTTCGGATACGGGTGACGTCATAGTTTGAGCCCCCCAGTCTAATCGCAGGGTAAGCATATCACGACCCTTCGGATACGGATGAGGTCATAGTCTGAGCCCCCCAGTCTAATCGCAGTGTAAGCATATCATGACCCTTCGGATACAGATGAAGACATAGTCTGAGCTCCCCAGTCTAATCGCAGTGTAAGCATATCACGACCCTTCGAATACGGATGACGTCATAGTCTGAGCCCCCCAGTCTAATCACAGTGCAAGCATATCACGACCCTTCGGATACGGATGACACCATAGTCTGAGCCCCCCAGTCTGATCACAGGGTAAGCATATCACGACCCTTCGGATACGGATGACGCCATAGTCTGAGCCCCCCAGTCTAATCGCAGGGTAAGCATATCACGACCCTTCGGATACGGATGACGCCATAGTCTGAGCCCCCCAGTCTAATCGCAGGGTAAGCATATCACGACCCTTCGGATACGGATGACGCCATAGTCTGAGCCCCCCAGTCTAATCGCAGGGTAAGCAGGTGTTGTTTTCCACCTTTATTTTACGGACTTCTGTGCGGCACAAGCGATTGGCAGACCCTGATTCATCGCCCCTTGTAAAGTTAAATGACCGTGAGGCTCCTGGAAGCTGAACAGAGAGGCCTGGGCCCTCCATGTGTTGCAGAAGAACGAGGGGGGGGGGGGCATTTCCTCCCATAATTACCGCCCGGCTCTCTGTTACAGCTGATCTCCTCCACTGTCCGGTCCTCTCCGGGGGGCTCCGGTGACTTCACTTAATACGCAGCTGCGATCCAACCGCCCGGAAGAGTCAGCCGAGCCTGAAGAACATTACACACGCTTTATTATAACGCCAAATCATTACACGGCTCTCCCGCTGGCACCTCCGAAAATGTAATTGATGGGAGTGTTGAGTCAGGTCATTGTGCTCCATGGGCGCAGCTGACACCTCGCCTCTTCTCCGCGCATCTCCGTCTCGGGACGCTTAGCGAAAAATATTAATTAGCGGGTTCCCGGGGGGGGGGCTCTTTGAGGTTTTAAGAAGGGCACTTTCAAAGGTGACCCAACTCTTCATGTAAAAGCAATCTCAGTAATCGGAAATTAGCTATGAAAGCTAAGATTAGTCATCTAGGAGTAATACCTGTCTATTATCTAGGAAATTACTTTCCCCCTCGCTCTTGTTGCTCGAAATACACGCATGCCGCAGAGATGGCACAGAATAAGTCGCTGAAGTTACATTTTCCAAATCGTACATGTAGCGGTACCCCCCAAGTATTGTAGCCCATCTGCCACCCTGCCCAGCCTGGCATACGAATTCCAGTCACTCTCAGACAGAAAAAAGTCATAGGTGTGCATTGGGGTGGCACCACAAAGCTCAAACACACGTGTGTGTATATATGAGAAAGGCAGAGATTGGTGTCAGTAGTTTATTTTTATTTTATTTTATTTATTTTTTTACAATTTTGTTTTTTTTTTACAATATTATATTTTATTTATTTATTTTTTTTTTACAATTTTATTTAGTGCTGCTGGGGAGCTTTGGTGAAATACCAGGGGTCTAAACAGACCCCTGCTGTCTCAATTTGAGGCAGAGAACATTTATTTTATCCCTTTCTCTGCGGCCAGGCAGCAGGGGGAATCTGCACAGTACAGGGTGATTAGGGTGCGCCCAGGCACACCTGCCACCCTATGTGCGCATGCCTATGAAAACAGTCCATGCACTTTGTTTTGTATGTAGCGCCCCCATTATGATAGGTGCTATATTTTTGTTAGGAGGGGTAAGATCTAGGCGGGAATGACAGTGTGTGCAGGTCTGATTGTTTTGATCTGGGCAGAGGAGTGGCTCAGAGTAGGCTGGAGATGAAAGGAAGGAACACCCCTTGGATACTCCTCCCCTTTGAGCTGGGAAAGCTCTGGAAAGGGGGATGGATGAGGAGGCGTCACTTTCTGATGTATGACAAGGAGCCCTGACCAATCCACAGTCTGGATCGTCAGGAGGCAGGCCTCCTTAAAGCGGTTGTCTAAAATTAAAAAAAAAAAATAAAAACCTGCAAGATAATAGCATAATGAGCTAGTATGCACCGCATACTAGCTCATTATGAAATACTCACCTTGAAACGAAGATCCGACCGAGCCGCTCGAGCGGACATCTTCACCCGGATCTTGCTTCCGGGTACGCGGCTCCGGCGCTGTGACTGGCCGGAGCCGCGAGACGTCACTCCCGCGCATGCGCGCGGGGCTCGTTTTTTCCAGCAGGGTCCGGAACAAATGCCGGCTTTTGCCGGGACATATACGGCGCATGCGCCGGAACATACACGGCGCACGCGCCGTAACGATATATTACATTAGAAAGGGAATATCTTCTAAACCATACAGGTTTAGAAGATATTCATTTTACCTACAGGTAAGCCTTATTCTAGGCTTACCTGTAGGTAGAAGTAAACAAAAAGGGTAGACAACCGCTTTAAGACCTCATTCACACTGAGGTGCTTCTAAACTGCCAGTAAAACACTGAGCGCTTTTGAGGAGCTTTCCATTAATTTCAATGGAGAGGGGCGTTTATTCACCGCCCTGCCAGTGCATTGTGCCAGTGTGAAAGCATTCATTGATTTTAATGGAAAATGTTTTTCATGAGCTTTTCAGGTGCTTTTTTTTTGCGTGAAAGCGCCTGAAAAGCTCCTCAGTATGAAAGGGGTCTAAATACAGCAATCTGCCAGCACGGGAGAGGAGATTTCGGGTGGAAGTGTGGAGAATGTAGCACAGGTGCTGTGGATAGGGTTGCCACCTGTCTGGGAATGACCCGTACAGTCCGGGTTTCAGACCGCCTGAAACCCAGATACATTATTCAGAATGGACTGCAGTTCCCCAAGTAACAGAGTACCACAACCACCAAGTACATAGGTGTGCGCACAGGCCCCACCCCTATACATGGACAGGAGAGAAGAGAGGGCTCAATCCGCTCCTCCTCCTCCCACCCTTACCCCTCTGTCTGCCCACCCACACTCCAATCCCTGGTGTTCTGTGCCTCAGAAAAGGAATGGGTGAGCTACAAATTTGAAGCTCAGTAACCTGCAGATACACTCTGGATGAAATGTATCGATGCCTGACCCTCCATCCTCAGGTGACTGAGCTCACCATCCAATGTCTGGAACTGAAGTCTCCCCCTTCCCTCCCTTCTCTCTTCTGCCTCTGAACAAGTGAATACACTAAGGTAAGGGGGAATCAGATGTAAGGGGTGCCCTGTGGACTCTGATGCTTTAAGAACCCTGATTTAAGTGGGCACTTTGGTGAGCAGAAACACCCTTACAACAGAGTAACGGTCAGCAAGCGTCAGTGCTGGAGGGAGAAGGAGTGTATATATACGGAGGTGTATATAGAAGGTCCCGGGTTTAATCTTTGGACATCACACAGTCATCCCTATCCCCATGCAAGTTTAACCCCTAAATAAAACAACATAAAAACAAAGTACCGGCCTGTTCAGTGACTCCGGGTGTGTGGAAATCGTGTGATTGAGCAGGTGGACCACAACTACCAGCCACTCCTGAGGGAGCACATGGCTTTGTATTTTTATTGAGGGGATTAAACTTTTGATGTGGTAAGGGAATATGGGATGCCAACTTGATTGAAGCACAATGTCCACAGGACTCAACCTATATACACTCTCTGTATCTGCACCTCCACACTTCAGCTCCAGCTCATCACTTGCTTGCAGACTATCTCTCCTTAACACCTCCAGCACTTCACTTGCTTGAACCTCCCAGACCAGCTAGCACTGATTTGTAGGCCTGACACTGACTCCACCAGGCCTAAGGTGGATGCCCTTTGCAGGCAGGGACCGCAGGTCCCTTTAGTGTAGAAAAATTGTTGGTAGTCCCAGTGCTAGCTGTCCATGTGGCTACTGAGCCCAGTACCACATCTTCAGGCCCTGACAGCCCTCCTGGCTGCAGTTGCCTCTCTCCACTACCCGCGCCACCACAGTCCACACTACTGGGTCTGCACCCACCCCAGACTGCAATCTCCCAGTCCTCTCAGGTGTGCCTCCCCAGTCAACTCCTGGCTGTGTCACTCACCAGCCCTCCAGGCTGCTGTTGTTCCTCTTGGAGACTTTGCCTGGCAGTGCTCTTCTCCCACTGTCCTCTCTCTTGCTCTTCCTGCCCAGGACACATCCACGTGTTCTCAGAGGGCCCAGTCCACACCTGTGCCCAGGCCCAAGGTCATAGTCCACCTACCGCCCCCCCCCCCCCCAGACTGGGGAGCTCCCTCAAAGGCCACGACAGCCTAGCACTCCATCTCCAGCTTCCCCCCGAACAACTCCTCCCCAGCTAGGCTGACCCTGGATATTTAAGGAGGCCTTACCCCTGCCAATCCTCAGAATACCCCAGGCAGCTCCACCCCTCCTCCTCTACTCCTTCCTATTCAGAAGACTCTAGAACATTCTCGAAATAAGTGGGAGGTCTTAGTGATGCTACCTGTGAGTCACCCAGCTCTGCTCTGAGTCACTCACAACCCAGATAAAAAAAAAGGCCTAGCTACCAACCAGGCCTGCCTAAATTTACCTACTATATCCAAAAATCCTACTCACCCACATCTAGCAACCTAGAGGGTGCTACATACATGTGGATTCAGCACATTTGTGTGAGTAATTGGTAAAGAATAGTGAAAATAATTTGTCTATTCATTCATGAACAGAAGCTCCCATACAGTACATTTCACATTGCTGGTTGGCTCTCTTACAGCCATTATGGAGAGAAAGTGAATCTTATGGAATTTTGTTAGAATTACACATTTGCTAGAAAGGTCTTTTTGCCAACTTGTGCTCCTGAGAGTTCAAAAAGAGAAAGTTGTACATTAAAATACACCCACCAGCTATTTTATTAGGTACACCTTGCTAGTACCAGGGTTGGACCCCCTTTTGCCTTCATTCTTTGCAGCATAGATGTGGCACCCGGTGTGGTCTTCTGCTGCTGTAGCCCATCTGCTTTAAGGTTGGATGTGAGTTCAGAGATGGTATTCTGCATACCTTGGATGTAACACGTGATTATTTGAGTTACTGTTGCCTTTCTTTCATCTGGAACCGGTCTGCCCATTCTCCTCTGACCTTCGACATCAATAAGGCATTTTCCTCCACACAACTGCCGCTCACTGGATATTCTCTCTTTTTCCCACCATTCTCTGTAAACCCAAGAGATGGTTGTGTGTGAAAATCCCAGAAATACTCTGACAAGCCCGTCTGCCACCTACAACCATGCCATGTTCAAATTCACTTAAACCGACTGATCACCAATGTAAGGAGCATTCTTCCCACTGATCACCAATGTAAGGGGCATTCTTCCCACTGATCACCAATGTAAGGAGCATTCTTCCCACTGACCTCCAATGTAAGGAGCATTCTTCCCACTGACCACCAATGTAAGGAGCATTCTTCCCACTGATCACCAATGTAAGGAGCATTCTTCCCACTGACCCCCAATGTAAGGAACATTCTTCCCACTGACCACCAATGTAAGGAACATTCTTCCCACTGATCACCAATGTAAGGGGCATTCTTCCCACTGATCACCAATGTAAGGGACATTCTTCCCACTGATCACCAATAAATTGGTTTTAGTAAGAGCTCCCTGTGACCCAAAAATTATTTGGGTGTTCCTCCGAGTTGATAAAGGCTGTCCTATACTGTCTTGAAGTGATACTAAACACACACTGTGTAATTTATATTCTCCCTTCTATTTCTGTATGTGGATGATGGTGCTGTAATTATTTTAATTTAAAACATTGAAGTCCTTTTTTTCTATTGGATATCCATCTGTCACATGACCCGGCTCTCTTCCAGCCTGTCTGAAGGGAAACATAAGCAGGAGGAGCTTCTAGTCCTCTGCTGGTGGTCACATGTTCAAAAAATAAAAAACAGCCTTTAGAGTACAGAGTAAAAAGAAATAAATAATATCAATAAACTGTTTTAAATTGTGATACAAATATATATTTGAAATTAAATCTTTATCATTTTTTGGCAATAACATTGTGTGAGCGGATTTCTTCCAGTCACAGGTTGTGTCACGCCACTCCCACCTGTGTCTTAGAATAAGAGGGAGATGAAGCCTCCATCAATCTACATCTGATATCCTGCCCCCCCCCCCATTGTGTTTAGCTGGGTAGTGGGCATGGAGGAGGAAGGAAGTGGGCTGTCCTTTACCACTGTGTATACGCCGACATGTGTGACTCTATAGTCACATGGGCTGCTCACCATAGGAACTCAATGAAAACTGAGCATGTGCAGAGCTGCCAACACTGCTCTGCAAAATCTCCAACTGCAGTGGGGACATGGACAGATTGTAATACACCATTTATTGATCGTTCTTTTATAATGTGGGTTTAGTGACACTTTAAATATGTAGGGAATTGTAACTGTACTGAGGCAAGTGTGCAGGACAGGAGATTCCACTTTACTAGCTGCTTGCTTATTCCAGGGCTGCAACTATTGAAGTCAGAGAAGCTTCCACTAATTGTTAGTTTCCTGTGAGCTTCTCTATAGATCTCATCACATATTTTAGGAATTATGACTTCGTGGTTTTTAGGTTTTGTTTTTTTCAGGGATGAAATTGAGAAGACGCCATGCTTGAATCCGCTGTAAAGGAAAACGCAGCTTCGGATTTGTAGTTCTTATTAACCCTTTGAAATGAGTGCAAGTGCAGCCTGTTCTATAATCTGCAGCACTAAAAATAATACCCTGGATCTGGTTTATACTCATTATATCTTATCTTTTCTTCAGACGCTTGGAGCAGAATGGAATAAAATCTGTACCCCCCGGAGCTTTCTCTCCGTATAAGAAACTGCGCAGGATGTAAGTACCCGATGCTGTGACCAAGTTCATTTATACAATGTGGCCACTAGATGGCCCTCAGAAGCATTCCTATTGCCTATTATACTCAGCACCATCCAGTGCCCACAATGTGAAATGGCCACTAGATAAATGCAATAAATGTTGTAAGATCCCTTTTTAGTGCCCCAGTTAACGCTATTAACACCTATAGCAGTGGTTCTCAACTCCGGTCCTCGGGACCCCCTAACAGGCCAGATTTTCAGTATTACCTTGGGGAGATGCAGACTAGAATACTGCAATCACTGAGCAGCAAATTATATCACCTGTGATGCATTTCAGTTATCCTGCAAACCTGGCCTGTTAGTGGGTCCCGAGGACTGGAGTTGAGAACCACTGACCTATAGTAACACCTATTGTTACCCTCTGGTTGACACTACTTAACATTATTGTTACCCACTAGTTAATCCTACTTAGCCTTATTGTTATTCCCCAGTTAACACTGATTAATCTGATTGTTACCTCCTAGTTAGCTCTACATAACCTTATTGTTACTCCCTAGTTAACTCTACATTACCTTATTGTTACCCTCTAGTTAGTTCTAGTTAGCTTTATTGTTCCCCATAGCTAAATAATTTTATTGTTACCACCTAGTTAACTCAACTTAGCCTTATTGTTACCCCCTTGGTAACACTACTTAACCTGATTGTTATCCCCTATTTAACTCTACTTATTGTTATCCCCTAGCTAGCTCTACTTAGCGCTTTTGTTATCCCTGGTTAACTCTACTTAGCCTTATCCCCTAGTTAACTCTACTTAACCTTATTTTTACTCCCTATTTAACTCTACTTATTGTTATCCCCTAGTTAACTCTACTTAGTCTTATCGTTACCCCCTCGCAAACACTACTTAACCTTATTGTTACCCCATAGTTAACTCTACTTAGTCTTATCGTTGCCCCCTCGCAAACACTACTTAACCTTATTGTTACCCCATAGTTAACTCTACTTAACCTTATTGCTATCCCCTAATTAACTCTACTTAGCTTTATTGTTCCCCCTAGTTAAATAATATTATTGTTACACCCTAGTTGACTCAACATAGCCTTATTGTTTCCCCCTAGTTAACTCTACTTAACCTTATTGTTACCCCCTAGTTAACTCTACTTAACCTTATTGTTACCCCCTAGTTAACGCTACTTGACATTATTGTTACCCCCTAGTTAACTCTACTTAACCTTATTGTTACCTCCTAGTTAACACTATTTAACCATATTGTTACCCCCTAGTTAACTCTACTTAACCTTATTGTTACCCCCTAGTTAACTCTACTTAACCTTATTGTTACTCCCTAGTTAACTTACTTTAATCTGGATGTTACCCCCTAGTTAACTCTACCAAGCCTTATTGTTACCTCCTAGTTAACTCTACTTAAAGCGGAGGTCCGGGCTAAAAAAAAAAATTAAAAGTCAGCAGCTACACATACAGTAGCTGCTGACTTTTAATATTAGGACACTTACCTGTCCTGGAGTCCAGCGATGTCGGCACCCGCCGCCGATCTTCGGATCGGGGGACGGGTGCAGCCGCCTCCATCGCGGGTAAGGGAACCCGGACGTGTAAGCAGTACAGCTTCACGCCGGGCACCTTACCGCGCATGCGCGAGCTCTGCCGCGCTCTGCTACTGGCCAGGCGGCCAGTAGCAGAGCGAGCAGGGAGGAGGGAGCCGGGCTTCTGACGTCAGCGGCCAAATGTGACACCTGAGGGGGGGAGGAATGCAACCAGCGGAAGTTCCACTTTAGGGTGGAACTCCGCTTTAACCTTATTGTTAATCCGCGTTAACCCTACTTGACCTTATTGTTACCCCCCCAGTTAACTCTGCTTAGCCTTATTGTTTTCCCCAAGATAACTCCACTTAACCTGATTGTTACCTACTAATTATCTCTACTAGCCTTATTGTTTCTTATGCTGGCCATTACTTCAACTGATTGCATCTCTCACTACTCTGGGACTGTATATTGGCATCCTAAGTTGACCCTTGTGGGCGACGACGTGTTGGGTCATAAAGTTGTAAATGCCGCCTGATTAGCTCCTTCATTCACTAATTATAAATATGTCTCAGCTAAAGTTTCCCAAAGTTCCAAAGAGTCAGAGATCCGCTTTAATTGGAGATTCTTCAAATGTCACGCCAATGTGTTTTCTCCTCTCTCATAAGCAGTCATCTCCTGCAGAGAGGACGGCAGAAGAATGAAGTTAATTGCTTAGCCCATCAGTCCTCTACCTGTCCTTCAAATTTCTCCGCCATGTTTTTAACCTAAAAGGCCAATAAGTAATATTGGGAGGCAAGTATCAAGGCATTGAGCAGGTGAGAGATGCAATGTTGGATCCCGGGGAGTATCCTGAGGTTGTAGAATCTAGCTATAAAAATTCCTCTATGTCTATACAGTGGGGAAAATAATGATTTGCTCCCCTGCAGATTGTGTAAGTTTGCCCACTTACAAAGAAATGAAGGGTCTAAAATTTTTATTATAGGTGTATTTTATATGATAGAGACAGAATATCAAACAAAAATTAAGAAACACACGCATGATACAAATGTTATAAATTGAGATGCAGTTCAGTGAATTCGAGTTAATGCCAAAGAGCTCAATTTTGGCCTCATCTGACCACAGCAATTCCTCCCAATCTTTCTCTGAATCATTTAGATGTTCACTGGCAAACTTCAGCCGGGCTGTACATGTGCCTTCTTGAGGAGGGGGACCTTGCTGGCGTTGCAGGATTTCAGTCCATGGCGGTGTATTGTGTTACCAATGGTTTGTTTGGTGGCTGAAGTCCCAACTGCCCTGAGGTCATCCACAAGCTCCTCCTGTGCAGTTCTGGGCTGATCCCTCACTTTTCTCGTGACCATCCTCACCCCATGAGGAGAAATCTTGCATGGAGCTCCAGGATGAAAGTGACTAATGGTTATTTTGTATTTCTTCCATGTGCAAATAATCACTCCAGCAGTTGTCTCCTTCTCCCCAAGCTTCTTGCTGATGGTCTTGTAGCCCCTTCCAGCCTTGTGCAGGTCTACAATCTTCTGCCTGATTTCCTTTGGCAGCTCTTTGGTGTTGCCCATGATGGTGTGGTTTGAATGATGGAAAGAGTTTCTGTGGACAGGTGTCTTTTATACGCATAAGATTAGGGAACACCTTCTTACATTGACAGGACTAATCTGTGTACCACATGAGCACCTACTGTAGCCAGTCTGTGGGAGCCAGAATTATTGTTAGTTGGTAGGCAGGACCGCTGCTAAGCCAGTACAACTGGCCCTGTTGTACTGGGCCCGGCCAGCAGGGGGGGGGGGGGCAGGCAGCTACACAAACAGTCCATGGAGAAGAAAAAAAAAACGGCTTTCTAATTTACGCCCCCGCTCAGCCGCTGTTACTAGTTTTGTATTATTTCGATTTTCAGAGCCCCTCTCTGATGGTGGAGGAGGAGCAGCCGATGGGCTTTTTTTTTTTAATTTGCGGGCGCATGTCTATTCCGCAACCTGGCGCCTGCTCCGCATGTTGCTGGCTGCTCTGCTGACAGCTGAAGTCCTGGATCTCTATTGCTTTCCCTGGCAGAGTGATCTTTCTCCGCTCAGCAGCCGAGAGTGAGAGAGGTGGGCGGAGGCGGCGGCGGCAGGGAGAGACAGCTGACAGGGAGCAGAAGAAACCGGACTTTATCATGGGTGGCGTAACACATATAGGCTGCAGGTTTAGTACATTTTTTTTTAAGCAAATTAATTAACAATTTTTTTGCCCACAGGTTTTTTTATTTATTTATTTTTTAATTGTACTGCAGCCTTGTGGCATGGAGGAGGGGCCCAAAGTAAATAATTAATTCTTCCCTGTCATTTAACAAAACACTTGTGTGAGCCTACATATCTGTATCTTCTGCCAGGTATGCCGACTTTGCTGCATGCTTTAATATAATGCATATAAATAAACATTACAAGTTTACAAAGTAAGACATGGGCACCTCTTGGCATAACCCCTTCCCACCCATCTCAGCCCTTTCAATGAGTCTTAAGGCAGGCGGCGGGACTAGGGTTGCCACCTTTTCTTCAAGCCAAGCCCGAACACTTTAGCGGCACAGGACAATTTTTTTTTGTAGTATACGCTATAGGATTATAAAAGACCCGGGACACCTTTGGGTTCCCCAAGGAAAGTAGTAATGCAGCAGGCATAGAGCGAGCGGTGGCAAACAGTCCTCCGCAGCCTCCCAGTGATGCCGAACCGGCCACCCGACAGGCACCCGCAGCTCTTGAACGGCAACAGATTTGTGTGTGGCTATCACAGTTACTTGGTGAGCTACAGCCTGCTCTGAATAAGGTGTCCGGGCATCAGGCGGACTGAAACCCGGACACATGATTCAAAACCCGGACTATCCGGGTGAGTCCTGGACAGATGGCAACCCTGGGTGAGACAGGGCCACTGATAAGCCTTGACAACCCCCTGTTGCCCAGCATCATCAGCTCGGCAGGGGTGGGGGCAAGGCCAGATTAACAGCTCCAGGTCCCTACCTTAATATAGGCCCAGCCACCCAAGAACTTCCCCCTGGCACCACGGCGCCACCACTGGCCACCGCTGCCCACCACAGCCCAGTGTCCACTGCTGTAAAAATTATTGGTTGCTTGGAACGCCTAGCATCCTAGCAACCAATCAAGTGCAAGCACAGGCCCTGGCAAAGGAGGAGGATGTAACTTCCTCTGCACCAGGCCCATGATGCTCTTAATCCAGCCCTGGGTGGGGGGGCGGGCAGCATCACAGACAGTTCAGTGCAGAAAAAAAGGGTTTTCTAAATTTCACCCCCACTCTAGCTTAGGGAGGGGGTGCATTACTAATATTTCCTGGGCTCCTCTCTGATGATAGAGCGGTCAAGGTACTTTTTGACACGGCTGCCTGCCGCTGCGGCTGCCCATTGCCTTCCCTGGTGGAGTGATCTTCCTCTGCTCCGCTCCACACTCAGTAGACGAGAGTGAGGGGCTTATGTGAGGCCAGTCAGTGGCAGGCGGCAGCAGACAGCTGACAGGGAGCAGAAGGAGCCGGACTTCATTGCCTGGGTGAATATGAGGATATATTGCACAGGACCAGCAGCAACAACAGATTTCCCAGCATCAGCCCAGCAACAATAGACCACTTCCTCAACAGTAGATCCCTTGTAGCAACAATTGACCCCGCTAGCAACATAATCCCCCCCCCAGCAACAAAAGCCCCACAACGTCCACCCCCTTGATAACAACAATCACCCGAATACAACGACCTCCCCCAGCTAACAAGGACCCCCCCAAGATAAAAACGTACCACCTCCAGAAGATAACAAATACCACCCCCGAAAACAACGACCCCCCCTAGTACAACGATCTCCCCAGCTAACAAGGACCTCCCCCAAGATAAAAACGTACCACCGTAGAAGATAACAAAGACCACCCCCCCCCGAAAACAACGACCCCCCCCCTAATACAACGATCGCCCCAGT
>BLSH010106274.1:715135-731790 GCA_018402905.1 Glandirana rugosa
GATCTAGATTGACTAGGTCTCATGTCCCTAGTCATCCCTTTTAACACAATGCAGAGGATCAAGTGAATATAACAAGCATGCTATGCTGCATATACAGACTGATTTTACTGTTGTGGGTTTAACAGTCTTCTTTCATGTAGGGCGGAAACCGCTTGTTCAGGGAGGGATCTGTATGCTGATGCCCCACTGAGCGGCATGGGCAGATGACATGTCCGTACCCAATCAGCTTTTCAGAGTGGACATGGACACAGCCCGCTCTGCTCTAAGGGTGGCTGGTGTAAACAAACCAGCTGTCCGTTTGCACATGAGCGCAGCCGGCCGCACGCTCTCGTGCCCACCGTGCGCTCCGTGATTGTGGCAGCGAGTTGCTTGATACAGAGGAAGGACGGGGAACCACTGAGGTAAACGCGACGGTTCCCCGTTCTGTCAGTGGGCATGACAGATATCTACTGATCCCTGTACTCTGGATCAGTTAGATCTCTTATGCCCCCGCCAGCCCAGCCCCCACACAGCTATAACACGCCTAGGGAACACAGTTAACCCTTTGATTGCCCCCTGCAGGTTAACCCCTTCCTTGCCAATGACATTTATACAGTAATCAGTGGACATTTTTAGCACTAATTGCTGTATAAATATCATTGGTCCCAAAAAAAGTGTCAAAAATGTCCGATCTGTCCCACTAACAATCGCAGATCGCCGCCGCCATTACTAGTAAAAAACTTTAAAAAAATAAATACGCCATAAATTAATTCTCATCCTTTGTAAACACTCTAACTTTTGCGCAAACCAATCAATGTACGCTTATTGCGATTTTTTGGAGGAAGAGTATATATTGGCCTAAACTGATGGATACATTTGTTTTTTTATTTATTTATTTTTTTGGATATGTATTTTAGGAAAAAGTAAGAAATATTGTTTTTTTTTTCAAAATTATCTTTTTTTGTTTATATCCCAAAATATGAAAACCGCAGAGGTGATCAAATACCATCAAAAGAAAGCGCTATTAGTGGAAAAAAAAGGACGTCAATTTCGTTTGGGTACAACGCTGCATGACCGCGCAATTGTCAGTTAAAACGACGCAGTGCCGAATCGCAAAAAGTGCTCTGGTCAGGAAGGGGGAGGGGGGGGGGTAAATCCTTCCAGGACTGAAGTGGTTAAAGAGTTTTGTTCTCATCTGAAAACAAAATAATTTTTGGATAATCAAATTTATAACAGGCTGGAGAAAGATAAATATTACTTGAAGACAGACCTGCACCTTGTTTCAAGGCGGGGTCTGGGGCGGGGCCAGGGGTGGGGTTGAGGGTGTGGCTGGAGGGGGCCCCCATGATTTCTATTCCCTGTTGCTTGGGGATCAAATACTTATTTTACTCACTGAACTGCAAATCCATTTATAACATTTGTATCATGGGTTTTTTCTGGATTTTGGTTGATTTTCTGTCTCTATCATATAAAATACACGGATGATAAAAATGATAGACCCTTCGTTTCTTTGCAAGCGGGCAAACTTACGCAATCTGCAGGGGATCAAATCATTATTTTCCCCACTGTGACGGGAATTCACTTGTCATGCGACTCTGTGTGTTGTAAGTCGCATCCCAAGTCGAACCGGGGCTCAATGATGGCGAGGAAAAGTTTTCAGAATTTCCATTTGAACAAAAATCTAACAATGTATGGCCGTCTTTTACAGGGCATTTTATGTTGCATTTACTATGATGTCTTATCATTGGGTACGCGGATCGGCCGGGAGCTCGCTGTAAGGTCACCGGCCGCGACTGTACATGACTGAGTTAATCTGCCACATCCATTTCATCTCGTTTTCTCCATTATTGTTTTCCAGAGACCTCAGCAACAACCAGATCTCGGAGATTGCCCCCGACGCGTTCCATGGCCTCCGCTCACTTAATTCCCTGTAAGTCCAATTTAGAACGGGGGGTGCTACCAAACCAAATGAAATTACCTGGAATGCATGATCTCATGTCGCTCGCCTGCAGACTTCCCCTTTCTCTTATGTAATGCAGATTTTAATGTAATTTCTACTTCAGAATTACATTTACGGCCGCGTTATTAAAACGCGGAGAATTTTTACACTGGGAGAATAAATATCTCCTATCATACGGCGACGGCATAAAGCCATTTACTCAGGAGAGGCCCTTTAATACCGTGATGTTTGGGATGGCTGCACCGGAAAATGTGAATTTTAATGCGGCTCGCTTTCTGCGGCCTGGAAATTGATGAGATTCGGCAGCTTTTCCCTTTCATGTTAATTAGAACGTCATGCGGAGAAGACGTAATTAAAAAAGTCCAGGAAAATGCTCCATGATTTACAAACCTGTGAAATAGATTTGAGGAAGTGCCTTATCTTGATTGGCGGTAATGGGACTGCTTTATTACCGCCGCGGCGTAAGTGAAGACTTGTGCTAAAGCTGATTATTAACGTTATTGAAAAATTGATACGTTCAATTAATTTCGCATGCGGCAATGTGTCTTGTTCCCTGAACAAGCTTATGGCACCTGCCTTCCAGTGCCGTAGCGCAGATCGCTCTGCAGCGAGAGATTTAAGGTTGGACTCCAGCCAAAAAGGCTAAATACACTGAGGAAATATATATACACAGGGCTTTCTTACTCTGAGAGGGGCACATACTCCTTTCTTCCCCAGGGTCACCCCATGTGTTTTTCCCCTACCCACTTCCGAGAACCATCTCTTGTCTCTGCCCCCTACCCACCTCTGAGTACCATATCTTATCTGTGCCTCCTACCCACCTCTGAGTACCATCTCTTGTCTCTGCCCCCTACCCACCTCTTAGCACTATATCTTGTCTCCACCTCCTACCCACCTCTGAGCACTATCTCTTGTCTTTTCTCACTACCCACCTCTGAGCACCATCTCTTGTCTCTGCCCCCTACCCATCAGCACCAACTCTTGTATCTGACACCTACCCACCCCCGAGTACTATCTCTTGTCTCCAAGCCCTACCCATCTCTGAGCATCATCTTTTGCCTCTGCCCCCTACCCATCATGGAGCACCATATCTTGTCTCTACTCCCTACCTGTCAACGAGCACCATCTCTTGTCTCTGCCCCCTACCCATCTCCGAGCACCATCTTTTTTCTCCACCCCCAACCCACTTTCAAGCACTGTCTCTTGTCTCCACCCCCACTTTCCTCTAAGCACCATCTCTTATTTCTACTCCCTATCCACCTCAGAGCACCATCTCTTGTCTCTCTCCTTACCCACTTCCGAGTGCTATCTCTTGTCTCCACCCCCTACCCACCTCTGAGCACCATCTCTTGTCTGTGCCCCCTACCCACCTTCAAGCACCATCTTTTGTCTCCATCCCCTACCCACCTTTGAAGACCATCTCTGGTCTCTGGTCTCTGCTCCCTACCCACCTCTGAGCACCATCTCTTGTCTCCACCCCCTACCCACCTCTGAGCACCATCTCTTGTCTCTGCTCCCTACCCACCTCCAAGCACAATCTCTTGTCTCTACCCCTACTCAGCAACGAGCACCATCTCTAGTATCTGCCACCTACCCACCTTCGAGCACTATCTGTTGTCTTTGCTCCCTACCCACCTCTGAGCACCATCTCTAATCTCTACCCCCTACCCTCCTATGAGCACTTTCTCTTGTCTCCACCACCTACCCACCTCTGAGCACCAACTCTGGTCTCTGCTCCCTACCCACCTCTGAGCACCATCTCTTGTCTCTGCTCCCTACCCACCTCTGAGCACCATCTTTTGTCTCTGCCCCCTACCGACCTTCAAGCACCATCTATTGTCTCTGCTCCCTGCCCACCTCCAAGCACCATCTCTTGTCTCTACCCCCTGCCCACCTCTGAGCAAAATCTTTTGTCCCTGCCCTCTACTCATCAATGAGCACCATCTCTAGTATCTGCCACCTACCCACCTTCGAGCACCATCTGTTGTCTTTGCTCCCTACCCACCTCCAAGCACAATCTCTTGTCTCTACCCTTACTCAGCAACGAGCACCATCTCTAGTATCTGCCACCTACCCACCTTCGAGCACTATCTGTTGTCTTTGCTCCCTACCCACCTCTGAGCACCATCTCTAATCTCCACCCCCTACCCCCCTATGAGCCCTTTCTCTTGTCTCCACCACCTACCCACCTCTGAGCACCAACTCTGGTCTCTGCTCCCTACCCACCTCTGAGCACCATCTCTTGTCTCTGCTCCCTACCCACCTCTGAGCACCATCTCTTGTCTCTGCCCCCTACCAACCTTCAAGCACCATCTCTTGTCTCTGCCCCACCCATCAACAAGCACCATCTCTTATCTCTGCTCCCTACCTATCAACGAACACCATCTCTTGTCTCTGCCCCCTACCCACCTCCAGGCACTATCTCTTGTTTCTGCCCTCTACTCACCTCCGCGCACTATCTCTTGTCTCTGCCAACTATCCACCTCTGAGCATAATCTCTTGTCTCTACCCCCTACCCACCTCCGAGCACCATCTCTGGTCTCCACCCACTACACTAGACCCTCCCCCCCAGTAACAATAGTTCCCGTTCCCCCCTAGCAACAATAGATGGGGCACATTTGTGCGATGTAAATAACCTACTAAAGCAACACTGGCATCTACTAAAGCAAAAAAAATGCAGTTCAGATTGATGGCAATTGACGGCTTCAACTGCTTTACTTTTGTTTTTTTAGAAAAATTGGGCGGCGATGTTAATGGTGGACCCCAGAAAAAACGGTATGGGGTTCCCCATACATAGTACTAAGCAGACCGTTATCCTTAATGAGGGTTTGGTAGGAAGGACCCCCCACAAAAAAAAACAAGAAAAAACAAACTGGCATGGGGTCCTCCCAGGGATCCGGCATTAATTTTAGGAGGAACTCACCAAAAAAAAAAACAAGAAAGAGAGTGTGGGGTCCCCTTGCCAAAAAAACAGGTCCATATCCAATCATGCAGCCTGACAGCCAGGACAGGGTGAGGGAGTGAGCATGTACCACCCTTCAAAGCCATACCAAGCTTCCCAACATGAGAGGGGTAACTTGCCTGGCGAATCCCCTTGTCCCCTATTTGATGAGGACAAGGGCCTCTTTCTCACAACCCTGGCCTGGTGCTTGTGAGGGTCTGCAGGTGGGGGACTTATCAGAATCTAGAGGACACTTTTACAATAAGTGGGCCCCCAGATACCACTTCATCCAAGGCCCTTTTACTGCCTCGTCCATACGTAATTCGTATGGCCGGGAAAGAATGGGATGCAGTGCAATCTTCATTGCTTTACATAATGAAAAAAAAAAAGTTAAAGTGGTTGTAAAGGCTGAACGTTTTTTTTTACCTTTACTCATTCTATGCATGAAGGTAAAAAAAACTTTTGTGTGCTGCCCCCCCCCCCACAGCTTCCCCCCAAATACTTCCCTGAGCCCACTCTCGATCCAGCGATGTGCATGGGAGCCTCGGCTATCCCAGGTCTCTCTTTCCTCATTGGCTGAGACAGCAGTGAAAGCCATTGGTTCCCTCTGCTGTCAATCACAGCCAGTGAGCCAATAAGGAGAGAGCCGGGACGGGGCTGAGCCGTGGCTCTATGTGTCTTATGGACGCATAGAGCAGGGCTCAGGAGTGAGCACGCACAAGTGCCCCCATAGCAAGCGGCTTGCTATTGGGGGCACTGGTCAAGGGGGAGGAGCAGAGAGAGCCAGCGAGGGACCTGATAAGAGAAGGATCGGGGCTACTCTGTAAATCCATTGCACAGAGCAGGTAAGTATGACAAAAAAAAATAACCTTTGATATCACTTTAATGCTTTTAATTGTAAAAAAATAATGTTACACCCAAGCACATAAAATCCCTCCCAAAAATTTTTTGAAGCCCCCACCCACACATATGAATGTAAACACACACGTTGGGGGCACCTAAGTATGAAAACGTTGATTGTGATACACGTGTTACATATTAATGGGCACCCCTGAATGAGAGCAATAATTCTAGCCTCTATGTAGCACTAAACTGATGACCTGCAGGAGGCTTTTTAAAGCGTCACCTATGGAAAGTATAGGATACTGAAGTTTGTCGCCATTTCAAAGGACCCATGCAAATGCAAGGTTTGACATGTTGGGTCTCTATTTACCCGGTGCAGCCTCATTTTTTTATATTTTGCCCAAAAATGTGGGTCATTTATTGTGTTTGTGTGCCCTAAAATAAACTTTGGTGTATTTTTAACTGAAATTTTGCGGTAATATTGTGTGACAAAATTGAAACTACCACTATTGTATTCTCTAAGGGTGTCTGCTTTCAGAAAATATATAATGTTTTGATGGTTTTATGCAATCTTCAGGCCTAAAAGGATTTTTTAAGTGTAAGTGTACAAAAACCCCCCCCGAAAAAAACGTGAAAACGGCTCTGGCAGCGAAAGGATATAAATAATCAGCTTTATTCTGTCACATCATTATATGTTACTTCCAAAACAGTCCTTTCATGTCCAGTTGAGTAGACCCTCGACAGGCCTTATGACTAAGCCCTAGTGGGCAGGACGAAACGCGTCAAGGAGTGTGGTTTGGCAGAGGCATGTTGGCTGAGGCCTTTCCTTACTTTCTTGTCACATGGGCTGGTTGGGAGAGCGGCATTTCTTCCATTTGGGGACAAAGGAATCTAGAATTGACGGTCTCCATGTTGGGTATTCATTAAAGGTGTCCATCGGTGTCACATTTCCAAGCGGGCTCCTACTCTGTCTCAGGTTAGCAGAGATCATTAATTATCATCATGACTACTTCAGCAAAGTTGCAAATTATTTCTAATATGTATATTTACATCTTCACACATGGCGCATTAATTAGCGGAGCTAAAAATAGCCGGCGCCTGGAACGTTCACACCATTATTAATAGACTCTCCCTCGGTGTCTGTTATATTCCATTCAGAAGGTATCATGGATTGAAAGTAATTATCATTTACCAGCATGGGCACCCATGACCATTAAATAATTTGTTAACCTTTTCCTTATTCAGAGGAATAATTACGGCCTGATTATAGAAATCGCTATAATTTGGATTTTTTGTGCTTTTTCTCTGCAGAGCTCCAATTTGTGATAACAGATGAGAATAAAAATTAGCAAAAAAAAAAAAAAACAATTTAAAAAGCTCTCTCTACATAACAACGAGCTAATAGGAAAACAGTTCCATGTTCTACATTTAGGAGAATAACAGATGTATTAATTGCATCATTTGTAACTTATACATATTCATATTAGCTAACAAGATTTGTACTCGGTGTCTTTTGTAGCGTGGTCCCAACTCTAGATAGTGAGGAACCCAGCTGAGCGTTTCCCAACCTTTTCACAGTCACAGTGCCCTTTAAAGGTGTGCAGAATATCAAGGCTTGTTACTTTTCAGTGGCAAACCTGAGCCTGGGATGATGCACAGTACCCCCATCACATCAGAGGTCCCCTCATCACATCAGAGGTCCCCTCATCACATCAGGGGTCCTCCCATCACATCAGAGGTACTCCTGTCACATCAGAGGTCCCCTCATCATATCAGAGCCCCCACCCCCCCCCCCATCATATTAGTGGTCCTCTCCACATCAGAGCTCTCCTTATTATATCAGAGGTCCCCTCATCACATCAGAGGTCCCCCATCATATCAGAGGTCCCTCATCATGTCAGAGGTCCTCTCTTCACATCAGAGCTCTCCTTATCACATCAGAGGCCCCCCCATCACCTCAGAGGTCTACCCATCACATCAGAGGTCCCGTTATCTGATCAGAGGTCCCCCATCACATCAGAGGTCCCCCATCACATCAGAGGTCCCCTCCATCGCATCAGAGGCCCCCTCATCACATCAGAGGTCCACCCATCACATCAGAGGTCCCTCGTCACATCAGAGGTCCCCCTAGTCACATTATAAGTCTCCTCATCACACCATAGGTCCCCCCATCACATCAGAGGTCCTCTCATCACATCAGAGATTCCCCCATCACATCAGAGGTCCACTCATCACATCAGAGATTCCCCCATCACATCAGAGGTCCTCTCATCACATCAGAGATTCCCCCATCACATCAGAGGTCCACTCATCACATCAGGGGGCCCCCTCATCACATCAGAGGTCCCCCTATTACATCAGAGGTCCCTCTAATCACATTAAAAGTTCCCTCATCACATCTGAGGTCCCCTCATCAAATCAGAGGTCCACCCATCACATCAGAGGTCCCCTCATCACATCAGAGATCCCCCCATCATATCAGAGGTCCTCTCTTCACATCAGAGCTCTCATTATTATATCAGAGGTCCCCTCATCACATCAGAGGTCCCCCATCATATCAGAGGTTCTCTCATCACATCAGAGGTCCCCCATCACATCAGAGGTCCACTCATCACATCAGGGGGCCCCCTCATCACATCAGAGGTCCCCCCATTACATCAGAGGTCCCTCTAATCACATTATAAGTTCCCTCATCACATCTGAAGTCCCCTCATCACATCAGAGGTCCACCCATCACATCAGAGGTCCCCCATCACGTCAGAGGTCCCCCTCATCACATCACAGGTCCCCTCATCATATCAGAGGTCACTCATCACATCAGAGGTCCCTCCATAATAACGGAGGTCCCCTCTTCACATCAAAGGTCCCCTCATCACATCGTCTGCCCCCTCATTCCCGCAGAGGCCACCCTGTACATCAGTGCCCCCCTGTACATGAGAACCCCCTATCCCATCAAAATATCCCCAAGACAGGGTCCCCATCACATCAGAGCCCCCTCTTCATATGAGAGGCCCCTATCACACAAAAGTTCTCCCTGTACATCAGAGGTCCCCCTTTACCACCGGCTATCCCCATTACAAAGTCAGAGGCCACCATTTACATGAGTGCCCCCCCCCCCCCAATACATGAAAGCCCCCATAACAACAGAGTATCTCCATGACAGAGTCCCCCATAAAATCAGTCTCCTCTTTATGTCAGAGGCTCTCATTACATCAAAGTTTCCCAGCTGAACGTTTCCCAACCTTTTCTCAGTCACAGTGCCCTTTAAAGGTGTGCAGAATCTCAAGGCTCGATACTTATCAGCGGGGGACCTGAGCCTGGGAGGCTGCACAGTCCCCCCATCACATCAGAGGTCTCCCATCACATCAGAGGCCCTCTCATCACATCAGAGGTCTCCCATCACATCAGAGGTCTTCTCATCACATCAGAGATCCCCTCATCACATCAGAGGTCTCCCAACACATCAGAGGTCCCCTCATCACATCAGAGATCCCCCCATCACATCAGAGGTCCTCTCTTCACATCAGAGCTCTCATTATTATATCAGAGGTCCCCTCATCACATCAGAGGTCTTCTCATCACATCAGAGATCCCCTCATCACATCAGAGGTCTCCCATCACATCAGAGGTCTTCTCATCACATCAGAGATCCCCTCATCACATCAGAGGTCCACCCAACACATCAGAGGTCCCCTCATCACATCAGAGATCCCCCCATCATATCAGAGGTCCTCTCTTCACATCAGAGCTCTCATTATTATATCAGAGGTCCCCGCATCACATCAGAGGTCCCCCATCATATCAGAGGTTCTCTCATCACATCAGAGGTTCTCTCTTCACCTCAGAGGTCCACCCATACAGGAAAGCCCCCATAACAAACAGAGTATTTCCATGACAGAGTCCCCCATAAAATCAGCGCCCCCTCTTCATGTCTGAGGCCCTCATTACATCAAAGTTTCCCCTTTACATTAGAGGCCCTCCATCACCATAGAGAGTATCTCCATCAAAGAGTCACAGGCAACCCTTCACTACAGAGTCTCCCGTATACATGAGAGGCCCCCAAAAACATCAGAGTATCCCCATGACAGAGTCCCCTCTTCATGTCAGAGGCTCTCATTACATCAAAGTTTCCCCTTTACATCAGAGGCCCTCCATCACCATAGAATATCCCCATCAAAGAGTCAGAGGCCTCCCATCAGATCAAGGTTTCCCCACTGCTGTATATACCACCAGCATACTTCATCACATCAGAGTCCTCTCATCCATCTCTGATCCAGGGCAAATCGGGTCTCATGCTCGTGGCACCCCGAGGGAACCCAAATGGCACCCTAGTTGGTGAACACTGGACTAAAGGACCAGAAAACAGTTCAAATAAATAAAGCAAAGCAATAAATTCCAGAGCTGTTGTTCTTTCTTGGCAAGTTGAATGCTAACTTCTTATCTCTCAGGGATTTCAGTGGAGAGATTCTGTCCCATAATCCTCCGGTCTATCCAACAGACATTGCCATGGCAAAGCCAAGTGTTATATGTTGTAGTAAGCAAGTAGTTGGCGGCTCAGATTCACCACCATACTGTTGTACTTTTCCAAACCACTTTATTCTTTAGGGATAAATAACATTTGACCTGGAGAGAAAATAGCCAGGTAACATTTAATCTTGCCCTTTTTTGCACAAAGTAAATGTACATGTAGTTACAGAGGATGAATAGCTCTGCAAATTCTTTCTAAAAACACCCCTTGGGTTCTCTAGCTCAGTGGTTCTCAACCCTGTCCTCAAGTACCCTCAACAGGCCATGTTTTGGAAATGCCTCTTAGATAAAATAGCTGTGCAAAATACCAAGCCATTGTCTCTGATTGAAAGCACCTGTGCAAGATAAAGGAAAACATGGCCTGTTGGGCATGCGCATCCGCAAAACTTTTTTCAGGGGGGGCATCATTTTAAGGTCACCCATGCTCTGCCCCTTTTCGACAATGCCATTATCACATTATCACAGTCAGAGACTGCAGACGTAGTACAGGAGAGGGTCAGAGACTGCAGACGTAGTAATGGAGATGGTGAGAGACTGCAGACATGGTACAGGAGATGGTCAGAGACTGTGGACATGCTACAGGAGACGGTCAGAGACTGTGGACATGGTACAGGAGATGGTCAGAGACTGTGGACATGGCACAAGAGACTGTAAGATTGCGGACATGACACAAGAGACTGTAAGAGACTGCATAAATGTGGGGGGGGGGGTTGGGTGACAGAGAGAGATGGGGTGACAGAGAGACAGAGGGGGGTAACAGAGAGGGGTGAGAGAGAGAGGGGGGTCAGAGAGAGAGACCCCTAGCCCTGTCTGCAGTCCCTCTAGTTCCCCTATGTCTAATGGTGTGTGTAATGCTCAGTACAGTACCCTGTATGCCAGTAGAATGTCCATGATGGCAAGCAGCTGGCAAGACCTGTTTTCATTCTGGGTGAGGACAGGAGATGCTCTGTTCCTTCCATCGGATCTATGATGTGACATGGAGCGGTCCCTGGCTGCTTGCATTTCCTGCCTGTCCTTGTTCTCTAAGCCCCCGGTTAGTCTGTCTTCCGGGCCTGGGAGCGGTGAGGAGGTTTAAGGAGTCCAAGGTTCAGGCTCTAGGAGGTGCTGGGGATGCTGTACCCGCTGCTCCTGGCATCTGCCACTTTCCTTTCCATCTCCTGGGCTGCTCGCTCATACTATATAAACCGGGTGATGTCATCCTGACCACCCCTTGAGGCCTTCGCTGTCCCGCTCCTCGCACCAGCTGTCACCGGCCCTGCTAAACTGTGTACAGGTGCGAGCAGGGCCCGCCATCGGTGCTAGGATAAGGACAAAGTGGGGAACCCCCGATATGATCCCTAATTCCAGGGGGGGGGCGCTTGCCCCCCCTTGCCCCTACCTGCAGACGCCCATGCTGTTGGGGGTACTTGAGGACAGGGTTGAGAACCACTGCTCTAGCTTAAGCCAACTGGAAATTCAATTGTGTGTGCCAAATATTAATCTGGTGCAGAGTTGGACTTTCCTGTGCAGCCCTTCGATCTATAATGGCTGCCATTTTAGTTATATGGAGGATGACCAGTGGCAGTTGCTAGTAGGGTTGCCACATCATCCCTTTAATCCAGGACACACATTAATTACACAGGTTCTGTGGATGATTAAGGTGGTAATTAAACTCACTTGATGCCTCATCTGCATTCAATTAGCCTCAGAACTGGAATTCATATGTGTCCTGGATTAAAGGGATGATGTGGCAACCCAAGTTGCTAATGGTATATGATGGGAATACTGAGAAGTAAGTCAGATGGCCAATATGAGGGGTCTTCAAAAACGTTCTGCACTTTTATATATTTAATAGAGTTTAAAAAAAATGTGGAAAATCTTTGAAGAACCCTCGTATATCTTCCTTTATCTGAACTTCCTTAGTAGCTTCATTCGATATGAATAATATTTAATTTCAAAATGGCACCGGTTCCCCAATGGCAGCTGCATGATGCATGGAACTACCTGAAACGCTTATATTAGCTTCATTAACATTGTAGCTCTTGTTTTCCTCTACAGGATTTTATATGGCAACAAGATTACAGACCTTCCCAAAGGGGTGTTTAGTGGCCTCCATGCATTGCAGCTTCTGTAAGTAAGGGTTTATTTTTATCTTACTTTCATATTTCTACCCATAGACCTCTGCTGTGCATGTGGGGTTAGGATGATGGTGGAGGATTGTGTTGGAGGAAGACGGCCTTGAGAGAAATACGTGGGCGTCCGCCGCTCAACTTCTTCTGAAAAGGCTGTTTATCTGTTCAATTTGACTTTAGTACTTAAGGAAACAATAATGTGGAAAGTAAAGTGTGATCTGCATGTTTGATCTGTGTTGGTGACTTGCTATGGAATGAACATGACAGACAGCATTTCCTGAAGGAGAGGTCAGCATTGGCGACCTCTATATTTCTTTTATGATGTGTTTTCTTTAACCCTTTTTTTGAGCAGGGATTTCTATCCCTTTTCATCAAAAGCCTTATCTTTGTATCTCTCAGCTTCTAGTGATGAACTTATTGTTAGGTGTCCCAAAATTAAGAGGATTATTTCTCATTTCACAGTGGCCGGACCTCGCCGTCACAAAACTTGCAATGTGCCAAGCTGGGCCAGTGTAACTATGCAATACAGAGAATTCCTGGATTTCAGCATTAGCGTAGTAGATAGATCAGGGCTTTTTCAAACTCAGTTCCACCACCTCTGGCTCAGGCCCTCTGCTCCCTGCTGACCACTATCACATGCAGTGGCGGCCTGTCCATATGGGGCGCATGGGCGCCGCCCTGCCACCCATACTTCTGGCCCCCTTATCTACATGCGGGGCGCCGGACGCATGGATTCCAATCAGGGTTTTTCTTTTTAAGCACGTGATTAGAGCCAGAGGCTCTAATAAGCTTAAAAAGGGGTGGGCTCTAATAGGCTTAAAAAGGGTGGGAGTGACAATAGTAGATGAATATTCATTATTGTCACATTGATCCTCCTCTCGGCCAACCAGGAAGCGGGTCGTGAGACCCGCTTCCTGATTGGTCAAAAGGAGAAGTTTTCCAATTGGCCTAGGAGGAGGGAGGAGACGCCGTGATGCGGTGAGGAGAAGCAAGGGGAAGCTGCCCTCCGTCTCCCTCAGCATAGATGGGGTAAGTGCGGGGCTGGGAACCAACCAAACGGGGGGGGGGGGGGTTAGTTGCGAGTTACCCGACCGGGAGGGGGGGAGGCTGTGGGTGTACTGTTTGCCCCCAAGAAATATACCACCAGCAGCCACTGATCACCTGTAAACACAGAAGTCCGGCTTGTCTCCCAACAGCTCCCACAGATCTGATCTCCTGAGCAGCTCCCACTGAGTGCAGGATGGGGACAAGGAAGGTGCAGGTGCCTGGGGTGGAGTGCAGATCCGGACACCCCCACTGGATGATCTCCCTGCAAGTGAAAGAGGCAGCGCCAACTACAGTGTGCCAGGAGATACTGGAGCCGGCTGGGTGCTTCGGCTTAATACAACACCACAAATAAGACATGTGGAAGATGGTGGAGCTTTTAAGGAGGAAGGGAGCAGATAGGGGCAGTGGAAGAGGGGTTGCATGCAGAGGTCAGAGCTGAAGAAGGGTGAAAGTGAGATTAGGATGGTGGATGCAGAGGTAAGCAGCTGTGGAAGAAGGCTGAACTCTGTACTCTGTGTGTAGTGCACCCCTGAACTCTGCACTCTGTATACAGCGCACCCCCGAACTCTGCACATAGCGCACTCCTGAGCTCTGCACTCTGTGTGTAAAACCCCCCAAACTCTGTACTCTGTATGTGTTTAATACCCCTTTAAGACCCTTCTGCTATTAGTGAAATTTGACGGTTTGGGGGGTGTGTGTGGGTGGCGAGGGTGGTTTGGTTGAGGTCCTGCACCTTTTTTTCTGATAGATGGATGGAAGGATGGATAGTAAAGCATGTTCCAGGTGCCTCACCATATCACTACAAATGAGCCGACATGGTGAAGTGCCAGGAAAGGAAAATTTTGGTAAGTATCTGATACGAATTCCAGGCTCCTCACCATTTCAACTCATTCGTACTGGCATGGTGAAGTGCCAGGAAAGGAAATTTTCAGTATCTGATAGGAATTTTCCTTTTTCAAGTTCTCTGTGTAGAATTTGAATGGGTATAAAAACATTGATTTAGAACAATAGGATTATTATACACATGGGGTACCCAAGCACCCAGCTAACCCTTGAAGAAGCACCACACTCAAAATGCTTAAGAAACATTGGTTTAGAGTTCAGGAGAATAAGAATCTAAAAGATATCTTCAAATTGGATTGCCACCTTTTCTTCAAGCCAAACCCAAACATTTTAGCGGCGCACAGCATTTATTTATTTTTTTATGGGAGAACCAGATGTAAATGAGGAATTCTGATGTAAGGGGTTTTTGCTCACCAAAACCCCCACTTACATTAGCATTCCCAGGATTCCCCCTTAATTCAGGGTTCCCAAAGACCACGTACATCAGAGCCTGCAGAGAACCCTTACATCTGGTTCCCCCTTACCTTCTGGCACTCACTGGGAAGCAGGAGAGAGAAGGGAGGAAGGGGTGAGACTTTAGTCACAGACAGTGGATGGTGAGCTCACCCACCCAGCCATGGGGGCTTAGGCATTGGCACCTTTCATCAATCATGTATCTGCTGGCTGCTGGGCTTTAAATTTCCCTTTTTTTGAGGCACAGCATGGCAGGGATTGGAGTGTGGGCGGGCAGACACAGAGGGATAGGTGCGGGAGGAGGAGGAGGAGCAGATTGAGCCCTCTTTCCTCTCCCGTCCTTGGAGGGGGGGGGGGGGTTGAGAACCGTGCTGGCTCTGGGCAATTTGAGAGAGTAACCAGCTGACATCCGTCCGGTGTGTATGGCAGCTGGTCTGACAAAAGCCAAAAAAGGTCTGCAGACTGGCTAATGACTGAGAGCGCTGACCAGAGTGTTCTGGTGGGGGGGGGGGGTGGCATCCCCCTGTCAGAACACAGTAGCACAGCAAGGGAGATCGCTGTACTAATATCAGATTGTTAGTACAGCGGCTCTGATCTGAGCTGTCAAGTTTTTTTTTCCTTCAACCCAAAAAACGAGTGGTGTGTACTAGGCTTTAGCCAAATACAGCCAGACCTCTGGATGGTTGGCATTTGGCAACCCTGGTGATTAGAGTGTGCCCAAGCACACATGGCCTGTGTGCACGCCTATGCATTTCGGTGGTTGTGGTACTTGGAGAGCCACAGTCCAACCTGAATAATGTGTTCAGGCGGTCTGAAACCCAGACACGTGATTCAAAACCTGGACTGTGGTGAATCCCGAATGGGTGCCAACCCTATCTTCAAAGCAAACCCCTATCTTCAAAGTGATTAGCAACAAATAAACACACTAGAATCATATGCTGTGTTGCCAATACTGGATCACCGTCTGATCTTACAGAAGTTTGACCCTTGGCCAGTCAAAGCCTTACTCTTGTAGTACACTGGAGTCAGATAGTGGACTGTATATTGGCCATTTCTCTGTTCAAGGGAAGTCGGTTAAAGGGCCAATTGGTTGCTTACAGTGAAGTCAAGCACTCTTTGTTATACAATGATAAAGGAGTGTGGTTCTTGAAGGACATCTGCCAAGCCTTGCATAGCCTTCAAAGTCGCTCTCAGAGCTGAAATGTCACGTATTGAAGTCTCTTCAGGGAAGATTCATTAAGTATGTGTTACTTGTAAAACACGCAGAGTATTGATTGATTACTTTAGAGCCAACAATGGGCTAATAGAAGCTGATTAAACTAGGTTGAGATCAATGTAGTCATCATGACCGTGCTTGTAAACTTCATCCTGGTGGTTTACGCTCAACATCTTCTCTCTCTCAGACTTCTAAATGCCAACAAAATCAACTGCATCCGGGCCGACACCTTCCAAGACCTGCAGAACCTCTCTCTGCTGTCCCTCTATGACAACAAGATTCAGAGTTTAGCCAAAGGAACCTTCTCTTCTCTGCGTGCCATCCAGACATTGTGAGTAGAACTGCCATAGATAATGGGCCACGGTGGTAACGGTTGGGTGTACCACCTGTTGTGTAATCCTCTCAAACCAAAATTTGTCCATTGTTCAGGCATTTAGCTCAAAACCCTTTCATCTGCGACTGTAACCTGAAGTGGTTGGCGGACTTTCTGAGAACGAATCCGATAGAGACCAGCGGGGCCCGGTGTGCCAGCCCTCGACGACTTGCCAACAAACGCATCGGGCAGATCAAAAGCAAAAAGTTCAGATGTTCAGGTAAATTTGTTTCAAAGTAATACTAAAAACATGTGGATGATGGAACTGTAATTATTTCAACTTAGGAAATGGGGGGGGGGGGGGGGGGGGGGGGGGGGGGGGGGGGGGGGGGGGGGGGGGGGGGGGGGGGGGGGGGGGGGGG
>BLSH010106274.1:743337-758260 GCA_018402905.1 Glandirana rugosa
TTTATCCCCCCCCCCCCCCCCCACTCAAGCTCAGAGCACACCCTACCTTGGATAGTACCATCCGGATCTCTAAGGAAAACTTCCGCTTAGATTCCATACCTGTAGACTAGGTTCTTTCCCTGTGAAACCTAGTCAATGGTTTGCCTTGGATTTCCTCACTTTTAACCCCCTGAGCTCAGAGCACACCCCGCCTTGGGTAGTACCATCTAGATCTCTAGGGAAACCTTCCGCTCCACCAGCTTATCAAATGTTGACTACTGTAGATGCCTTACCTGTAGATTATGTTCTATCACTATGAAGCAATATATATATATATTGATGCAATATATGTGTAACCTTCTAGATGTGGTCATCTGATATGTCTATTGAAAATTTTTAAGTAATTTAATGAAATACTTGTGATAGAAAGAACAGCTATACATTGGGGGCTTATAACAGCCCTCTACTAATACTTTGTGACAAATTCACTACAGCTTCATGAATCCCCCCAGTATAGACCCCCTTTATTTCTATCATTTGAATTTGTGTAAATGTGTCTTCCAGCAACCTGAGCAACAACAAGATCACCGAAATTGAAGATGGAGCATTTGAAGGAGCAACGTCAGTGAGCGAATTACACCTGACAGCCAATCACATGGAGTCAGTGCGTAGTGCCATGTTCCGTGGTCTGGAAGGGCTGAGGACACTGTGAGTAGAGAAATAATATTTGTTCATTATAAATAGTAAGGACCCTGTGCTGGCGGGCTTCAAGTGGGGTATTCATTTCCATACAAGCAGGGATTTTTTTTCAGCGGGAATGTTGTTCCAGCACCTCCAGCACTGACTATTTGCAAAGGGTGCTGATGTGCGCTGCAGGGTCTATTAATGCTGGCTGCTGGGAGATCTTATCTAGCTGGAGGCGATATATTTTTGTAGGGGGGTCTATTGTTACTGAGGAGGTCTTTTGTTGCTGGCTGCCGGAAGATCAGTTGTTGCTGCTGGGAATCTATTGTTGTTAGGGGGGAAATTTTGTTGCGGGTGACCCATTGTTGTTAGGGGGGTCTATTGTTGTGGGTGGAGGCCCTATTGTTACTGGCTGCAGGGGATCTATTTTACTGCTTTTCTTGTTATCATTACCGAATTCCATACAAATTACTTAACACCACAAAAGATTTCTGTATTCTCTAAAAGGGCAGTATTGGGAGGTGGGTAGGGGATAGGACCAAGGAATGGTGCTCGGAGGTGTGGGGGGGGCAGAGAAAAGATGCGACTAAGATAAAAAAAAGCCATGCATACAAGTATTTGGGGTTGCATAGCCAGAAGGTCAACTGCAGTTCTGAATGACACCAACTGCAGGTCCAAAGCCACTTCTTTGGTTGTAGTTGCCCAAGCCACTTCGTGTTGTTCTGTAATGTTGAAGGCAATTCATAGTCTATCCAAGCCACTTCTTCAGTGCTAATGAAGAGGTGGCTTGGACCATTAGAACTAATTTTCCAAACAACTTATACAGTTCCAATTGTCCAAGCTACTTCTTGTTGTTCCATAATGTTGAAGACACTTCATAGCTTATCCAAGCAACTTCTTCAGTTCTAGTGAAGAGGTGCCTTGGACCATTAGAACTAATTGGCCCAACAACTTATACAGTTCCAATTATCCAAGCCATTTCTTCTTGTTCTGTAATGTTGAAGACACTTCATAGCGTAAACACACCACTTCTTCACTTCTAATGAAGAGGTGGATTGGACCATTAGTTCTAATTGTCCGGGCCACTTCTTTGGTTGTAATTGTCCAAGCCACTTCTTGTTGTTCTGTAATGTTGAAGACACTTCATAGCTTATCCAAGCCACTTCTTCGGTTCTAATTGACCAAGCCTCTTCTTCACCTCTAATTGTCCATGGAACTTCTTTGGTTGTAATTGTCCAAGCCACTTCTTGTTGTTCTGTAATGTTGAAGACACTTCATAGCTTATCCAAGCCACTTCTTCGGTTCTAATTGACCAAGCCTCTTGTTCACCTCTAATTGTCCATGGAACTTCTTTGGTTGTATTTGTCCAAGCTACTTCTTGTTGTTCTGTAATGTTGAAGACACTTCATAGCTTATCCAAGCCACTTCTTCAGTTCTAACGAAGAGGTGGCTTGGACCATTAGAACTAATTGTCCAAACAACTTATACAGTTCGAATTGTCCAAGCCACTTGTTGTTCTGTAATGTTGAAGACACTTCATAGCTTATCCAAGCAACTTCTTCAGTTCTAATTGACCAAGCCTCTTCTTCACCTCTAATTGTCCATGGAACTTCTTTGGTTGTATTTGTCCAAGCCACTTCTTGTTGTTCTGTAATGTTGAAGACACTTCATAGTTTATCCAAGCCACTTCTTCAGTTCTAACGAAGAGGTGGCTTGGACCATTAGAACTAATTGTCCACACAACTTATACAGTTCCAATTCTCCAAGCCACTTCTTCATTAGAACTGAAGAATTAGCATGGATAAATGTCAACATTAGAGAACAAGTCAAGTTGAATGTGACTACCCACTAATAGACATTACTGGACAGTTGTGTGTTAAACTCATAAACCGCCCGCACGGAAGAACTGCACATGAATGAACATCGTAAGCAGTGGCTAATTTGTTTCTGGTTAAGGCTGGATGTCGTTGTCAATTCAATTTACAAACCAGGTCATTCACTAAATGAAGCTCATTGCTGTGCATGTGATTTCTGCTTCACAGGATGTTCAGAAATAACCGGGTCAGCTGCGTGCACAATGATAGCTTCACCGGCCTCAGGAACGTCCGCCTCTTGTCCCTCTACGACAATCAGATCAGCACAATCACTCCGGGAGCCTTTGACACACTGCAGTCTCTCTCCACACTGTAAGTTGGCGGTAAGAAGGGAAGAGCAACCAGTTAGGTATTGAGAATCCTACCTGGGATGGGATATGCTGAGTAGGCACCATAGGGACCCCGCTCTTTGCTAGAGTTTCCATAGATCAGTCAAGTGGGTGGTCTTTGAGGGATGTTCTTGTTTGCCATGTTTTTATATCAATTAAACTAGTGACGCGCTTCTAGTGTGTTCTTATAGAGATATGTGCAATAAATAGAATTAATAGAATAACTTGATATATCAATTAATGCATAATCATAAGTAGTCCATCCCAATCAATTTCATGTGATCCTCAAAAAGGTCTACAAATAGCATCCATAATTCAGGGTGAAAGTCCCATACATCGTACGATCTTTGTGCATTCTCATAAAAAAAAGGCGCCCGTTTTTTTCAATATATCTTCAGTGTGAAATCTCACCACCTCAGTGCCCTTCACCCCATGGGCATCTCCTCACCTCAATTCCAGGACCCCACTATTAAAATAGGAGGTCAGTCTCGCTTGTTTGGGCCGTCTTAATAGCATCATGGGCCCCTGGGCAATGTAATGCACTGGGGCCCCTACCAGGCTGCCCCAAATTTATGCACATACTCTCAAGAATTAAAGTATAAATAGTTCATAGAATTAAACATATATTTATTAGTACTTTCAATAAAAAAAATGCCATAAATAAAAGACTAAAACAACACAAAGGGCACAGTATAGGGGGAGGGGCATCAAGAGGGCAAATTACAGGTTCCGGGACACTGGCAATCCTGGAAAAGTTTAGTAAAAAGAGTGACTATCCAAGAAGATTCGGGACAGTTGGCAAGTATGATGTAATGTAAGATTATCATGGGGCCCCCCCATGCACCTGGGGCCCCTGGGCAGTGCCCAAGGGTGCCCTTGCATTAGGACAGCCCTGACATACACCAATGCTGCTCCTCTCCAAGCTCTCCTGTCTCCTGTGGTCCCAATCTCTCAGAGATAAAGGCAACCCAGAAGGAAGCATAGAATCTCCAACAGTGTAGGCCGTTGCTACATTTATATTTAAGAACACTATAAAATGCACTCACATTTAGAAGGGATTGAACCAGCAATTAATGCAGAAGTCACATCAAATCTGAATTCTAGCTCCGCCCCAGCGTGATGACGTCACTCCCTGCCTTACGCGTTGCGCTGGTCATGGCTTTCTCGCTTGCTTTTATAGCCCTATGAACATTAAAGTGAAACTAAACACACACTGTCCCTTCTATTTCTGTAGGTGGATGACGGCACTGTAATTATTTTAATTAAAAAAAAAATCGAAGTACCTTAGAATAAGTAAGTACCGACATCCAGCTGTCACATGACCCAGCTCTCTCCCAGCCTGTCTGTAGGGAAACATAGGCAGGAGGAGCTTCTAGCCCTCTGCTGCTGGTCACAGAATATTAAAAAAAACAGCCTTTTGGAATACAGAGTAAAAATAAATAATATCAATAAACTGTTTTAAATGGTCATGCAAATATATATTTGAAATCAAATCTTTAATATTTTTATATTTTTATTTTTATTTTATTTTTTTTGGCTGAACTAGATGGACTTGTGTCTTTTTTCAACCTGACTAACTATGTAATATTTTATGGCAATAGCATGCTGCCGGCAGATTTCACAAGCTGTGCCACGCCCCTCCAGCCTGTGTCTTAAAATAAGAGGGAGGTGAAGCCTTCATCAATCCACATGTAATATCCCACCCCCATTGTATTTAGCTGGTTAGTGGGCATGGAAGAGGAGGGAGGCAGTGTGCTGTCATTTACCACTGTGTATACACCCACATGTGTGACTCTATAGTCACATGGGATAGGGAGGAAATGCTCTGCTCACTGAAAACTGAGCATGTGCAGAGCTGCCACCACAGCTGCAAAATCCCTAGCTGGATCGGGGACATGGACAGAAGGGGGAGATAGAGAGCAGCAGGATCAACCAGTTTTTTTTTTTTTTGCAGAATAGAGAAAATTAATCTCGTAGTGACCTAGAGAGTATAAACAGCATAAATACACCGATTTTTTTTTTATGATGTGGGTTTAGTGGTTCTATAACTGCCATGGGGCCATTTTTGGGGTCAGACAATAAGTAACATTAGGTAGACTGCAGAGCATGCAATAGTCTTTTGATACACAGAACACTATTAAGGGAACCTATGCCCAGATTATGCGCATTCAACTCTCATTCTGATCAAGCAGTAAATACACTTTTAGTCCTCATTCACTTATGTAGCTGTAAGCATTGTGGAGAAATGTATCTTCAAACTTCACAGCTGAATCACCCTGGGAAGAAACACCCAGATTACAGATCATTGGTGTCAGGGGGAACTTATCTGAGAGTCAGAATCGCTAGACATGTGCATGACGGAAAAAATGTGTTTAGTTTCGTATTGATTCGTTAATCGAGTTATTTCGTTTTGTTAAATTCGGTTGATTCGATCAATTCCTATTCGGGATTCATGTTCGGAATACGTTTTATCTTTTTCAAATTCACCAAATTTTTTTTCGATTCGAAACGTTCGAATCGTAAAATTTTCAATCGTTCGAATCGAAAACTTTCGTTTTTTGGGGTTTTTTTTTATTCGAATGCGGCAAAGTGAACAAACAAAAGTAAAATCTTCATCAAATGATTACAATGACTCTTGACTTGACCTTTGACTTAACAAAAACAGCATTATTTCGAAATGGTCCTCTAATAACACACACAGTCTTTGATTTCAGCAGTATGTGTACAGTTAGAATTCGAATGGAGTTCGGTGTAAAATTCGATCCAAATTTCCAAAATTCGGACGAATTTAGTTTAGTTATTCAGAGCACTTGGTAAAATTTGTTTATATTGTAATTCAGGTATTCGGATATATCAGAATCTCCGAATAACGAAATATTTGTCCAAATATTAATTCGGAACGAAACGAACTTGCACATGTTTATAAATCGCTCATTGCTTAAGGAGCCCCTAGCAACCTCTGGAGGAACCCTAGGGTTCCACAAGACCCTGGTTGAGAAAAGCTATTCCAGAGCCTGAACATTTAGAAAATGAAGCCCCGTTCACACGGGCCGAGTGCCCGCTGGCATTCGGCCTGTGTGTAAGCCGATAGAATCAATCTAATTTCTTCATATATTTAGGCCAATAGGTATTGTGCTACATTTTTTGGTATAAAAAAAAATCCCAATAAGTATATATTGATTGGTTTATGCAAACGTTATAGCACCTACAAACTATGAGATATATACTGGAATTTATTTAGTAATAATAATAGTAACCTAGTAATGGCAGCAATCAGCGACTTATAGCATGACTGCGATATTGCGGCAGACAATCAGACACTAACTGACACTTTGCAGGAACCAGTGACACTAATACAGTGATCAGTGCTAAAAATATGCACTGTCACTGTACTGACACTGGCTGGGAAGGGATTAAACATCAGGGGGCGATAAAAAGGCTAAATGTGTGCCTAGCCATGGTTTGTGTTTACTATGTGTGCTGCTTTTACTAAGGGAAGAGATGAATTTGAGTCCCTGTTTTGCAGCAATACAGAATCCGTCCTGCCTTGTTTTCATAGGTAGATCTCTCCGTTCTGAGTCTCTGCCCAATGAGTGGCGGCTGCCAGCGGACATCGAGTGCCCGGCACCCACAGATCAGCTTCTACTTCAATGATCACAGCAGAAGCAGTGCGCACACGCCCTCTGCAGGAGGAAGTGTGGTATCACGTATACATAAATGATCCTGCGCACAGCTGCTTCCCTGTAGCAGTAAAACTAGACGTGTGCACTTAGTTTTGTTCTGAATTCATTTCTTAATGACTTTTGACAAATTCATTAATTCGGAAATATCCACATTTTTAAAAAAATCAGAAATCCGAAATTCGGAAATTCGAAAATTCAGAAATTCAGAAATTCAAAAATTTGGAAATTCAAAAATTCGGAAATTTGAAAATCCACAAATAAGCATGAAAATCCGAAAATTCTAAAGAACGAAAATTCGAAAACCCAAAAATTTGAAAATCTGAAATAATAACGAACTAATAATAACCTATTACTAACTATTAAATTATAGGTATTGGAATTTTTTTTCTAATTTCGCTGTTAGTGAAGGTAACGAATATGACTTTATCCGAAGTTATGAATTATCCGAAATAACGAATGCCGTATCTAAACGAATGGAATGTAACAAATGAATAATAATAAATAACAATAATAATAATAAAAACGTTTTTTATTATTATTATAATTATTAATTCCTTCCGTTCCATTTGTTTAAATGCAGCATTCGTTATTTCGGATAATTCGTAACTTCGTTACGTTCACTAACAGCCAAATTTGAAAGGAAATTCCAATACCTATAATTTAATAGTTAGTTATTATTAGTTAGTAATTATTTCAAATTTTCGGATTTTCGATCTTTTGCATTTTCGGATTTTCGTTTTTTTGAATCTTCGGATTTTCTTTTTTATTTTCAGATTTTGGGAATTTCAAATTCTCTGATTTTTGAATTTCGGAATTTTCAAACTTCAGAATTTTCGGATTTCCAACTTTTCGAATTGACGAATTTTTGGATTTCCGAATTTTCAAACTGCTGAATTTTCGGATTTCCAACTTTTCGAATTGACGAATTTTTGGATTTCCGAATCTTCGAATTTACGAATTTTTGGATTTCCAAATTTTCAAACTTCTGAAGTTTCGGATTTCCAACTTTTCGAATTTACGAATTTTTGGATTTCTGAATTTTCGAATTTACGAGTTTCTGAAAAAAAACAAAAAAAAAAACGAATGAGATGAAAATTAACAAATTTTTCGGCAGTGCACATATCTAAGTAAAACTGCTATAGGGCAGTCAGCAAGTCGTTAATTTCTCTATGTTACAAAGGATAATGGAAAAATCAGCTTGGCCATGTGCAGTTTACTGCTTCCTTTTCTGAATTCAATGTACATAGAGAGTCAATGTATACAGGCAAGCCCCCCTGCCAGTCAGCAAAGTGCAGCTAACAGCAGCCTCAGGAGAGAATCAGAGCAAGCAGGAAGATTTGTGTGAATCCTTGATCCACACAGCTAAATTGCAGGAACAGGATCTTACAATGGATTTTAATTATGAACACATAATTGAATTTAATTGTGGTAATTTCTGAATGAGGAAGATAAATGTTAATTAAAAATCCTTTATGAGCATAGGAAGAATCTACACCTTTTTTTTTTCCCCCCAGAGATGGATGAATAAATGATTAATTTCCAGTTCTACAATAACTCAGAGCTTCATATCTTTACAGAAACCTGCTGGCCAACCCTTTCAACTGCAACTGCCAGCTGGCCTGGCTCGGGGATTGGCTGAGAAGGAGGAAGATCGTAACGGGAAACCCTCGCTGCCAGAACCCGGACTTCCTGCGCCAGATCCCGCTGCAGGATGTGGCCTTCCCTGACTTCAGATGCGAAGAAGGTTTGTTGTCAGATACACAATATTGTCAAAAGTATTGGGACGCCTGCCTTCACATGCACATGAACTTTAATGGCATCCCCAGTCTTAGTCTGTAGGGTTCAATATTGAGTTGGCCCACCCTTTGCAGCAATAACAGCTTCAACTCTTCTGGGAAGGCTGTCCACAAGGTTTAGGAGTGTCTATGGGAATGTTTGACCATTCTTCCAGAAGAGCATTTGTGAGGTCAGGCGCTGATGTTGGATGAGAAGGCCTGGCTCACAGTTTCCACTCTAATTCATCCCAAAGGTGTTCTATTGGGTTGAGGTCAGGACTCTGTGCAGGCCAGTCAAGTTCCTACACCACAATCTCGCTCATCCATGTCTTTATGGACCTTGCTTTGTGCAGTGGTGGGCAGTCATGTTGGAACAGGAAGGGGCCATCCCCAAACTCTTCCCACAAAGTTGGGAGCATGAAATTGTCCAAAATGTCTTGGTATTCTAACACCTTAAGAGTTCACTTTACTGGAACTAAGGGGCCAAGCCCAACCCCTGAAAAACAACCCCACGCCATAATCCCCCCTCCACCAAATGATTTGGATCACTGCACAAAGCAAGGTCCCTAAAGACATGGATGAGCGAGTTTGGGGTGGAGGAACTTGACTGGTCTGCACAGAGTCCTGACCTCAACCCGATAGAACCCCTTTGGGATGAATTAGAGCGGAGTCTGTGAGCCAGGCCTTCTCATCCAACATCAGTGTCTGACCTCACAAATGCACTTCTGGAAGAACGGTCAAACATTCCCATAGACACCCCTAAACCTTGTGGACGGCCTTCCCAGAAGAGGTGAAGCTGTTATAGCTGCAAAGGGTGGGCCAGCCCAATATTGAACCCTACAGACTAAGACTGGGATGCCATTAAAGTTCATGTGCGTGTAAAGGCAGGTGTCCCAATACTTTTGACAATATAGTGTGTTAGCTGCTTGTATTAAAGTGGGAGTAAACTCCCTTATATGATGTTTACCTATAGGTACAGCAAACATCTTCTATATGTGAATAACAAAAAACAAGCTGATGATGGTGTGTGTACCATGTTATAAATAATTGTGTGATGGCTGCCCCTTTAAATTTGACAAATCACCATAAAACTCAATGCAAACAAATTTGTAAAGGAAATGGCTTAAAGTGGTAGTAAACCCAAACAGTTTAAAAGCCAATTACTTTTCCGGCACGTGCCGGAAATGTAACACTCCCGTTGGTTGTGCTCTAAACCAAACTGTCAAACCATCCAATGGCTGATGTCATAGCTGATCACATGGGCAGCATCATGGCAGTTGTAGATTAAACAGAGGCCAAGATGGCAGCTTCCTTGGCTGAAAAGGATAGGCGGGTTTACTACCACTTTAAGTACTTATGAAATGATCGTGCAATCAAAACATTAATGAATAAACTGTATAAATGAATAATCAATGGTCCATAGTGACAGTCCCAACACCATTGAATGCCTTAGGTGTGACGTTTCCTCCGCAAACCACGCTGCACCACGGGTGCTGAATACATAGGTGGCCACTCACCGGACAATTCTGACCACTTTTTAGGGTAGGTCAAACAACCTGTGTGTGTGCACCTTGTGATCCTGGGTTCAAGTCTCTCCACTTTCCTGCCCTCCAATAGGACTACAGATGTAACGGACAAACTCCACCAAACATACAAAACAGGAGCTTTGTAAATTAGCCATGCAATATATCCACTCACATTTATTTGTACCATGTATGGGGGGCCATTAAGAATTATTGGCACCCGTGCACATCTGCAAAAGGCAACGCATTTTTTTTTGTGGGATGCGGGAAAATGTATGATTTTGCATGCATTACCGCACTGCACCTTTATGCCCTAAAATGTAGTTTGTGAGTTCAGTGGTCTGTATGTTGTAAATCCCCCCCCCCCAGATCCCCCTCCTAGTACAAATCCCCCCTCAGTCCTCCTAAATCTCCTCCCCCGTTCAAATGCCCCTCCTAGCACAAAACCTCATCCCACAACATCCCTCTCATTATTACAGGGGTAGTGACCAACGCAAAGAGGAGGAGAGAGCCGAAAGGAGGTGTAGGCTGTGCTCTACCCCCCCCCCCCAACCCCTTCCCAGCAGTCTGGGGAGGGGATAGGGGGCGGTAGTGAAACCCTGTAGACTGCAATTTGTGAGCGCTCCATGTTAACTCCTCTACACAGGCAGGAGGGAAGAAAGAGCACGGCCTGCACCTCCTCCCGTCCCTCTCCTCCTCTCTGTTGCTTTCTGTACTCCTATTGGCAACGCAGAAGGCTGTCCGATTTGTCATTAGCAACCAATGATGTAAATGGATGGTGGGATGCAAGTGGGCAGCCCTCAAAGCATTCGGGGTTGCCGACAGGAGTACAGACAGCAGCAGAGTGGAGAAGAGAGCTGGAAGGAGGTGCAGGCTGTGCTCTCTCCCTCCTGCCTGTAAACAGTTAACATATATTAAGTTATTTTGTCCCTTTGCCGCGACATGCTGAAATGGGAAACGCTGGTGTACAGTACCTAGGGGGGAAATGGACAGCAGTAAAAACTTCACCGTTTCTAAGAATTCTTTATTTTATTCAGCGCTAAAAATAAAGGCACCCTTTAATGTCTCTACATAATGCTGTCTTTTGTTTGACAGGTCAGGAGGAGCTGAGTTGTGCTCCGCAGCCTCTGTGTCCCCAGGAATGCACCTGTCTGGACACCGTCGTCCGCTGCAGCAACAAACACCTATTGTCACTGCCAAAGGGTATCCCGAAGAACGTCACCGAACTGTAAGCATCATTCCAGCAGTCCTATAAAGGAAACCTGTGCCAATGGAAATATGTAGGTTGCCGTTGCTAAATTATCCTTCTGCAGATGCTAGTTGCCTGGTTGTCATGCTAATCCAGTCAATACTTTTTGAGTCCTGCCTTAGCAGAAGAATGCAAATCAAGAGTTACTTAAAGCTGAATGCCAGGCAATAAACCCTTGCAGTGGGGAGGTGGACTATTACCTGCCTATTGTGCAAAAGGGATGATGAATAAGATATCCTGGCACCTGCACACCATTTCTGGTCATAGAATAAGCAGATAAAAGCAGCCTGAGCTGCACACCCCCAACGCATTTCGCCACACCCCCGGAGTTTATCAACCTCCGCGATTAAGCCCTGGGGTCGGGACGGGACGAAACTCGTTGGGGACATGGCTTGGATGGAGAAAGCTCAGGCTGCTTTTATCTGCTGGTTCTATGACCAGGAAGGGTGTGTGGCTGCCGGAATATCTCTTCAACTCTTCAGTGTGCCGGCCCACTCCAAGCCTGCACCCTCACAGCGGCTTCCCTCCTATAGGATTATGATCCCCTGAGTGGGGCCCCTAAGCAATTCAGATGATAAATAAGGCTATATACTTACCTTATTCCTAGCCCCAACAGGTCTCCTTCTCTACCTGTGACCGTTCCCCCAAAAATCTCCAGCTCCAGTTGACATCACACCGTACACTACTAGAGGACCCCAGGGCCCAACTACTCTCCAGGTCAGTGACTTAAACAGCCATGCAACTGCCATTTTTAGAAAGGGACCGATGATGGCAACCTACCTATTTCTACCAGTACAGGTTTCCCATAAGTGCACACATATACGGAGCAAACACTGCAACCCATTACAAATGACAATCTTTCTAAGTTCAGATTTAATTTGCTGCCCGCTCGCTCCTTGTCAGTGACTTAGCATTGAAGCCAAAAACAGCCATGCAACTGCCATTTTTAGAAAAGGGACGATGATGGCAACCTACCTATTTCTACCAGTACAGGTTTCCCATAAGTGCACACATATACGGAGCAACCGATGCAACCCATTACCAGGGGCAATCTTTTTAAGTTCAGATTTAATTTGCTGCCCGCTTGCTCCTTGTCAGTGACTTAGCATTGAAGCCAAAAACAGCCATGCAACTGTCATTTTTTAGAAAGGGACCGATGATGGCACCCTACCTATTTCTTCCAGTACTGGTTTCCCATAAGTGCACACATATACGGAGCAACCAATGCAACCCATTCCAAGGGTCAATATTTCTAAGTTCAGATTTAATTTGCTGCACGCTCGCTCAAGGCCAGTGATTTAGCATTGAAACCAGAAACAGCCAAGCAACTGCCATTTTTAGAAGGAGACCAACAATGGAGACCTACCTATTTTCTACCAGTACAGGTTTCCCATAAGTGCACATGTCGAGCAACCACTGCAAGGGTCAATCTTTTTTCAGTTTAGATTTAATTTGCTTTCTGCTCGCTCAAGGCCAGTAACTTAGCATTGAAGCCAGAAACAGCCAAACAACTTCCATTTTTAGAAGAAGACCGTCAATGGCAACCTACCTATTTCTACCAGTACAGGTTTCCCATAAGTGCACACATGTCAAACAACCACTGCGAGGGTCAATCTTTTTAAGTTCAGATTTATTTGTGAGTCGGAGCAACTGCCATTTTTAGAGACCGAAGATGGCAACCAACCTATTTCTGCCAGTACAGGTTTTCCCAAAGTGCATACATGCAGAGCAACCACTGCAAGGGTCAATCTTTTTAAGTTTAGATTTAATTTGCTTTCTGCTCGCTCAAGGCCAGTAACTTAGCATTGAAGCCAGAAACAGCCAAACAACTGCCATTTTTAGAACGAGACCGATGATGGCAACCTACCTATTTCTGCCAGTACAGGTTTACCCATAAGTGCATACATGCAGAGCAACCATTGCAAGGGTCAACCTTTTTTTTTGCCGAATTTCAGATTTAATTTGCTGCCTGCTCACTCCAGGTCAGTGACTTAAACAGCCATGCAACTGCCATTTTTAGAAAGGGACCGATGATGGCAACCTACCTGTTTTTACCAGTACAGGTTTCCCATAAGTGCACACATATACGGAGCAACCAATGCAACCCATTACAAGGGTCAATCTTTCTACATTCAGATTTAATTAGCTGCCTGCTCGCTCAAGGTCAGTGACTTAGCATTGAAGCCAGAAACAGCCAAGCAACTGACATTTTTAGAAGTAGACTGACAATGGCAACCTAACTGCCAGTGCAGGTTTCCCATAAGTGCACACACGTGGAGCAACCAATCATTTCATTTAATCTGATATATGAAGGGTCTTTTTTTATCCCCCTAGGATCCACTTAGCCTCTCACTTTAATTTTCTGGGCTCCCCCCAGCAGCAGAAATGGAGATACTGACTGGGAGGGACCCTTCATACATGGGGCTCATTTCCCATTCTGATGCGGAGGGATGAAAGATGAGATCCGGTTCCAATGTTCCCTCTAATGTTGCTCTTACTGCATATAATCTTCTGCATTTATCATTCATCTGAAGGAAGAACTGTTCTTTGTCCCCGCACAGCCGCCAGCAGGTGGAAAATGACAGTTGGAGAATGAATGCTTGAATCTGATTACCAGCAGTGGAGCAACAGGGAATAGTTATTAAGAAAATATCCAGTGATGCCAACTTGTCTAATATATGCAACGACACGCACATAGAAAAAGCTCGCTAGAATGTTGATTTTCAATAACTTTTTATTACAAGGAGCTCTGAATTATGATGGGGCTCATAAAAAGCGGAGCTTTGTTCACATTTGCTCAAAATACTGACGCTGAACAAACAAGCCTATAGAATGAATGTACGTTGTTTGACGCGCATTTAGCAAGCGTTAAAAATGCTCTCCAAATGCCCGCGCCACGCTTGATATGCGTTTTTTTCTAACAAGGCCTAACATACCGTAAACGCATGCCAGTGCATTTATGGTGCGTTATAGTAGACTTCAATGGAAGGAGTTGAGATGCTTCGGCTCTTTCCAAACCCGACATGGAGCTTATTTTTGAAGCGCAGTAGAGCGACGCAAACATTTTGATAATGTGAATAGCTCTATGCGTGGCCTTATTATCAATTGCAGAATGCTTTACTAGACGTTTGAGGAGCGTTAAATGCGTGCCCTAAATGCCACTGTAAACAGGGCATAAGAATAGATTGTAGAGCGGGGAAAATTAACCATTTTTGATACATTTTATACATCATTTGCCAAAAATAGCTAAAGAGCTACATTGTCACTATTTATTTATTAAAGGCAACAATATAGCGCCAACACTTTACACAGCGCTTTATATACTGTACATTCATATGCATCTTCGCCCTCAAGGAGCTTACAGTCAAAAGTTGGTCATACCCTACAAACGGTTATTGTGTGTATAAGGCAGCCGTGTGATCCAGACAGAGGGAGGCAGAAAGCTACAGCATTGTGTGTATAAGGCAGCCATGTGATCCAGGGGAAGGCGGGTAGAGAGCCGGAGCATTGTGTGTATAAGGCAGCAGTGTGATCCAGGGAGAGGGGGGCAGAGAGGAAAGCCAGAGCATTGTGTGTATAAGGCAGCAGTGTGATCCTGCGAGAGGGGGGCAGAAAGCCAGAGCATTGTGTGTATAAGGCAGCAGTGTGATCCTGCGAGAGGGGGGCAGAAAGCCAGAGCATTGTGTGTATAAGGCAGCAGTGTGATCCTGCGAGAGGGGGGCAGAAAGCCAGAGCATTATGTGTATAAGGCAGGAGTGTGTTCCTGCGAGAGGGGGGCAGAAAGCTGGAGCATTGTGTGTATAAGGCAGCAGTGTGATCCAGGGAGA
>BLSH010106274.1:766272-782105 GCA_018402905.1 Glandirana rugosa
CTACCAGTATTTGACGTCTGTACCATGTCCTCTGTCCCATCTCCTGTACTACGTCCGCAGTCTCTGACCGTATCCTGTACTATGTCCGCAGTCTGTGACCGTATCTTGTACTATGTCTGCAGTCTCTGACCATCTCCTGTACTATGTTCACAGTCTCTGACCGTCTCCTGTACCATGTCTGCAGTCTCGGACTGTCTCCTGTACCATGTCTGCAGTTTATGACCATTTCCTGGATCATGTCTGCAGTCTCCGACCATCTCGTGTATCACGTCTGCAGTCTCTGACCATCTCCTGGATCATGTCTGCAGTCTCTGACCATCTCCTGTACTACGTCTGCAGTGTCTGACCGTGATAATGTAATTATGACATTGTCAAAAAGGGGCAGAGCATGGATGACCTTGAAATTATGCCCCCCCCCCCTGGAAAAAGTTCTGCGGACGCCCATGCATACAGCATACATCACTTCCGGTTTCCCCAGATCTAAACAGCGCCATTTTAAATAGCCAAAGCATCTGAAGACACCAATCTTGGTTTGATCAGATGCAGAGGAGACAGATAGAGTCTAATAGACCCCAGAGCACTACATAAAGAGTACCGGTCACTGCCTATTGCTATCACAGGGAAAATGTATATTCTCTTTATTTTCTCATTTTTTTAATAAATTAAAAAAAATGAAAGCCACGGTGTAAAAATAAATACAGAAATAACTAAAAAAACATTTTTTAATGTGCCCCCATCCCCTTGTGCTCGCACGCAAAGGCAAACGCACACGCCGGTCCCACACACATGCAAACAGCGATCCTCCCACACATGTGAGGTATCACCATTAGCGTCAGATAGTGGGCAGTAATTAAAGCACCAGACCTCCTCTGTAAATCTAAAGTGGTGACCTGTAAAGGCTTTTAAAGTGTCGCCTATGGATAGTTACGTTGTTTGTCGCCACTGCACGGGCGTACGCAATTTTAGAGCATGACATGCTTGGCATGCATTTACTTGGTGTAACATCATCTTTTATATTTTACCGAACAATTGGGTAATATCTTGGGGGTCACTTACTAAAATAGACGGTGCACTTTGCAATGTACAATTGCCCTTTGCAAGTGCAGTTGCTCCAGAGCTTAGTAAATCAGGTAAGGCTTCACTTTGCAAAGAATATCCAATCATGTGCAAGGAAATTTTTTTTAAAAAAAGCATTCTTGCTTGCACATGATTGGATGATGGAAATCAGCAGAGTTTCTGCTCAGTTACTAAGCACTGGGGCAACTGCACTTGCAGAGTGCACAGTCTTTTAGTAAATCAACCCCTTTGTGTTTTTGTGCATTGAAATTCAAAAAAAAAGTAGACATACACCGATACCATTTTTTTTTTTACAACAAGTACCGATACTTTTTTTTAGTACTCGCCGATACCAATTACTGATACCTACCGTAACTGTTTTGTTCACACTTCAGAAAGATACAAAAAGAAACAATGTTTCTCTTTATCTTTCTGTTTCAGCGGCTGAGCGATGTTGTTGATAAACATTGGCTGGCTGCTTTTTTTTTGACTGCTCCAATTGCCAGACTTCTTTAAAGTCAGTGAGCCAATGAGGAAGGAGAGGGAGCAGGACCAGGCCATGGCTCCATGTCTGAATGGACACAGAGAGCTGTGACTCGACTCAACAAGAGGGAGGGGCAAGGAGCACCGAAGAGGAGGATCGGGGCTGCTCTGTGCAAAACCATTACACAGAGCAGGTAAGTATAACTCAATTGTTATTTTTAACAAAAAAAAGCAAGACTTTAGTATCACTTTAAGGTCACAGCACCCCTGCTCCGTTAAAACCGATAATTGGCAGCTTTTTTTTTTTTTTTACATTTCAGCTGTCGGTGGGGGTATCCCACTGGACAAACTGAAAGAACTGAGCCTGAAAGTATCGGTTTCAGGTATCGGTGCATTTGCATGATACACCATACTCATGCAAATGCTTATTATCGGCACCGATACCGGTATCGGTGCAACCCTAAAAATAAGCGTTTTCTTTTTCCAAAAAATCTTGTGTTTGAAAATCCTTTGCGCAAATACCATTTCACATTAAAACATTGCAACACCCACCAATGTATTCTCTAGGGCCTCTGCCTTAAAAAATATAGCATGTTTGGGGGTTCTCAGTAATTTTCTAGCAAAAAATACTGATTGTTACATTTCAGCAAAAAGTGCCGGAAAAGGCCTGGAGCCGAAGTGGTAGCAAAAATAGACAAATTTAAGAGACATTGCTGGGGGGTCTCCACCATTAACACTTGGGTGTGCGCATAGTCGGATGATTTTAGAGGCATTTTTTGCATGACCTGTAGAGCCGGAGTCACAAATTTTTTGGTCCCATCGACTTTTAACCACTACCAAACCGCCCGCCGTTGATATACGTTGGTCCTTTGTTATATTCCGTTGATATGGCAGCAGATAGCTGCCATAACCCTGGTATTTTTCACCACGGCGGATAGGCCGCTTTGAGATAAAAGTGGTTTTCAAGGCGGATTCACCCGGAGATCACTTTTATCGGTGGCGGGAGAGGTATTCCCCCCCCCCCCCCAGCCACATCCTGGTTGTGTCTTCTGCTTACCAGATCCTTTGGTAGCGCCAGAGACGATCCGGTCCTTTTCCCTGATGGGCAAGAAGTCGAGTGAGGACATGATAGCCCCCACTTGGCTCTATGCCCTTGGAGGACCGGAGCGATGTCAAACGTCACTTCCGCCCTCTGGCCTTATGCTGCATTCTTCGCAATTTTACCACGATTTTGCCGCGATCTTTACAGAAATTTTACCACGATTTTGCCGCGATTTTGTACAGGTCAAAAGGTCACCAATGTAAAAAGCAGAAAAACGCCCAAATCTGCCTGAAAAAATATCTCCAGAACTTGTTTGAGCTTCAGGTGTTTCAGGCCTTTGGCTTCAGGCGTTTTGGAGTGGAAATGTCAACCATTTCCATAGAGAATCATTGATTTTTTTCCCCTCCAGCGTTTTGTAGCTTCAGGTTTCAAGGTACAAAACTCTCAGATGTGAATGGGGCCTAAAAGTGACCATATTTTTTTTTTTTTGCTTTTAATTGTAAATGGGAGGTCTTTTTGACCCCAGATCTCACATTAAAGAGGTCCTGTCATGCTTTTTTTATATTACAAGGGATGTTTACATTCCTTGTAATAGGAATAAAATAGGAATAAAAGTGATCCAAATTTTTTTTTTTAAAGGGACAGTGTAAAAATTAAAAAAAAAGAAAAAAAAAATTCAAAGTGCCCCGTCCCTCCCAGCTCGCGCGCAGAAGCGAACGCATACGGAAATCGCACCCATATATGAAAACGGTGTTCAAACCACACATGTGAGGTATCTCCGTGATCATTAGAGCGAGAGCAATAATTCTAGTACAAGACCTCCTCTGTAACTCAAAACTGGTAACCTGTAGACATTTTTAAACGTCGCCTATAGAGATTTTTAAGTGCCAAAGTTTGTCGCCATTCCACAAGCGGTTGAAATTTTGAAGCATGACATGTTGATTATCAATTTACTCGCCGTAATATTATCTTTCACAATATAGAAAAAAATTGGACTAACTTTACTGTCTCCTTCTTTTTTAATTCAAAAAAGTGTATTTTTTCTAAAAAAAAAATAATTTGTTTGTAAGACCGCTGTGCAAATAGAGTGTGACATAAAGTATTGCAACAATCTCCATCTTATTCTCTAGGGTGTCTGAAAAAAATATATTTATTGTTTGGGGGTTCTAAGTAATTTTCTAGCAAAAAAAAAGATTTTAACTTGTAAACAGGGGCGTAACTGCAGGGGTTGCAATTGCAACCGGCCCCATGCTCCGGGGGTCCCGGCAGCCTCCCCTGTACACCTGGATAGGAGGGATGGCGGGGGGCGGCATTTAGAGGAACCATTCTCCTCCATTTTCCTCCTAATGCAGGTGATTGGTTCCTCTATATGCTGCCCCCGCTGCCCCTCCTATCCAGTTTGTCTTCTGCTGTTCCCAGGGTCCGTGTGCTCCCCTGGTCCCCCCCACCGAGCTGCTGTCTTCCCCCCTCCTCTCTCCTGCCAGCTGCTGTAGAAGATGAGTCATGATGGAGAGATGGGAACGGGTCGGTAAATTTGTCATTTACCAGCTCCTTCCTTTTCTGAATGGACAGAGTCAATGATTGGTAGCAATTGGTTCATTCATAACGGAAGCATAGTAAACAGTTTTTACTATACTTCCGTTTCTAAATGAATGGGAGGCTCGGGACACAGCTATTAATTTATTCGGTGGGACCGTAATAAAGGGACCCGCAACGGGAGTAAAGGGCCCCAGGATCGGCGTGAAGAGGGAAGGGCCCTGGCCAGGGGTCATGGGGGGGGCCTTCATAATTTCTTGCACCGGGGCCCTGAAGGTTCTCGTTACGCCTCTGCTTGTAAACAACAAGTGTCAAAAATAGGCTTGGTCCTTAAGTGCTTAAATGGGGGCGCCTGAAGATCCAGGTAAACATGCATTTTTCAGGTGCTCCCTTTAAAGTCTATGGGGCCAAAAAACACGCAATTCTGCCCCGAAGGAGCTCATGGACTTTTTTGAGCTTCACATGATATCTGATGGGCAACCCAACGCTCAGGTGTGAATAGGTCCCTTGAGAATAATGGAATTCTTCATCTAAAGTGTTGTCACTCTTCAGCGATCAGTCAGGTGTGAATGGAGGAGGACGTGATCCTCAGATAAGCCTGGAGGGCTTCTGCGTCCTCTGGAAGCTGAGCTCCGGATCTTGTTACACTGATATTCTGTACCATTGTATCTCATGTAATCCAGGTAGGGATGGAGAATGTTACATGTTACTAATTGTGCTGATCTCTCTGATTTTACAGAGACCTGAGCAACAACAAGATCAGCTCCCTCTGCAATTCGTCCTTCACCAACATGAGCCAACTCACCACATTGTAAGTTCACGTCTGGTGATCATTACTTATGTTCCTCTGCTTTTATTACCTGCAGGTGATACAAACCTTCTCATTGTAAGAGAGAAGAGCAGTGAGGCCATATATACAGTATATAGGACCAGCTATATGGGTGTGTGTATATAGATAGATAGATATATAGATATATATACATATATATACAGTCACCGACCACTTTATTAGGTACACCTGTTCAATTGTTTGGTAACACAAAAATATCCAGTGAGCGGAAGTTGTGTGGAGGAAAATGCCTTGTTGTCAGAGGTCAGAGGAGAATGGGCAGACTGGTTCCAGATGATAGAAAGGCAACAGTAACTCAAATAATCACTCGTTACACCCAAGTTATGCAGAATACCATCTCTGAATGCACAACACATCCAACCTTGAAGCAGATGGGCTACAGCAGCAGAAGACCACGCCGGGTGCCACTCCTGCCAGCTAAGAACAGGAAACTGAGGCTACAGTTGGCACAGATCACCAAAATTGGACATTAAAAGATTGGAAAAACGTTGCATGGTCTGAGGAGTCTGGATTTCAGCTGAGACATTCAGATGGTGGGGTCAGAATTTGGCGCATGGATCCATCCTGCCTTGTATCACCGCTTCAGGCTGCTGGTGGGGGTGGTGTAATGGTGTGGGGGATATTTTCTTGGCACACTTTGGGCCCCTTAGTACCAACTGAGCATGGTTTAAACGCCACGGCCTACCTGAGTATTGTTGCTGACCATGTCCATCCCTTTATGACTGCAGTGTCCCCATCTTCTGATGGCTCCTTCCAGCAGGATAATGCCTGGACAATGAGGTCACTGCACTCCAATGGCCTCCACACTCCCCACATCTCATCCAATAGAGACCCTTTGGGATGTGGTGGAACGGGAGATTGGCATCATGGATGTGCAGCAGACAAATCTGCAGCAACCGTGTGATGCTATCATTGTCACTATGGACCAAAATCTCTAAAGGAATGTCTCCATCACCATGTTGAATCTCTGCCACGAAGAATGAAGGTAAAAGGGGTCCAACCTTGGACTAGTAGGTGGACCTAATAAAATAGCCGGTGGGTGTATTTTAATGTAACTTTCTCTTTTTGAACTCTCAGGAGCACAAGTTGGCAAAAACGCCATTCTAGCAAATGTGCAAAATTCCAAAAGATTCACTTTCTCTCCATAATGGCTGTAGAAGAGCCAACCATCAATGTCAAATGTACTGTATGGGAGTTTCTGTTCATGTATGGCCGATGAGTGTAGCTATACCTTTGTGAGTCATCAGATGATCCAAGGAGAAGTCATCAGCGGTCTTAGATCACTGTGTCTGGGATAGTCCAGAGCAGCCTGGGGCTCCCTATTCTTTGAGGAACTAGAAATTGTATTGTGTTGAAGATAACAGGGCATGCTGGAACCTATGTATGTCCTACAGGAATGTATGTGGCACAACCAGAAAAAAACACCTCTTGTGTGATAGTCTAGTAACAGTTCTTTGTGTACAGCTGCTTCTTAACAAGGGATAGGGACGTGCCAAGCCTTGCTGCTCTCTCAGGACTGGGGGAGCCCCATAACCACTCTACGAAAACACAAACAAAGAGGGCACACCAGCCTAGTGCATTATCCCATTCGCCATTTATTAATAATCCACAAATAGATATGCTCACAAATTACATGGTAAAAACAGTACATCAAGATAGGCATCCGTATCAAGGGTGCACCCCATCTTGTTTGTGCTTTCGTAGATATTTACAAAGAGCTGACAATTTAAGTAGAGCTTTACATACTGTCCATTCACATCTCTGCCCTCAAGGAGCCTACACTCTAAGGTCAGATATAGTGAATGCAGGGTCCTGGGGAGAGCAGATATAGTGACTGCAGGCTCCTGGGGAGAGCAGATATAGTGACTGCAGACTCCTGGGGAGAGCAGATATAGTGACTGCAGGCTCCTGGGGAGAGCAGATATAGTGACTGCAGGGTCCTGGGGAGAGCAGATATAGTGACTGCAGGCTCCTGGGGAGAGCAGATATAGTGACTGCAGGCTCCTGGGGAGAGCAGATATAGTGACTGCATGCTCCTGGGGAGAGCAGATATAGTGACTTCATGCTCCTGGGGAGACCAGATATAGTGACTGCAGGGTCCTGGGGAGAGCAGATATAGTGACTGCAGGCTCATGGGGAGAGCAGATATAGTGACTGCAGGCTCCTGGGGAGAGCAGATATAGTGACTGCAGGCTCCTGGGGAGACCAGTTATAGTGAATGCACTATATATATTATAAGCTTACCCATACCTCCCAACTTCTTGAGATTGGAACGAGGGACACCTATTAGCAAAAGTATGTTGGCACAGGACACACCCCCTGCCATGCCCGCTTAAAGGAGAATTATACAAAAAAAGGGATTATTTAAATCCACAGATGCTGTTTTTGACCACCACTATTCCTTTATACTGGCTTTTGAAATGTACAAATGCAGCAATTTAGAAATTGTGTGAAAGGTTTAGCACTGGGAAACACTTTTTGAAAGATAAAAAGTGCATTTTATATACAACTATAGAGATCAGACCAAAATGAGGGACAAATGAGGAGGAAAGAGGGACAGAGGGGCATTGTTCTGAATGAGGGGCAGTCCCTCAAAATCAGGGACAGTTGGGAGCTATGGCTTTCCCATAGGTAAAATTAAAAGATGGAAGTTTATGACCACTGATTGAAGTCCAAACATAACTGCATTATGGCCACTAGATGGAGCTGATGGTCACTGGAAATGTCTGGTATTGTCTTCAGCTCCAACTAGTGGCCATATTGCGGTCTTTCCTCAAACCTTTCTATTTTTAATGAATGAAAAACATTTGACTGGATTGAAAATAATCCGCTAATTTTCATAAATTAATGCACATGCAGCATCCCAGCTCTGTAATTTAATTTTTTTTACATTTTTATAAACACGCCCAAATTCTGCAGCAAAAATGAGTTTGCCTTCTAGATTTCTAGAAGAATGAGAATGCGTTGTTTGGTTGAGCTACGTAGGAGAAGTCAGTATGCTACCAAAAGTTATTATCTGCTTGCTTTTATCCCACCAGGATCCTGAGTTACAATTCTCTGCGCTGTATTCCTCCTCTGGCTTTTGAGGGACTGCGATCCCTGCGGCTTCTGTAAGTTATGGCATTGCGTTTGTTGTGTTGGGTGTCCCTCCTGTGCCCGTGTTGGGCACTCTCGCCCCGTGCCGCGAATGAAATGCTAATACTGATTATCTGCTCCAGGTCCGTCCACGGGAACGACATCTCCAGCCTGCCAGAAGGAATCTTTTCTGATGTCACCTCTCTGTCTCACCTGTAAGTATATCTGCAAGGGGCGCAGCTTCTCATTATTTTCAATGTTGGAAACCTTCTATAGCAAGAACCGGGGGGAGAGGGAGGCTCTTTCGGTGGGGGGAGACAGTTGACATTAACAGTTGGAATTTAGTCAAGTTTACTTTAGACATTATTCTCCAAATTACACAAAGATCCCTGATCCACGCTCAAATCCTGAGCATTATATATATAATAGGATCACATTGTAAGCCCGCCTATACCTTGGGGAAAAATAAGAATATTGTCTCACTCTGAAATTCGCTACATTAAATACACTATATTACCAAAAGTATTGGGACACCTGCCTTTACACGGACATGAACTTTAATGGCGTCCCAGTCTTAGTCTGTAGGGTTCAATATTGAGTTGGCCCACCCTTTGCAGCTATAACAGCTTCAGCTCTTCTGGGAAGGCTGTCCACAAGGTTTAGGAGTGTCTATGGGAATGTTTGACCATTCTTCCAGAAGAGCATTTGTGAGGTCAGGCACTGATGTTGGAGTCTCCTCTCTAATTCATCTCAAAGGTGTTCCATCGGGTTGAAGTCAGGCCAGCCAGTTCCTCCACCCCAAACTCGCTCATCCATGTCTTTATGGACCTTGCTGCGTGCACTGGTGTGCAGTCATGTTGAACCTTGTGCTCCGGTCCTCCTGACCATCTAACATGGCTTATGGCTATCTTATGTCGGCTCTCTTTCTGGCAGTTCCGGCCTTCAGGCTTGGACCCTCTGTCTGTTCTATCATAGACTTCATACTTGTGGCTGCTTCCTTGCAACCACAGACTCCAAAGCTTGACTGGAAAGCACTTCCTCTGTACCCTCATTTTGTTAAATGTGTGGATATCAACATGGGGGCTAATGACACAGTGAGTTGCATGGTGCCACCAATAGCAACTCAAACATGGTGCTATGCATTTATCAAGGCACATGTGTTAATGTTCATAGAGTAATTCTAGGGTGAACCTCCCTGACTTGGGGCTCCCTGCTTGTCCAGAAATTGATTTGAGCATTTATAAAGTTCACCAGTGTGGTATGGGTGACTTTTATGGCTGCAGAACCACTCAGGTTATAAAAAGGGGACAAAGTGAACTGTGTGGCAAGGTGAGGGCACAATTCAGATTCTATGGGTAGTGTTCAACTATTGAGTTGGATGGTGGTAGCAACTCAAACATGGTGCTATGCATTTATCAAGGCACATGTGTTAATGTTCATAGAGTAATTCTAGGGTGAACCTCCCTGACTTGGGGCTCCCTACTTGTCCAGAAAATTATTTGAGCATTTCACCTTGGGAGTAACATTATAGAGAAGGGAGAAAGGAAAGTGTGAACCAGTAGGAAAGGGCAAAGGTGAAGAGGAAAAAGAGAGACAAGGGGTAAAGAAGAGAGGGTAGGGGGTGACAGGATATGGGGGTCGAATTGCCATCATGGCATGTCCTTTATGGTTGCAAAATTGCTCATGTTCTAAGAGGTGGGAAAAGTGATTTTTTTTTTTTTTTTTTTTTTTATGGTGAGGTGAAGGTATGAGTTGCATTCTATGTAGTGTCCACCAATTATTATGTACAATGGCATTGGGGCTACATCCTGTCCACAAAATGATTTAAGCATCTATAAAGTTTGCCAGCATTGGATGAGTGACTTTTATGGCTGCAGAATCACTCATGTTATAAGATGGAAGTGAACTGTGCGGCGAGGTGAAGGCACAAGTTGGATTTTATTGGTAGTGTCCACCAACTATTGGGTTGGGTGGCGGTGGGGCTACCTGCTTGTACAGAAAATGAAATCAAGCATTTATAAAGTTTGCCAGCATTGGATGAGTGACTTTTATGGCTGCAGAATCACTCATGTTATAAGATGGAAGTGAACTGTGCGGCGAGGTGAAGGCACAAGTTGGATTCTATTGGTAGTGTCCACCAACTATTGGGTTGGGCGGCGGTGGGGCTACCTGCTTGTACAGAAAATGAAATCAAGCATTTATAAAGTTTGCCAGCATGGTATGATTGATTTTAATGGCTGTTAGAATCACTCATGTTATCAGATGGGGACAAAGTGAACTGTGTGGTGATATGAGAGTATGAGTTGGATTCTATGTGGGGTGTCCACCATTTATTTTGGGTAGGATGACGGTGGAGCTACCTGCTTGTCCAGAAAATGATTGTATGTATTCTTTAAGGAGACATTGAGGGTCTATTAGCCTCCCAATTTCTGCCATGCCCCTTTATGGTTGCAGACTCGCTCATGTTCTAAGAGGCGGGCAAAGTGACCTGCTGTATGCTGAGGTGAAAGTATAAGTTGCATTTGGTTTGTGGTGTCCACCATTTGTTTGGTAGGACGGCATTAGGGGCTACCTGCTTGTCCAGAAAATTATTTGAGCATTTATAAATTTTGCCAGCATGGTATGAATGACTTTTAAGGGTGTGGAATCATTCAGGTTTTAGGATGGGGACAAAGTGAACTGTGTGGCGAGGTGAGGGCACAAGTCAGATCCTATGGGTAGTGCCCATCTTTTGGGTTGTATGGCGGTGGGGCTACCTGCTTGTCCAGAAAATGATATGAGCATTTATAAGGTTCGGCAGCAAGGTATGAATGACTTTTATGGCTGCAGAATCACTCATGTCAGATGGGCACAAAGTGAACTGTGTGGCGAGGTGAGGGCACAAGTTGGATTCTATGGGTAGTGTCCACCAACTATTGAGTTGGATGGCGGCGGGGCTACCTGCTTGTATGTAAAATGAAATTGAGCATTTATAAAGTTTGCCAGCATGATATAACTGTGTGGCGCGGTGAGGGCACAAGTTGGATTGTATTGGTGGTGTCCTCCAACTATTGGGTTGTACGGCGGTGGGGCTACCTGCTTGTACAGAAAACGATTTGAGGATTGATAAACTTTTTGCAGACTTCAGGGATATTCCACGAGAGGGTTGAGGGTGACAAGATGTGGGGGCCCAGTGGCCAGCATGGTACGACTGACCTTTATGGTTGCAGAATCGCTCACGTTCTAAGATGGGGACTAAGTAAATGGTGAGGTGAGGGTATGAGTTGGATTCTCCTGTATGTGTGCTGTCCACCAACTACTGGGTAGGACGGCGGTGGGGTTTGTACAGCTTGCTTGTACAGAAAATGATTTGAGAATTTATAAAGTTATTTGCAGACGCCACTGGGAAATTTCGCCTAGGAAGGTATGTTTCCATAGTTTAAGCACTTTTTTTTATTGGTTTCAGCCTTTAAACATTTGATAGAACATCAGAGAACGTTTAAAGGCGTATCGCCCACTTCACACGGAGTCTACGGCTGATTCAGGATCATACGGGATTAAGGATCCATTTGGTTCTGTTATTAATTGTAGAGACCGTTGTGAAGATGGAAGTGAGCGGCGCCCTTTCACCTCCACCTGTTCTGTTTCGCTTTTTCCTCTGCCTTTGTAGTTTGTATTCATTGAGAATGTTTTTGTGCTTTGGCTCAAGGGAGCGCAGCCAAACCGCTTCTGTCTTTTTTACTCGATCTTTGTTTAATTTGGCGCACGAAAGTAGCTGCTTTCATGCTTAACAAAGACAATTCATCCAACGCCGCAGAGTATCTCCAGGAATTCTTTTCTTTCCAGTGTGATTTATGACGGCTGAGCATACTGTGCCTCACAGCTGTTAAACAAAGGGAAAATAGCAGCGAGGAAGGTGTTTGCAAATGTTAACACTGCCCTGAGCTATTCATTTTTTTTTTCCGCTTGGCTGTTCCAGAGCGCCGCCTAGTGGAGCACTTCTTGTCACAACCTAACAGTCCCAGACAGTGTTGCCAACCGCCAGTAAATTTACTGACAGTTCGTAAAAATCAGTGATTTTTAGAACTGTCTATAAATATCAGGGTCTGATAATTTGTCATGCTGTGCTGACTTTTTAAGTGTAAACCAGGCAAACTACTTGATATGGGTATTGTCAGTGTTTCCATGTTGTGTTTAAAAATCAATTGTCTTAGTTTTTAATAGGAGTTCAGTTATTTTTCAGGTTGCCAGTAAAAAATGTGCTCTGCCAGTAAGATTTTCCATGATTTGCCAGTAAAAAATGCTGCGGGAGGTTGGCAACACTAGTCCCAGATTGATACAAATTCGGAGTTTATCTATCTAATGTGATTTTATACTATCAGGCATTGTACAGCCGTGGCCAAAAGTTTTGAGAATAACACAAATATGAATTTTTTACAGTCTTCTGCTTTAGTGTTTTTAGATCTTTTTGTCAGATGTTACTATGATATACTGAAGTATAATTACAAGCATTTCATAAGTGTCAAAGGCTTTTATTGACAATGATATGAAGTTTAAGCAAAGAGTCAATATTTGCAGCGTTGACCCTTCTTTTTCAAGACCTCTGCAATTCCCCCTCGGCATGTTGTCCATCAACTTCGCTCTGGGCCACAACCTGACTGATGGCCACCCCCATTCTTCCATAATAAATCCTTGGAGTTTGTCAGAATTTCTGGGGTTCTTTTTGTTCACCCACCTCTTGAGGATTGACCACAAGTTCTCAATGGGATTAAGGTCTGGAGAGTTTCCTGCCCATGAACCCAAAAAATCCATGTTTTGTTCCCCAAGCCACTCAGTTATCACTTTAGCCTTATGGCAAGGTGCTCCATCATGCTGGAAAAGGCATTGTTCCTCACCAAATTTTTCTTGGATGGTTGGGAGAAGTTGGATGTTTATGTATCATTCTTTATTCATGGCCATGTTCTTCTTCCCTTGGCTGAGAAGCAACCCCACATATGGATTGTCTCAGGATGCATGACACAGGACTTACCTTTTCTTCTCCAGAGAAAGTTTTTTCCGGATGCCCCAAACAATCGGAAAGGGCATTCATCAGAGATAATGACTTTACCCCAGTCCTCAGCAGTCCAATCCCTGTACCTTTTGCAGAATATCAGTTTGTCCCTGATGTTCTTCCTGGAGAGAAGTGGCTTCTTTGTTGCCCTTCTTGACACCAGGCCATCCTCCAAAAGTCTTCTCCTCACATTGCGTGCCGATGACCTCACACTGCCTGCTGCCATTCCTCACCAATATCTGCACTGGTGGTGCCCCCGATCCCGCAGCTGAATCAACTGTAGTAGACGCTCCTGGCACTTGCTGGACTTTCTTGGGCGCCCTAAAGCCTTCTTCACAAATGCAGTGGAAATGTTTTTCATGAGATTAAGTTCATTTTCATGGCAAAGAGAGACTTTGCAATTAACTGCAATTCATCTGATCGCTCTTCATAACATTCTGGAGAATAAGCAAATTGCCATGATAAAAACGAAGGCAGCAGACTTTGTGAAAATTAATATTTGTGTCATTCTCAAAATGTGTGGCCATGGCTGTATGTCTAAAGCTGTACTGCTGCATTGTACAATATAACGGTCAGGCAGAACTTGGGAAAAAACATTTATGCTGCATCCAAGACGTTCTTTAACCACTTGCTGTCTGGGGAAATTATGACATTTTTCACATGGATATTAAAATCAGCATATTTTGCTAGAAAGTTACTGAGAAACCCCCCAAACATTTTATACATTTTCACAAAGCAGAGGCTCTGGAGAATAAAATGGTGGCTGCTGCAATTTTTTTTTTTATGTCACATGATATTTGTGCAGCCGTTTATCTAACGCAAATTATCAGGAAAAAATACACTTAAAGAGGAAGTAAACCCTGATTGGATTTACTTCCTCTATATTCCCCTGCAAAGTAGAAGCATAATGGGCTACTTACCTGCAAACGAAGCCTGGGACGTCCAGCGATGTCCCCTGTGCTGGCAGCGTCCATCTTCAACCCCTCTTCCTTCTGGGGCCGCGACTCCGGCTCTGTGAATAGCCGGAGTCGCGTGAGGTCACTCCCGCGCATGCGCTCGGGAGCCGCCAGTCACGGCACGATCACAGTGAAGAAACGGCACGGAAGCCGTTTCTTCACTGCGCATTTCCCGAAATGACGTTGGCAACAGCAATATACTGTATGTCTCCTGAACCGTGCAGGTTTGAGAGATATGCAGGGCACCTACAGGTAAGCCTTAATATAGGCTTACCTGTAGGTTAAAGTGGTTGTCAAGGGTTAACAACCACTTTAAGGGCTAAGTTCACCTTAAAAAAAAATATATATATATATAACAAATGCATTTTTTGCAGGTTAAAAAAAAAAGTGCATTTAATATCTTTCTGTCTTGGGAGCCCGTAAAGCATTGGAGCCACGATCACCAGATTGCGGGTGCAATGTCAGGCTCTTGCAGATTGTCAGTACATTGTCTGCCCCGTACCTCCGACACGGGCAGGCAGTTACTGAAGTCCAGGAAGCTCAATGGACGACGAAAGGGCTTACCAGAGCCCTCTCAGTTCATTGAGAACTACAAGCTGCCAGCCGCAATGGCTGATGGTAATTGTAGTTCACTCAGAACTCTGTGAATGAATGAATTATGCAGCTGTGTGGAGCGCTGTTTCCAAATTGTGACAGTGGGTGCAGAGGAACAGGGAGTGGATCAGGGGGTGAGATGGGGGATGCTAAACATATTACGCCCTAAATAGGGGTGTAACATGTAACATGTTGGGAAAGGTGAACTTAGCCTTTAAAAGAGAAGTATGTTTTTTTTTCGTTTTTTTTTCCAGAATCATGCTTACCTAGGCGGATGCTGCATCTGGCCCCTGCTGATTCTAAGACTGAGCGATCAACCACCACTGATCACTCGGCTCTCAGAGCTCTCTGAGCAGAGATCTGGGGGCTGTCAGTCAGCGCTCTCTGCTCTGCCCCCCCCCTCGCTTACTGGAGCCCTGGGTTGTGGAGGGGGTGGGAGCGACCAGCACAGGTTCTCAGCAGCTCACTGAGAGGCTGAGCCGGGTGCCGGTCCAGGCATGTGGACGGACCCCATCCATACGGTCGCAATCTTTCCCCAACCTGGACCGGCTACGTGACATCAGCTGATAGCAGGCTTCAGCCCGCTGTCTGCTGAAAACAGGTTACAGGAGTGCAGAACGAAGTGCGTGCCTGTGATCCACAGGAGAAGAACAGCCGAACAAGCTTTACACGTACTTCTCCTTTAAATGAATTTTAGTGCACACAAAGCACAACGTAATTTTTGATCAAATATAAAAGATGATGTTGCATCGAGTAAATAGATACCAAACATGTCAAGATTTAAAATTTCACAACCCGTGAAATGGTCACAAACTGCAATACCTAAAGCTGTCCAAAGGTGACGCTTTAAAAACCTTTACAGGTTATCAGTTTAGAGTTAATCAAGATTAATTAGGACCCTAAAATGATTGCTTTCACTCCGACGTTTGCGCCGATACCTCACATGTGTGGTGCAATCACCGTTTACAAATGCACACTGGACGGGTTTGCATTTGTCTGCATGCACGGGGGGATGGGGTGCTTTTTAATTTTTTTTTTTTGTTTAATTTTTTTAATTTAAATTTCTTTTTTTTACACTTTATTTTTTTTACATTTATTTATTTATTTATTGCTATCACAAAGGGGTGAACAAACTCTGTATGTGATAGCATGGGCAGGTGAAATGTATTCTTTACAGAGACTTCGCCGGGGGGGGGGGGGGGGGTGGCACAC
>BLSH010106274.1:797638-813362 GCA_018402905.1 Glandirana rugosa
GTCGCGGTTTTGCTTTAGGTATGATGGTCCATTAAATGCTACAAAATGTTAGTGCCTGGTTTTCTTCAGATCTTTGCCATCCATAGAAATAAAAAAAGAAAACATGATTTTTTTTTTTTTTTTTTTTTTGCAACATATCAATAAATACAAAAAGAAATACATAAATACATTAAAAAAAAGAAAGTAATTACAAGTGTCTGATTATCAAAAAAAAATCCCTACGCCATTTTTACTTCTGTAGACGTATGGAAATTTCTGTATTTCTTAGGAAAGGCAAATTGGCTTCAAATTGTCAGTGCCCAGTTTTATTCATCTCTTTGCTGCCCTTGAAAATAAATGTTTATAGCATCTTATAAACATTAAAAAAAATAGAAATTACATGTGTCCAGTGATTGTCAAAGCAAAACAAAAAAATCCCTACACCATTTTTACTCCTCTAGATGTAAGTTAATTTCTGTATTTCCTAGAAAACATTAATTGGCTACAAAATATTAGTGCCCAGTTTTCTTTAGATCTTTGCTGCCCATGAAAAAAAAAATGTTTATAGCATTTTCATTTTTTTTTTGTAACATCAAATAAATAAATAAATACATTAAAAAAGAGAAATTACTAGTGTCCAGTCCAGTGATTGTCAAAAAAATCCCTACTCCTTTTTTATTTCTGTAGATGTACGGATATTTCTGTATGTCTTAGAAAATGCAAATTGGCTTCAAAATAATAGTGTTTCGTTTTCTTCAGATCTTTGCTGTCTTTTTTTTTTTTTGCAACATAAAAAAAAAAAGATAAAAATAAATAAATTAAAGAAATTACAAGTGTCCAGTGAGTGGCAAAAAAAAAAAAAATCCCTACACCATTTTTAATGCTCTAGAGCAGGGATATGCAATTAGTGGGCCCCCAGCTGTTTCAGAACTACAAGTCCCATGAGGCATATCAAGACTCTGACAGCCACAAGCATGACACCCAGAGGCAGAGGCATGATGGGACTTGTGGTTTTGCAACAGCTGGAGGTCCACTAATTGCATATCCCTGCTCTAGAGTCTACTCTAGATGTAAGGTAATTTCTGTATTTCCTAGAAACTTAAATTGGATACAAAATATTAGTGCCCAGTTTTCTTCAGATCTTTGCAGCACATGGAAAAAAAAAAAGGTTTACAGCTTTTTTTTTGTAATATCAAATAAATACACTAAAAATAGAAAAATTGCTAGTGTCCAGTGATTGTCAAAAAAATCCCTGCGCCATTTTTATTTCTGTAGATGTACGGATATTTCTGTATTTCACAGAAAATGCAAATTGGCTTCAAAATAATAGTGCTTAGTTTTCTTCAGATCTTTGCTGTCTTTTTTCTTTTTTTTTTGCAACATCAAAAAAATAAAAGATAAAAATAAATAAATAAAAGAAATTACATGTGTCCAGTGATTGGCAAAAAAAAAAAAAGTCCCTACACCATTTTTACTTCTCTAGATGTAAGGTAATTTCTGTATTTCCTAGAAAAGCAAATTAGCTACAAAATATTAGTGCCCAGTCTTCTTCAGATCTTTGCTGCACATGGAAAAAAAAATGTTTACAGCTTTTTTTTTTTTTTTTTGTAACATCAAATAAATACATTAAAAAAAGAAAAATTAGTAGTGTACAGCGATTGTCAAAAAAATCCCTACACCATTTTAATTCTGTAGATGTACGGATATTTCTGTATTTCTTAGAAAATGCAAATTGGCTTCAAAATAATAATGCTTAGTTTTCTTCAGATCTTTCTTTTTTTTTTTCTTTTTTTTTGCAACATCAAAAAAAATAAAATATAAAAATAAATAAATAAAATAAATTACATGTGTCCACTGATTGGCAAAAAAAAAAAAAATCCATACACCATTTTTACTTCTCTAGATGTAAGGTAATTTCTGTATTTCTTAGAAAATGCAAATTGGCTACCTGACAAAAGGTGCTGATTGCGTGTTTTTTTTTCTCTCTTTTTTTTGCACTATAAAAGGAAGCACAATTAAAACCTGCCAATATTTTGCAAGTTCTGAATCGGATGTTAATTTAGAGCCTTTCCTGTTCCGACAGGTGGTTCAGGATCTGCGCGGGAATAAGAGAGATTTTTTTTTATTTGTATTATTTTACAACAAAGTGGAATCCTAGAAGCCACCTCTAAGAAAGCATTAAAAAAAGGCCGGCGCTGCGCATTATCCTAACACAAGCCGCCCGAGTGGTGCTTTTAAAGCCGGCGCGCTCTCGTGCCGCACTTTTCATGAAGTACGCGGCGGCATTTCTCTTTCCCTTTTTTTTTGTAACCAGTCTTAATGGATCTGTGTGTGCAGCTGGGGCGCGGAGTGGATAGGAATAGATGAGGACATGCTTGCTCTTTGAAGAAACTTCCATTTGTAAAGCTCTTACTAAGCGCATGGCCTGGCGGTAAGGCCGCTCTGGTGATGCCGCTGCTTGTTAGGTTAACCAATCGAGACAGGGTGGGTTTGTTAGTGTATATTACTACAGTGTACTGGACAAGAAATGTCTGCTTAGCTTACATCCTCCTTATACGCCGTATGCTTCTCTTGTTGTGTCTACAGGGCAAGAACTGCGAGATCTCCCTGAACGCGTGTTCCAGCAGCCCGTGTGAAAATCAGGGTGTATGTCACCCCAAAGACAACGCCAGCGGATTCACGTGAGTATGTCGGATGGTGTTTAGGATAAGATGTCACGGTATGATTAACTCACCCCGTCCACATGTGCAGCAGGTTTGTAAACACCTCTAAAAAGCCATTGGTTTAGAGATGGTGGATCGGTTTAGAGATGTCTGATCGATTTAGAGATGGTGGATTGGTTTAGAGATGGTGGATGAGTTTAGAGATGGTGGGTCAGTTTATAGATGGTGGATCGGTTTAGAGATGGTGGATCAGTTTATAGATGGTGGATTGGTTTAGAGATGGTGGATCAGTTTAGAGATGGTGGATCGGTTTAGAGATGGTGGATCAGTTTATAGATGGTGGATCGGTTTAGAGATGGTGGATCAGTCTAGAGATGGTGGATCAGTTTAGAGGTGGTGGATTGGGTTAGAGATGATGGATCGGTTTAGAGATGGTGGATCGGTTTAGGGAACATGGATCAATTTAGAGATGGTGGATCAGTTTAGAGATGGTGGATCGGTTTAGGGAACGTGGATCAATTTAGAGATGGTGGATCAGTTTAGAGATGGTGGATCGGTTTAGAGATGGTGGATCGGTTTAGGGATGGCGGATCGGTTTAGAGATGGTGGATCAGTTTAGAGATGGTGGATCAGTTTAGAGGTGGTGGATTGGTTTAGAGATGGTGGATCGGTTTAGAGATGGTAGATACGTTTTGAGATGGTGGATCAGTTTATATATGGTGGATCGGTTTACAGATGATGGATCGGTTTAGGGATGGTGCATCAGTTTATAGATGGTGGATCAGTTTAGAGTTGGTGGATCGGTTTTGAGATGGTGGATCTGTTTAGAAATGGTGGATCGGCTTAGAGATTGTGGATGGGTTTAGGGATGGTGGATCAGTTTAGAGACGGTGGATCAGTTTAGAGATAGTGAATCAGTTTTGAGATAGTGGATCAGTTTTGAGATGGTGGATCAGTTTTGAGATGGTGGATCAGTTTTGAGATGGTGGATCAGTTTTGAGATGGTGGATCAGTTTTGAGATGGTGGATTGGTTTAGGGATGGCGTTCAGGAGGCGATATGCCGTCTTTTGAAAACCTGACTTTTTTCAATTGAAATCCCGGCAGAACATTGTGCAAACATAAAGATCAAGCTCCTGCACTCAAGGTGGGTGAACCGACAATTGTGGACCTTCAACCAGGCAAAATGTTGTCGCCCCTAAGGTCTAGGGAAACCCGAAAGAGGATAGGTTCCCTCTTCCTCAGAGCCAAATAATTTAGCTCTTTGGAAGAGGGGACCTACCTTTTGAAATGCGTCATCCATTTTGAAGTGTCTTCCCCATGTTGGGATTGGCGCAGTGGACCAGACAATGCAGAAAACTGTGGTTATTGATGAGCTTAATATCATAGATGTTTGTGAGTATATATTTGTTTTATTTCTTCGCAAAAAGGATTTTTAAAGGTAATGCGCAAGGCTGGTGCGTCCTCTGTTTCTGTTTTTCCACAATTGCAATGTTGTTGCGACGCGGTCCCATTGACTTGAATGGGGCAGGGTTGGCAAGCAGCACCGACTATCCACTGCAACATGCTGTGTAAAATTTGCCGCACAGCCACAATGTATACAAACATGTGCAATGGCCATTGCACACTCCCTGAACATTGACTGAGCTGTCATTGACCGTTCTCTGTCTTGGCTTCTGATTGGAAACCAACAGGACGGGCTCAGGATCATGTGACCACTGTGAGAGCCAATCAAGGCAATCACATAATAGAGAAGCCATGATGTCCCCTGGGCATGAAAACCCACTTAAATGGCTGTAGGAAGGCAAAACGGCTTGTCAATCATGAGATTGCTTTGATTGGCTCTCACAATGGTTAAATGACCGGGAGCTCGTCTTGCTGGCTCCCAATCAAAAGGATTGGCCCAATCTGATTGAGAGCCCATCTTGTCAGCTCTCAATCAGAAGCCTTCTCAGCATTAAGACTGCTTTGATTGGCTCTCACAGTGGTCACATGATCGGGAGCCCATCTTGCTGGCTTCCAGTTAGAAGCCTTCTCAACCATAATTTAATTGGCTCTAACAGTGGTCACATGATTGGGAGTCCGTCTTGATGGCTCTTGACCAGAAGCCGTGACCCAATCTGATTGTGAGCCCATCTTGCTGGCTCCCAATCAGAAGCCTTCTCAGCATTAAGACTGCTTTGATTGGCTCTCACAGTAGTCACATGATCGGGAGTTCATCTTGCTGGCTGCCAATCAGAAGCCTTGACCCAATCTGATTGGGACCACATCTTGCTGGCTCCCAATCAGAACCCTTCTCAACCATAAGACTGCTTTGATTGGCTGTCACAATGGTCACATGATTGAGAGCCCATCTTGCTGGCTCCCAATCAGAAGCCTTCTCAACCATAACACTAGCTTTGATTGGCTCGCACAGTGATCACATGATCAGGGGCCATTCTTGCTGATTCCCAATCAGAAGCCTTGACCCGATCTGATTGTGAGCCCATCTTGCTGGCTCTTAATCAGAAACCTTCTCAACCATAAGATTAGCTTTGATTGGCTCTCACAGTGGTCACATGATCGGGAGCCCATCTTGCTGGCTTCCAGTTAGAAGCCTTCTCAACCATAAGACTAGCTTTGATTGGTTCTAACAGTGGTCACATCATTGGAAGCCCATCTTGCTGGCTCCCAATTAGAAGCCTTCTCAACCATAAGATTGCATTGACTGGCTGTCACAATGGTCACATGATTGAGAGCCCATCTTGCTGGCTCCCAATCAGAAGCCTTCTCAACCATAACACTAGCTTTGATTGGCTCGCACAGTGATCACATGATCAGGGGCCCTTCTTGCTGATTCCCAATCAGAAGCCTTGACCCGATCTGATTGTGAGCCCATCTTGCTGGCTCTTATTTAGAAACCTTCTCAACCATAAGATTAGCTTTGATTGGCTCTCACAGTGGTCACATGAGCGGGAGCCCATCTTGCTGGCTTCCAGTTAGAAGCCTTCTCAACCATAAGACTGCTTTGATTGGTTCTAATAGTGGTCACATGGTTGGAAGCCCATCTTGCTGGCTCCCAATTAGAAGCCTTCTCAACCATAAGACTGCTTTGATTGGCTCTCACAGTGGTCACATGATCGGGGGCCCATCTTGCTGGCTTCCAGTTAGAAGCCTTCTCAACCATAATACTAGCTTTGATTGGTTCTAACAGTGGTCACATGATTGGAAGCCCATCTTGCTGGCTCCCAATTAGAAGCCTTCTCAACAATAAGACTGCTTTGACTGGCTGTCACAATGGTCACATGATTGAGAGCCCATCTTGCTGGCTCCCAATCAGAAGCCTTCTCAACCATAACACTAGCTTTGATTGGCTCACACAGTGATCACATGATCAGGGGCCCTTCTTGCTGATTCCCAATCAGAAGCCTTGACCCGATCTAATTGTGAGCCCATCTTGCTGGCTCTTAATCAGAAACCTTCTCAACCATAAGACTGCTTTGATTGGCTCTCACAGTGGTCACACGATCGGGAGCCCATCTTGCTGGCTTCCAGTTAGAAGCCTTCTCAACCACAAGACTAGCTTTGATTGGTTCTAACAGTGGTCACATGATTGGAAGCCCATCTTGCTGGCTCCCAATTGGAAGCCTTCTCAACCATAAGACTGCTATGACTGGCTGTCACAGTGGTCACATGATTGAGAGCCCATCTTGCTGGCTCCCAATCGGAAGCCTTCTCAACCATAACACTAGCTTTGATTGGCTCGCACAGTGATCACATGATCAGGGGCCCTTCTTGCTGATTCCCAATCAGAAGCCTTGACCCAATCTGATTGTGAGCACATCTTGCTGGCTCTTAATCAGAAACCTTCTCAACCATAAGACTGCTTTGATTGACTCTCACAGTGGTCACACGATCGGGAGCCCATCTTGCTGGCTCCCAATTAGAAGCCTTCTCAACCATAAGACTGCTTTGACTGGCTGTCACAGTTGTCACATGATTGAGAGCCCATCTTGCTGGCTCCCAATCAGAAGCCTTCTCAACCATAAAACTAGCTTTGACTGGCTCGCACAGTGATCCCATGATCAGGGGCCCTTCTTGCTGATTCCCAAACAGAAGCCTTGAGCCGATATGATTGTGAGCCCATCTTGCTGGCTCTTAATCAGAAACCTTCTCAACCATAAGATTAGCTTTGATTGGCTCTCACAGTGGTCACATGATCGGGAGCTCATCTTGCTGGCTTCCAGTTAGAAGCCTTCTCAACCATAAGACTAGATTTGATTGGTTCTAACAGTGGTCACATGATTGGAAGCCCATCTTGCTGGCTCCCAATTAGAAGCATTCTCAACCATAAGACTGCTTTGATTGGCTCTCACAGTGGTCACATGATTGGGGGCCCATCTTGCTGGCTTCCATTTAGAAGCCTTCTCAACCATAAGACTAGCTTTGATTGGTTCTAACAGTGGTCACATGATTGGAAGCCCATCTTGCTGGCTCCCAATTAGAAGCTTTCTCAACCATAAGACTGCGTTGACTGGCTGTCACAATGGTCACTTGATTGAGAGCCCATCTTGCTGGCTCCCAATCAGAAGCCTTCTCAACCATAACACTAGCTTTGATTGGCTCGCACAGTGATCACATGATCAGGGGCCCTTCTTGCTGATTCCCAATCAGAAGCCTTGACCCGATCTGATTGTGAACCCATCTTGCTGGCTCTTAATCAGAAACCTTCTGAACCATAAGATTAGCTTTGATTGGCTCTCACAGTGGTCACATGATCGGGAGCCCATCTTGCTGGCTTCCAGTTAGAAGCCTTCTCAACCATAAGACTAGCTTTGATTGGTTCTAACAGTGGTCACATGATTGGAAGCCCATCTTGCTGGCTCCCAATTAGAAGCATTCTCAACCATAAGACTGCTTTGATTGGCTCTCACAGTGGTCACATGATCGGGGGCCCATCTTGCTGGCTTCCAGTTAGAAGCCTTCTCAACCGTAATCCTAGCTTTGATTGGTTCCAACAGTGGTCACATGATTGGAAGCCCATCTTGCTGGCTCCCAATTAGAAGCCTTCTCAACCATAAGACTGCTTTGATTGGCTATCACAGTGGTCACATGATTGAGAGCCCATCTTCCTGGCTCCCAATCAGAAGCCTTCTCAACCATAACACTAGCTTTGATTGGCTCGCACAGTGATCACATGATCAGGGGCCCTTCTTGCTGATTCCCAAATCAGAAGCCTTGACCCGATCTGATTGTGAGCCCATCTTGCTGGCTCTTAATCAGAAACCTTCTCAACCATAAGATTAGCTTTGATTGGCTCTCACAGTGGTCACATGATCGGGAGCCCATCTTGCTGGCTTCCAGTTAGAAGCCTTCTCAACCATAAGACTAGCTTTGATTGGTTCTAACAGTGGTCACATGATTGGAAGCCCATCTTGCTGGCTCCCAATTAGAAGCCTTCTCAACCATAAGACTGCTATGACTGGCTGTCACAGTGGTCACATGATTGAGAGCCCATCTTGCTGGCTCTCAATCAGAAGCCTTCTCAACCATAACACTAGCTTTGATTGGCTCGCACAGTGATCACATGATCAGGGGCCCTTCTTGCTGATTCCAAATCAGAAGCCTTGACCCGATCTGATTGTGAGCCCATCTTGCTGGCTCTTAATCAGAAACCTTCTCAACCATAAGATTAGCTTTGATTGGCTCTCACAGTGGTCACATGATCGGGAGCCCATCTTGCTGGCTTCCAGTTAGAAGCCTTCTCAACCATAAGACTAGCTTTGATTGGTTCTAACAGTGGTCACATGATTGGAAGCCCATCTTGTTGGCTCCCAATTAGAAGCCTTCTCAACCATAAGACTGCTTTGACTGGCTGTCACAATGGACACGTGATTGAGAGCCCATCTTGCTGGCTCCCAATCAGAAGCCTTCTCAACCATAACACTAGCTTTGATTGGCTCGCACAGTGATCACATGATCAGGGGCCCTTCTTGCTGATTCCCAATCAGAAGCCTTGACCCGATCTGATTATGAGCCCATCTTGCTGGCTCTTAATCAGAAACCTTCTCAACCATAAGATTAGCTTTGATTGGCTCTCACAGTGGTCACACGACCGGGAGCCCATCTTGCTGGCTTCCAGTCAGAAGCCTTCTCAACCATAAGACTAGCTTTGATTGGTTCTAACAGTGGTCACATGATTGGAAGCCCATCTTGCTGGCTCCCAATTAGAAGCCTTCTCAACCATAAGATTAGCTTTGATTGGCTCTCACAGTGGTCACATGATTGGGAGCCCATCTTGCTGGCTTCCAGTTAGAAGCCTTCTCAACCATAAGACTAGCTTTGATTGGCTCTCACAGTGGTCACATGATCGGGAGCCCATCTTGCTGGCTTCCAGTTAGAAGCCTTCTCAACCATAAGACTAGCTTTGATTGGTTCTAACAGTGGTCACATGATCGGGAGCCCATCTTGCTAGCTTCCAGTTAGAAGCCTTCTCAACCATAAGACTGCTTTGATTGGCTCTCACAGTGGTCACATGATCGGGAGCCCATCTTGCTGGCTCCCAATTAGAAGCCTTCTCAACCATAAGACTGCTTTGATTGGCTCTCACAGAAGTCACAGATGGGTTTACAAGGAGTACGATGACTCAAGTCATATTTCACGCTTCGCCATCAAATATTGTAAACGGTCTTCTTGCACCCATTGTCTCAGAGCGGAGAAGTTTCATGTTCAGTATGAATTGTTTCTTTAATGGCAGCGCTTTGTAGAACAGAGAGAACATTCTACCATTGACAGAAGAATAGTTAGGTAGCCTCGCTCGGTATAAAGCCGCGTGGAAGTGAAAGCGTTTCTTCTCTTCTTCTGGTAAGTTTGTCTAGAGAAGAAAGACGAAGGTTCTCGTCCTCTGGAAGGAAGCGCGGTGAACATTAGATAATGAGAGCGCCACTTTTGTTGTGTTTGCAGATATTATTGTCAAGGATTTTGTCTGCAGGTGCATTTAAAATAGATTCGCTCCGGCTTCAGGGCTCTGCAGAACGTCTTCCCTGGAGTTTCTATGGAAACATTTAAAGTTAGTTTCCAGTTTAAGCCCCTCTAAAAATGGCAGCGTAATTTGCAAACAGCTTGCTAAACGTGTGATTGTGACAACGTAGACAACATAGACCTCCCCTGCTTTCCACGATAGGAGAGCTATTTATCTGTGAACTAGTGCTGGACATTCCAAAGAAACAATGTATCAAGGAAGCCCATCCATGTTCACGTCACCTAGTGCTGGACATTCCAAAGAAACAATGTATCCAGAAAGCCCATCCGTGTTCACGTCACCTAGTGCTGGACATTCCAAAGCAACAATGTATCAAGGAAGCCCATCCGTGTTCACGTCACCTAGTGCTGGACATTCCAAAGCAACAATGTATCAAGGAAGCCCATCCGTGTTCACGTCACCTAGTGCTGGACATTCCAAAGAAACAATGTATCAAGGAAGCCCATCCGTGTTCACGTCACCTAGTGCTGGACATTCTAAAGAAGCAATGTATCAAGGAAGCCCATCCGTGTTCACGTCACCTAGTGCTGGACATTCTAAAGAAACAATGTATCAAGGAAGCCCATCCGTGTTCACGTTACCTAGTGCTGGACATTCTAAAGAAACAATGTATCAAGGAAGCCCATCCGTGTTCACGTCACCTAGTGCTGGGCATTCTAAAGAAACAATGTATGCGGGAGGCTTGGTTATCTGCATACATGTTACCTAATGCTGGACTATACAATGTGTTCAGGAGGCATATCCGTGTACATTACCTAGTATAGGACATTCTAAAGGAATAATGTCTGTGTACATGTTACCTAGTGCTGGACATTCTAAAGAGACAATGGGGTTGATTTAGTAAGGCAAATGGACTGTGCACTTTGCAAAGTGCAGTTGCTCCAGAGCTTAGTAAATGAGCAGCAGCTCTGTTGACTTCTATCATCCAATCATGTGCAAGCAAAAATGCCGTTTTTTTTTTTCCTTGCAGGTGATTGGATGTTCTTAGCAAAGTGAAGCTTTACCTCGTTTACTAAGCTCTGGAGCAACCGCACTTGCAGGATGCAGCTGCACTTTGCAAAGTACACAGTCTAAGTGCCTTTAGTAAATCAACCCCAATGCATCTGGGACGCATATCTGTGTACATGTTACCTAGTGCTGGAATTTCTAAAGAAACAAAGGGTTGATGATCAGTGTCCTGATTATCAGTGCAGTTCCAACAGTGCCCACCAGTGCTGCTAATCAGTGCTGCCAATCCGTGCTCATCAGTGCTGCCAATCCGTGTCCATCAGTGCATTCTCACCAGTGTCACCTATCAGTGCTGCCTATCAGTGCCCATCAGTGCCTTCTACCAGTGCCCATCAGTGCCACCTATCAGTGCCACCTATCAGAGTCCATCAGTGTCACCTTTCAGTGCCACCTATCAGAGCTCATCAGTGCCGCCTATCAGCAGGGCCGCTGATAAGGCAGTACAGCCACCCCTCTTGTACTGGGCCCAGGCCCCATCAGTTCAAAAAGGGGGCCCAGCCATCTGCTGAGCAGGAGGGCCAGCTGTATTGCTTTACTGCAGACACCGATCCTCTTCTGCCTCCTCCTGCAGCGCTGCCAGCTTTACCTCTGCTCCCTCCCTCCAGCTGTGCTGCAGGGGGATGAGTTCTGCATGCCCCATCCTCTTGCTTTCCGGGCCTCCCTGTGCTCCTCTTTTTCCTGCAGCATTGCTGGCATCTCCTCTCCTTTCAGCAGGTGCTGCGGGCACACAAGGGGATGTTTCAGGATGGAGTGCGGGCATAGGGGCCCGTAAAATATCTTTTGGTATTTTGTGGGGAGGGAGGTAGTGGGGCGCTCTCAGGTAAACAGTATGGGGCCCCTTGATTTCTAACAGCAACCCTGCCTATCAGTACCCATCAGTGTTGCCTATCAGTGCCCATCAGTGCCACCTATTAGAGCCCATCAGTGCCAGCTATCAATGCTGCCTATCAGTGCCACCTATCGGTGCCCATCAGTGCCACCTATCAGTGCCACCTATCAGTGACACGTATCAGTGCCCATCAGTGCTGCCTATCAGTGTCCATCAGTGCCACCTATCAGAGCCCATCAGTGCCACCTATCAGTGCTGCCTATCAGTGCCACCTATCAGTGCCGCCTATCAGTGACACGTATCAGTGCCCATCAGTGCTGCCTATCAGTGTCCATCAGTGCCACCTATCAGAGCCCATCAGTGCCACCTATCAGTGCCCATCAGTGCCGCCTATCAGTGCCCATCAGTACCGCCTATCAGTGCCCATCAGTCCCACCAATCAGTGCCCATCAGTGCAGCCTCATCAGCACACATCAGTGAAGGAGAAAAATCACCTGTTTGCACAATTTTATAACAAACTATGAAAAATGTTTTTTTTTACAACATTTTCTATCTTTTTTTAGTTTCTTTAGCAAAAAATAAAAAAACCCAGTGATGATTAAACACCACCAAAAGAAAGTTCTATTTGCGTGGGGAAAAAAATTATAAAAATGTCATTTGGGTACAGTGTTGCATGACCGCGCAATTGTCACTCAAAGTGCGATAGTACTGAAAGCTGAAAATTGACCTGGGCAGGAAGGGGGTAAAAGTGCCCAGCAGGCAAGTGGTTAATGAGAAAATAAAAAGGGGGGGGGCGCACCGGAATGCATAAAAAATGCACCAGATTGCAAGATTGCATCACAAATACGCAAGCAAAAATGCATCTGGAACGCAGAAACGGAGATGTGAACTGGCCCTGAGTGGAGTGTAAGGAAATATTGGTGGATACATTTTATCACAATGTTATACTAATTAAAAAAAAAAAAGGAAAAAATAAATAAATTTGTGACAATGGTGCAGATCTGAGATTACCGTGAAATAGATGAACAAAGGCAAGGCCAGATAAAACACAGATGTACCTGTTTGACCCTTTAAGGGAAATTAGCTGAAATAACCGGCAGATCGGGGTAACTCAAAATGTATTCTAACGCTTTAATTGCTTTTAGTAGAATTTATTTTTCTTCGCGTTTTTTTTTTTCTGTTACATTAAGTCAATTTAAACCACACAATGGTTGCTTTACTGCTCGGGATGATTATCCAAACTGTTTTTAGAATTCTATATAGCCCTCCAATTAACCTGTTCTGTACATTATGTTGCCATCTGTTACCTTCTCTTCCACGCAGACAAAAAAAAAAAAAAATGATGAGCGCTAATAAAAGGACTGTCAGCGTCTTCACATATTTACATTCTAAATTGTATTTTTTTTTTCTTTTTTTTTTTTTTACATCTATCTATAGTGCCTCAGAATCTGCTATAATTACTGTGATTTGCTTTTAACTTTGCATGCATCTAAACTGACAGCATCTCCCATCACCCAAGCAGCACTCTAAGTCCAGGCATTCCACATACAGGGACCCACTTTTCACTTAGTCGCCGCGTTTTCACCAATCCCTTGCAAGATAATTAGTTGCCGAAAATAAATCTTAGTCAAGGAGAGCAAAAAAGACCAGGAGAATTGGGTTATTTGAAAAAAATTATGTTGAATCGAGAGGCAGAAATGACCAGACCTGCTTTTAAGAGCCTAAAATTACCAGATGTAAAATAAAAAAAAATAAAATAAAATAAATAAAATACTTAATGGCCTCTCGTTCTGTTGCCTTGGTAACCAAGCATCTTTACAATAGGCCTATATTTTCCTTTGGGGTTTGCAAAGCCATTCAATCAAGCCATTTACTCTTCACAGCTTTCAACCTGCACACAAATCTTTCCAACCTGTTTTTTTTTTTTTTTTTTTAATTTATTTTTTTTTTTATTTTTTTTATTTTGAGGAATTTACAGAGAATAGAATCCATTTCAAATTAAAAAAAAAAAAAAAAAGGAGGACGTTTGCGAACAACCGTTTTATTAAAAAGAGCAAAAAGGGAAAGATCAATCTATATAGAGGCAGGGAAAAAAAAGAAAGAAAGAAAGGAATGTGGCGAGAAGATGCGAGAGCGAAACAATGTTTCCAATGACGTCTCTTATGACAATAGGCAACTCATTGCCGTTAAGCATTGTTCCCCAACATACAAAGTAACGCCACTTTTTTTAGGTTGGAAAGGGTAACCTGCCATGAGCCGAAGGATCGTTAGACACGTTAATCCATGACTTACCTCAATTTCTTTAGAAAAAAATAAATAAATAATAAAAAAGGAGAAGGTTAAGAATCCACCTTAGCTCTATTCAGTTCTGGAGGAAAGTGAATACGCGGCCGTGCTGCGTGATAATATTCAAAGCTTCAACCCAGACATTGCAGAGACAAGGGAATGCACGTTCTCTACCAACGTATAATAAAAACCTTCACGTGCGCCGCTTCTTAGGCTTGAACTCAATGGTGGAGGGTATAATGGAAACATTGCTACAATAGGTCATTCACATTAACAGAATAGAATTCCTATGAGCTCTATCAACTTGAATAATGAATTCTTCACAGTTAAGTGGAGCCCATGTGTACCCAACCGAAAAATGATTAAACCGGTCCTGGCGGTGTAGACCAGAACAGCAATGTGGCTTTGACGTTTCCTAAGCTTGGTTGTAAGTGGCCACTACCAGAAAGTAGTGACTTATCTGCAGCAGCCAGTCCTGTGTGACATCCTGTACTTAGGGGGAATGTGGCCAAGTTGGCGGAGGACTAGATATCTGTGTGTTAGTGGAAGCAGTCTTAGAGAGCTTGATGTGTGGGTGTGGAATCACTTTTGGGGGACCTGATGTGTGGGAGTTAAAGTACTCTTGGAGGGCCTGATGTGAAAGAACTCCTGGAAGGCCTGATTTGTACGAGCAGAAAAACTCTTGATGGGTCTAATGCAGTGGCGGCTGGTGAAATTTTAGGGTGGGGGAGCGCCAGACCCTGCCCTTCCTTTTTGACACCTCCCTTATTCTCATAAGCCCCACCCCTTATAGATTCCACCCATTGTGTCAGGAGTATACAGCCCAGCATCACCAGATAGGGTATACATCATCGCCAGATAGGGGTATATACAGCATCACCAGATAGGGCTATATACAGCATCGTCATATAGGGTATACAGCATCGCCAGATAGGGGTATATGCAGCATCACCAGATAGGGGTATATACAGCATCACCAGATAGGGGTATATTCAGCATCACAGATAGGAGTATATACAGCATCACAGATAGGGGTATATACAGCACCACCAATAGGGGTATATACAGCATCACAGATAGGAGTATATACAGCATCACAGATAGGGGTATATACAGCACCACCAATAGGGGTATATACAGAACCACAGATAGTGGTATATACAGCACCACAGATCGGGGTATATACAGCATCACAGATGGGGGTATATACAGCACCACAGATAAGAGTATATACAGCATCACAGATAGGGGTATATACAGCACCACAGATAGAGGTATATACAGAACCACAGATAGGAGTATATACAGCATCACAGATAGGAGTATATACAGCATCACAGATTGGGGTATATACAGCATCACAGATAGGGGTATATACAGCATCATAGATAGGGGTTTATACAGCACCATAGATAGGTATATACTTAGCCAGCCCCACAGATAGGTATATACTGCACCAGCCCCTCATAGGTATAAACTGCACCAAAGATAGGGGTATACAGAGCCCCCCCCCAAAGGGCTGACAGTTATCCGACAATGAAATATTAAAATTATTTACAGGAAGTCAAATCTCATTCTCAGCTCTTATCACCTTCCCAAATCCCCAATCTGCAATAACCCGCCAGCAGTCTACTCAGAAGGACCTGCTTGAAGGCAGCAAAGCGAGGAGGATGGGAAACTGGGAATCACAGCAGAGGCTGTGCTGTGTGCTTGCTCATCCAGATGGTCCCAGCAGGTCCATCACAGTCCCAACACCACACCGGGACCAATGAAACGGTGCAGCGAGTCAGGACAGAGCCAGTCAATGTGAGTGTGTGCGCCTCGCTGGTGCACACACTTACACTTTTAACACTGACCAATGAGCTCTAACAATTGAAGTCAGCAGATTGCAAGGGGGGAAAAAATCTGGGAAACCCCCCCCCGAGACATATGGGGATAGA